>CM059188.1:75351695-75951695 GCA_030323885.1 Branchipolynoe longqiensis
TGTAAGTGTTATAGGTATATAGGTATTTACACACTTTTTTTCATGGTTTATATAGTAAATTGAAGTGTGAAGTAAATTCTTAAATTAATGTGTACACAATGCAAAAGCGCATTATTGATCATTGTTAGTTCCTGTACGTGTGACACTGCTTGGTGTGTAGGTGAGGATTGGGAGAGGTGATCATTAGTGGAATGCGTTTATTTATCCTTTTTAGCCAACTCTACCCACATGGCAATATAATGTTGCGTGTTATTTTTGTTTGTTTGTTTTACGTCCTAGAAACATCTAAGGTCATATCAGGACGGGTACTGACTTGTGACAGTGCGCACTCATGGTGACTTTATAGTGCTGTCCCATTGGGGTACCAGGCCCAGGCCACCAGCACCATGTCCCAGTATCCCGATATCCCACTCAGTCACGATATCCTGACACTGAGCCAACCAGTCCTTGCCCTATCATAATAATGCTGAGCGCCTGGCTAGGAAACGATAAACATACATTTTCAAGTCATTGGCTTGACCCCAGGGTTCGAACCCATAGGTTCGAATCCCATGAACTACCAAAACGGGAGACGGACGCTTAACTCATTCGGCCATCTCGTCTGGTGAAACTCGCGATACTAGGATGGGGAAAGGAGCTCTGGAATGAGGAAGACCAATTGTGCACGATTGAAATTTCCTTTGCCTAAAACTAATGTACTAAACAATTATTATTTTTATTCACAGACACATATTTTGACTTCGATAGAGCTTCAAAAATCGTTAGTCACGCTGTCATGCCCATACTTTCTTGCACAGCACATTTTCAAAACACATTTATTTGGCAGAACTATTTGATCATACTTATCACGGCGCATCATTGTCATGTCACACTTGTTATTTGCATTTGCTTTCGTGTTTACACACGTCTTAATTGTTTTAATTAATACAAACGTCCCTTTAAAACAATTCTGATGAAGGGGAAAAGTTGATAACGATAGCCAGGATTATATCATGCTGATTGTTTGTTGCGTGTTACGTCATAACATCATTTAAGGTAATATCAGCCCATGTACCGACTTGTGATATTATGTACTCTTGCGATCTTATAGTGCTGCCACACTGGGAGACTGGGCTGCCATTCCGCATGACCTGAAATGCCACTCAGTCACAGTATCCTGACACTGAGCCAACCCATCTTTACCCTATCCTAATAATAATGAGCGCCGGGCTAGGAAGCGACAAATATCAATGTTTAAATCATTGGTTTGACTCGACCAGGGTTCGAACCCGTGGGTTCGAATCTCACGACCTACCAAAACGGGAGACGGACGCTGAACTCATTATTGCAGAATAATATTCCATTACCTCTGATGACAGCCCCCCCCCCCCCCGACACACTCCCCTACACGACCCGGCAGGCGCCATATGTTTTTGGGGTTTGGAACGTACATATCACGGACGGCATACAATGGCGGCCTACAGAGGCTCTACACGGACGCCGGTGTTCTAGGGATCCTGCCAGGCTGCTGATTTTGTGGTTGCTTTTATTAAACAAGATTATGCTGATCGACTGTTAGTTTATACACTGAACACGTGGATACAGGCAACGCCGAACTGGCTCACCGTGAGTCCCTTCGCTAAGTTATTCATATAAGCCTATCAGTGTTGATCACGACCAATTTTGCCGTCAAGACCATCAAAGCCGCCGGCACAACCACCGGGAGGCCCCGGCTCAACTACAGCCCCTGCCGCCCCTGCCGCCCTTGCCGCCCCTGCCGCCCCTGCCGCCCCTGCCGCCCCTGCCGCCCCTGCCGCCCCTGCCGCCCCTGCCGCCCCTGCCGCCCCTGCCGCCCCTGCCGCCCCTCCAGGTCCCAGCCCCCCTACTCCGCGTACCATCACCACCAACAACAACCCACCCTTGACGCACGCGCACTCATTTGCATATTTAGCGCCGCGACGCCTCGTGCTCATTTGCATATTCACTGCGGAGCTACTGCGGAAACACGACGCCCCCTCTACCGGCGGGCGGGCGAAGGTGAGGTTGACTTGTGTTGGGCGGATAGCTAGCTGCATGAGGCAACAAAGTGGCCCGCAGTTAACCGCAAGTGAATTACCTTAGCCTGCAGCCCGCCCCCTGCAGCTCCGCCACACTGCTACAGCTCGCAGCAGTCCACTGCTGCCAGCCACTCCGCTAGGGTGCCCCACTCCGCTACACCGCTACTACTTTGCTGCACTACATGCCACCACTCTGCTACAGGCTACCAGTCCCCTACACCCACAACTCCCCTATACCCACCACTCCCCTACACCCACCACTCCCCTACACCCACCACTCCCCTACACCCACCACTCTCCTACACCCACAACTCCCCTACACCCACCACTCCCCTACACCCACCACTCTCCTACACCCACAACTCCCCTACACCCACCACTCTTCTACACCCACCACTCTTCTACACCCACCACTCCCCTACGCCCACCAGTCTAAACCCACCACTCCCCTCGACCCACCACTCCCCTACACCCACCACTCTTCTACACCCACCACTCCCCTACGCCCACCAGTCTAAACCCACCACTCCCCTACACCCACCTCTCCCTACACCCACAACTCCCCTACACCCACCACTCACCTACACCCACCACTCCCCTACACCCACCACTCCCCTATAATGTACACCCACCACTCCCCTACACCACCCACCCACCACTCTCCTACACCCACCACTCCTCTACACTGTACACCCACCACACTGCTACACCCACCACTCCCCTACACCATACACCCACCACTCTCCTACACCCACTACTCTCCTAAACCAACCACAAATATATGATTCTGAGCTTTCTAATTTAATGAGTGTCTATTGGCACATAATTGATGTCTGCTTTTACATTTAAAAGCGATGGTTTGAACAAAAAACAAACATTTCTCGTCGTGAATATGGCCTATGCTGCCAACACGGCGTAAAGCAACCACCAATCAATCAATCAAACCCCTACACCATACACCCTTCACTCGCCTACATGCACCACTCTTCTACACCATACACCCATCACCCTGCTACACCCACCACTTCCATACACCATACATCCACTCACACCACCCACCTCCACCCACCCATCACTCCCCTACACCCACCATTCTCCTACACTCACCACTCACCTTCATCCACCACTTCATACCCTACACCCACCATCCCGCTACACCGTTACCACTCCGCTGCGCGACAGGCCATCACTCCGCTACACCCACCACTCCGCTACACACAACCAGTTCACCCTCACAACTGTACCCCCTCCCCCCACGTAGATCAACATGAATTAGCACCGTGCGAGGTCAAAGGTTAATAAAGATTACCACCAACCTATATCGTACGGTGGCTGTGGAAATGAATGTAGCTAACCGTGTTTATCTGAACGCTGCCGGATGCTTGGCAGGTGCACCGGAAGTGGATCGGGGGGTGTCAGAAACGGGAGTCAGCGCTTCCATATGGCAAGCTCCCTAATCTTTACTCGTGACAAGGATCATTAAGAGTTCACCCACATTACCCGAATACAAGTGTGTACAACCTTGAAAATGGTGAAAGAGAAAAGTGTTAATGTGTGAATAAATTTCTTGCTCTTCTTGACCAGTTTCACAGCAAATAAGAGGGTCTGAAAAGGGCAAAGAAAATGGTGTTGGTTGAGTTGTTGACGAAGTGGCACCAGTGGAGCAGCTGCCTGTGCACGATGAGCTGCTCCCACGTCACTGCGTCCTCCCCTTTCACACCGTGCCTCGCCACTCACCGGACACTGGACACCGCGAGGAGGCGCCACCCAAACACACAACAGCCCATTTCCCCTCGCCCCCTTCCCTACCCATCCTCAACCACGCCCACGTTACATTTCCACTCGTACCGCCCCCTCCTCTCAACACCGCCCACCTGCACCCACATCTCCCACCTCCACTCACACCGCCCCCTCCTCACACCTACCACTAGATAAAAGATTCACCCGGTACTTGCAGTACACGGGTGAATGACAACGTAGTCTAAATAGGGCAAAAATAGCTTTAGTATGGAACAGGGAGTAGAATGTATGCCTCCAGTGACAAATGGATATTTATATAGGCACAGAGTTGGTGAAATGGGAGAGAATGCAAAAAGACAAGATGGCGGCCGTAGAACGCCATCGATTTCACTTTTAAATCTTAGTAAACTAGATATTATATTATATTTTTCAACTCAAAGGTAGCGGGCTAATAATAAGACAGATGTAAAGAATAATTGTTGCTTCTTACATTGTGAAATTAGGCTCTCATTTCATTGACCCGTTTTTTCTACAGCTTTTACATAGGGTTGGTTTGCACCCCTACTGCAGCAGTACGGGGTGAATCTTGTATCTAACCTACCACCTGCACCCACATCTCCCACCTCCACTCATACCGCCCCCTCCTGTCAACACCGCCCACCTCCATCCATATCTCCCACCTCCACTCACACCGCGCCCTCCTCTCACACCTACCACCTGCACATACACTCACAACTTCCACCCACACCTCTCATCTCCACCCACATCTAACACCTCCGTTCTCCACCCACACCTCCCACATTCACTCACATCTCCCAGCTCCACTCACCTCTCCCACCTCCATCCACACCTCCCACCTCCACCCACACCTCCCACCTCCACTCCCACCTCCCACCTCCACCAACACATACCACCTGCACATACACTCCCCACCTCCACCCACACCTCCCTCCTCCACCCACACCCCCCACCACCACCTGCACCTCTCACCTCCACCCGCACCTCCCACCTCCACCAGCACCTACCACCTGCACATACATTCCCCACCTCCACCCACACCTCCCACCTCCACCCACACCTCCCACCTTCACCCACACCTCCCATCTCCACCCACACCTCCCACCTCCACCACACTCCCACCTCCACCCACACCTCCCACCTCCACCCACACCTCCCTCCTCCACCCACAACTCCACCTGCACTCCACCACACTCCCCCTCACCCACACCTCCCACCTCCACCAACACATACCACCTGCACATACACTCCCCACCTCCACCCGCACCTCCCATCTCCACCCACACCTCCCACCTCCACCCACACCTCCCATCTCCACCCACACCTCCCACCTCCACCCACACCTCCCACCTTCACCCACACCTCCTACCTCCACCCACACCCCCCACCACCACCTGCACCTCTCACCTTCACCCACACCTACAACCTTCACCCACACCTCCCACCTCCACCCACACCTCCCACCTTCACCTCTACCTCCCACCTTCTCCCACACCTCCCACCATCACCCACACCTCCCAGCTCCACCCACATCTCCCACCTCCACCCACACCTCCCACCTCCACACACACCTCCCACCTCCACCCACACTTCCCACCTCTACCCACACCTCCTACCTCCACTCACACCACCCACCTCCACCCACACTTCCAACCTCCACCCACACCTCCCACCTCCACACACACTTCCCACCTCTACCCACACCTCCTACCTCCACTCACACCACCTACCTCGACCCACACTTCCAACCTCCACCCACATCTCCCACCTCCACCCACACCACCCACCTCCACCCACACTTCCCACCTCCACCCACACCTCCTACCTCCACTCACACCACCCACCTATACCCACATCTCCCACCTCCACCCAAATCTTCCACCTCCACCCACATCTCCCACCTCCACCCACACCTCCCACCTCCACCCACACCTCCCACCTCCATCCACATCTCCCACGTCCACCCACACTTCCCACGTCCACCCGCATCTTCCACCTCCACCCACACCTCCCACCTCCAGCCACATCTTCCACCTCCACCCACACCTCCCATCTTCATCCACACCTCCCACTCACATCCGCACCTCCCACCACGGATTCCCAACATTGGCGCCATCTACGTGGAGCTGACCTCAGTAATCCGCCTTCACGGTTCATTTCTTTCTACGTCATATATATAAAGTTATATATATATGCATAATCTCTAACAAGAGGTTAACCACAGATCTTGAGTGGCGAGTGAGAGAAGGAGCATCAAACTGGAGGAAGCCACAGAGGGCCGAGAGAGGGCGCCACCAGGTGTTAGCAACTTCCGTATATATAATTATTATACATCATCTCCATGGTATCTACAAGACAGGCAGCCCCCTTATCAGAGACTCCAACACCAGGACCAGAGGACACTCCCTGAAGCTGAGGAAGCGGTACTCCAGACTGGACCTGCAACACAACTTTTTCAGCTTTAGGGTGGTTGACCTGTGGAATGACCTGCCGGAGAGTGTCGTAGCAGCGGAATCGGTGAAGTCCCGACTGGATGCATACTGGTCAAGCATTACATATATCTTGGAGCCAGTGACAGTTGCTATGATCCACCACATCTGAAGAACTGTCTCCATTTCTATTAATTAAGAGCGGCGAACAGGTCTAAGACCTATTATAGCTGTATTCTATTGATTGATTGATATATATGTGTATATATTGGAGTGAAGAGTTCAGATATTAGGCCCATGTTAGGCTCAGGTGGCGGGTGGCGGGTGACAATATGGGTGGTGAGTGGCAAGTAGAAGGCGTGTTCACATATGGCATGTATTTCGACACTCAGTGAGAAAATAATCTTTATAAAGATTTAATTTGTTGCTGTTCCTCTGTTATCTCCAGTCAACCATATACGATGACAGAGAGACAGTCCAGGTAAAAATGTAAAATTTAAGACCTAAATGCACTGGGATTGGTCCCACTGCTTCACTGGTCACAGATGGTCCAGTGTATTATTAACAACCCCACCCCAACAACATAATTCATAAACTCACATAACTAGCTACATTAGAGTTACACTAGAATTTTCCTAACAAACCAACATTTATATACCGCTTGCCTAACTGCAACTGAACATTAAAACTTACTACAAGTTTACCAACTGAATACAGAAGATAACTTCTGCTTACATTCTAAATACTATGTAAATACTCACATTGATCTGACTAATATTGATCTAGTTATATGACACTACTGTACCATATTGTTATGGAACTTTTGGGTTTCAGAATTTCATTGTGTTACATGGTGCAAATTGTCTATTCAACAGGTATTGTACACCTTATTCTATATACCTTTTGTGTAAATAACACTGAATTGAAAAATGGCTGGAAGACCAGTGCTTCGGCACTGACAAAAGACTTATTCAGCAGAATAAACATATTTACCCCCCCCCCCCAAAAATTATATATCCGACGATTCTCGTCATAACAAGAGTTAGCATTCGCCGAGTCTTAATAATCCATACCGCTGGTTTGTGTGTGTGTGTTTGTGTGTGTGTTGGTGTTTTTCTACAAAAATGTGTAAAATATTATGTAGCCAAACATAGCGAGTTTTTGTTTGTACTATTAGTATATTTTGATGTTTTACTAAGTTGTGCGTTAAGGTTCCTGGATGGCGGCCTCTTATTCAAATTCGCCATCTTCCTTCAATGTCCCCCCCCACCCACACACGCACACGGGCACTCACACTCACACTCACACACATAATCACACGCGCACACTCAGGCACACTCACGGTCACTGCGGTCACGGGGCGAGGCTCTGTTACAGCGTCTCGCCCAGTGATTGTCACACCTCGGTCTCAATTGTTCCCCTCCCACCCACTCGCCACTCTCACTTTATTTTGTCGTCTGCCCTGAGTAAATATTAATATGCCCTAACTGATAGAGCTCATCTTATAGATACGGCCTCTTATATATAAATATATATATATATATATATATATGCTGCAGAGAAGAATAAGTACGGGTGTAGAATAAGTCACTGCACCTCCTGCCAATCAAGAGCTGGTCCCTCCTTCCTCTCCTCACTCCAACCTGTTCACCGCCTCTCAGCCAATCACAGCCCTCCATCACTGGAGCTCCTCACCTCCAGACCAAGCCTGGTCATTCCGCTCCCATCCACCAGACTGACTACAACAACCTTTTTGGCCCTACATCATAATACCATCCGCACACAATGCCTAGGAATGGATCATCGGGAAAGAGGAGGAATGCCGGACGGCCCGAGAAGCCGAAGCCTATGGCTAGCAGCTCAAGCCTCCTCCCTCTACAGATGGCAGAGTCTCTAGAGACCCAGAGCAGCACGCCATGTGGGGCCTCAGGTGATTGACACGGATGACTCCTACATACTGCCCGGCCAGGCCTCTCCGCGCCTCACCTGGGCCTGCTGCCAACAGCTGGGGTCAGCCGCCGCGCACGGGGCGCCCGGGCCGGACGACGTGGACAGGAGGATGCAGGAGATGGAGGCATGAATAGACGCTCAGATGGATGCCAGGATGGAGGCTCTACAGGACACCCTCATGCAGATCGCCGAGGCGTTGGCCGCAAGGGCGCTGCCGCTGCCCCTCACCCCGGTCATCGCTCAGCAGTGGTACGGGCCCCACGACACCGGCTGCGCTCCATCTCACCAGCGCACAACCCAGGGTATGTGCACCGCCAGGTGGGGCCGTGGCATGACCCGCATGCGCAGTGCCACCCCCCCCCCCCCAGGCGAGGAGGCAGCTCATCGACAACGATGTGGAACGCTACCTCGTCAGACATTGCAGACTTGTTTATCACCAATCCAATATCTAACCCTTACATGTACCTTGATCCCAATGACTGCCAGTCAGCCGCCCACAAGCTGGCTGCATGGGGAACGAGGACTGAACGTGAATACCTTCCTGCCCTCATGGCTCTCATTGACGATCACGCGGTGTATGACCCTCGGACTTTCTTGACATGTCAGGTGCATCACAGAGGAGTGCAAAACCAAACCATGGCTGATGGTGCGCAGCTGGTCTCAGCGCATCTTTGACCGATAGAGTGTAATAAGCTAAAATGGTCCGAGAGGTCAGAAATATAATATGAATGTCTCACATACTATGCCGTCACGCCCACCTTGGAGGAATGGGCCGGCAAGCAAGGGGCCAGGGACAATAACAAACAATCACGCGGGCATATTGAGTTCGACACCCACGAGCGCCCCTGTGTTGCATTCAATTCCGCTAATTGCTGCACCCTCCCCCAGCACCATCACGATGGTGCTGATGACGTAGTCCATGCCTGCGGCCATTGCTACAGGATCACCCAGATCGGATTTGATCATTCCGAACAGCAGTGCCTTCCGCCCCATGACATCCGTCAACGCCTACATTATGAAGTACACTGCCCTCGGACACACTCGCGACCACTGCCTCCCCACCATCGAGGACTTCACCAGGGAGCTCCGAGCCAGCGGGGCGGGCAGCTATATGTTCACCATGGACATTAGCCGCGACTACAAAAACTTATGCTCCTGCCCCCTCGACTCACCCCTCCTAGGTGCCCACTGGCAGGGCCGCAGCAACAATGCACCTTGATGATCTCATCGTCCTCGCCCCTGACGGACGCACCACCGATGCCCACATTGGCATTGGCGAACTCTGCCTCCCCAAGGCCATCAACAAGACCCAACCTCCAGCCCCATCCATCAGATGGCTCGGTATGCTAATCGATGCCCCAACAATGACCCTATCCATGCCACTCGACAAGGTCAATGCAACAATAAAGCTCATCCACGCCACCACTGCCAGGACTCACATAACAAGGAAGCAGCTCCAATCTCTCCTTGGAAAGCTACTACACCTCTCAAAATATGTCCCCACGGCCAGGCTCTTCGTCAGCCGACTTCTCCATGCCCTCCGGAGCCTCACTGCTGCCCGCACCACCATCCCAGATGAGATGATGGCTAACCTTGCATGGTTCCCCGCATTTACAGCAGGCTGGAATGGCCATGCCATCATCCCACCTAATGACCTGGGCAGAGAAATACTGGTCGACACCTGCCTCGGGGGAATTGGGGGGGGGCGATGACACCAGGCCCTCCATGGCCCTCATTCAGGGCTACTACCACGATGACGACAGCGTCACCCAGATCGAGCCCCTCAATGACCTCATCACCCTTCACACCCTCGCACAAGACGATGATGAGGATGGCCAGATTGCCATCCGATGTGACAATCTGGCAGCCGTCCCCACAACCCACACCTCCTCGCCATTGCTCGAGCGGCCTGGATGTTCCAGGCCACCCGCAACATCAGGCTCACCTTCAGTCATATCCCTTGTGATGATAATGTAGTAGCCAATGCCCTCAGCAGGGCCCATATCAGCCCACATCACCAAAAAGTTGCCAGTGACAGTTGCCTCCACAGACGCCTCACCCCCAGCCAGCCAGCCCTCCTTGACTACAGCCCTCTATCCACAGAGGCCGAGTACCAGACTCTCATCAGGGCAGCGGAGGTGAGGCAGGCAGATGCCAGGGCTCCGCGCTCCTGGGCCAATTATGACGTGACGGTCAGGAACTACACGGCACACTACCACAGGTTCAGGGTGCCACTACTGCAGCCAACACCACTTCAGCTAAGGTGCTGCATAGAAGAGCGTGCGGTCTGGGGGTGCCCATCATCAGTGGCGAACTCGGTGTCACAACGCCACCTCTTCTTCAAGATCAGGAAGCCCTGACCCATCCCCTCGACCACATCACCGTCAAACTGGCACTTGACGCACTGAAGTGCTCCAAGGGCCACAGGCCCAAGCGACAGGCAAATGCACCAGTCGTCATAATTCGGCAGGTGGTGATCAACCTCAGCATGATCGGTCGTGGCCATGTTATTCACAGGCGCCAGGCAATCAGAGGTGGTACCACGATCAGTGGCCACATTCGACCTGGTGTGCCACACCACCAGGGCAGACGTCTGGGTCCACCAAGGGTCCCAGCACATTGACCAGAAATGGTCCAAAATTATGCAGGCCAACAACCAGTCCCGCAAGCTGGTGCTGGTACCCAGTCCGGACCCCCGCTTCTGCCCGGTCTGGGCATTCCAGCACATACTCCGGATGGCTCCGACCCGCTCCCAGACAGAGCTGCTCCTGGTCTTCTCATCGGATGGGCAGCCCATGACCATCCTCTACATGGTACGGGCATGGCGGGAGGTGCAGAATACCACACCACCGACTCAGCCCTTCACCCTCCATGCCATCAGGAGGGTGGCGGCCATCATGGCATTCACCTCAGGGAGCACTGACCAGGAGGTCCAGCGCATCGGGGGCTGGGCCTCCAACACACACAAGTGTTACATTAACACCAACAATGCCAACACAGTCAACAGAGCCCTAGTCGATGCCATCATTAGACACTGACTCAAAAACTCATAACACCTACTGGGCTTGGCTGAATTAATCCAGATATTCTATCACATCAAATATATTATATCATCATATATTCTTACTTCATCTATGGAATACCAGAAGCCACCGCCAGGGGAGAGGGTATAAATAGTCCGCGCTTGTCGATCCCACTCAGTTGCGAGCCGGCAGTCGGGCCACCAGCATCGGTAGAAGGCACAGGTAAGTGCGAGGTTAGGTAGTTAGGATTGTTATGGTAGATAGTATAGAATTGTGAATTAGTTCTTTTGTGAATTAGTTGTTGGTTAGTTGGGTACTTATATATATTTTTTTTGTGCACTCCTTTTTAGGACGTGTGTGAATACTAGCCGGTAATTACGCAGCTATTCCCTGGACCGAAGCCAGGCCGTGCAGTCTTCCACGGATCGTTTCGGGTGACAGGAAGAGTACAACAATTGTGACTATGTCGGCTACTGATGCGACTAGACATGAGCCGCATGAGATAAGTAATTCGGACTCGGAGCTTCATTTGGTGGGGAAGAAAAAACGAGTCGTGAGAAAAGTCAAGATGGCGGCGGTCGGGTCACCACCGGCGGCTTCCACTGTGTCTAATGCTCCCACAAGACAGCCTTCCACTGTGCCTGCAGTCGTCACCCAGGACAGAAAGGAGTTGGCGGAAATGCGTGCAATGTTTGCTGAGATAAAAGGCCTTACTGAGAAAAATGCTGCTTATGTTGAATTAATGGCCAAAAATGAGCAGGCTAGGACTGTACCGGTACCTACTGCGGTTGTTACACAAGTTGTCCCTGAGGTTCTTGCTGAGACAGGGTTAAATATTGACCAGCCATGTCATGATTTAGATGGGATGTTAATGCAGGATTCAGACACTTGGGCTGTTTTTAATGACCAAGATGAATCTGGTTGGCAGACAGATGAGGAAATTGATGATGATTATTATGTAGATGAGACTGGGTTTCTTATGGAACCGCAGTTACGTTTGTTAAAACCGACTCAGGCAGTACCGGTGGGGCAGACGGTTCCCACACCTAGTGCGAGTAGTGTTAAGGCGACGCCTACTGTAGAGCCAGGTAGAATTCGACCCGTTTATAAATTATCAGAAAATTTACGGGAGGGGGTTATGCAGGCGGAACTGAAAGAGATTTATAAGAAGATTAAGAAACCTACTAAGGATAAAATAGAGGTAGACAATGATTTGGCAGGGGCTATAGCACACTATTATGCCTTCAATAAACCTAAAAAAGCTCTGAATGATTTGGCCAGACAGTATACGGGGATTAAAAACGTTCCCGAGGCAAAGGTGCAAAAATTAAATGAAGAGATAAGATTTTTGGATGCCCGTAAGCATTCGGAGGAAGCTATGTTATGTGCGACTAAAGGGGTGGTAGCAGCGCTGGCTGCTGCGGCGCCTACAGTAGCGTTAATCTTATCACGTGGTAAAAGTGATCAGGAGTTAGACGCACAGGCACTGCAAATGTTGGATTTGGTAAAAATTTTAGTGTTAACCCATAGTCAGTTAACCTGGGATAGGTTGCAAAATGTAAAGAAAGTGGTTAATACTTTCTTAGGTAAAGAAGTAATTAAACCGAAAACTGACGCCTATGGGGAAAAGGAGTTGCCAACTGAAAATTTGTTGGGTGAAGATTTGGCGGAGAAAAATAAGAAGATAATTAAAAGTGCGCGTGCGTCTGACACTGTAATGAATACTACCCTAGCACCGAGAAAATGGCGTAGGTCTGGTGACTACTATCAAAGGTCTTTCCAATCCGCTTTTAGACCTAGAGGTCAGTGGAACTTCAGGGGGCGTGCAGTAAGTGGTAGAGGCATGCCGTATAATTGGAATAACAGGCCAGGAATGCAATCAAGGTTTAATAGGCCAGGGGCCTATGGTGCAGGCCAATCACAACAGTATGGCCAACGCTTCAGTCGAGGTAGAGGGACCTCAACTCAGCAGAGGGGTTTTCAGAAGTAGAGTCACTGGGGAAGGTGAGTGTTCAATTAAGTCCTCGGTTGACTAAAGTGGTGCCTAAGGCTGGTAATATAGCTAATTACACGAGTAATTGGGAGTCCCTGACTAATGACCTATGGGTGCGTAATTGTGTTAGGGGACTTACTATACCGTTTTTGACTACACCGGTACAGGTCAGAGTACCGGTCCCGTATAGAATGAGTGCTCAGGAAAGACAGTTTGTAGATACGGAGATTGTTAGTTTAATAAAGAAAAGGGTCTTGGCCGAGGTAGAACCAGTTGAGAGTCAATGGATTTCTAATATTTTTCTTAGACCAAAACCTAATGGGAAATTCCGAATGATTTTGGACTTAACCATTTTAAATGATAAAATTGAATATAGACATTTTAAAATGTTTAATTTGAAGACAGCTGTAGATCTGATTGCCTTTGGTACATGGATGGCTAGTGCAGACTTGACGGATGCATACTATTCACTTCCGATTGTTCAGGAACATAAAAAATATTTGAGATTTTTGTGGAAGGAAAGGCTGTATGAGTACCAGGTACTTCCAAATGGGCTGGCGCCAGGACCTAGGTTCTTTACAAAATTGTTGAAACCTGTTTATTCATATTTGAGTGAGTTAGGACATATATGTTTTCCGTACATTGATGACAGCTTTATAATGGGGAATACTAAGGAAGACTGCCAGAAAGCAGTGGATGACACGGTTAAATTATTTAACAGTTTAGGGTTTATAATTAATGAGGAGAAATCGGAATTAACTCCGAAATTGACACTAGAGTTTTTAGGCTTTACGATAAATTCTTTGGATATGACGGTGTCTTTGACGTTGGGGAAGATAGAAAAGTTCGAAGGAATTGCTAAACATGTACTTAGTCAGGATAAACCAGTCATTAGGGATGTGGCTGGTCTGATAGGATTAATGGTAGCCTATACATCGGGGGTTGACTTCAGTGGAGCCCACTTTAAAGCATTAGAGAGGGATAAAATCTTAGCTTTACGTAGAGCAAAAGGAAATTTTGATGAGCTTATGTGGGTGTCTTTACAGGGTAAGGCAGACATACTGTGGTGGTTACAGAACTTGACGCAGTCGAAGAAGATTAGGAGAGCAGATCCGGATGTGGAATTGTTCACAGATGCTTCCTTGGAAGGTTGGGGGGCACATATTGGTGAGCTTCAGACAGGGGGAAGGTGGAATCCTTCTGAGATAGAACATATAAATGTCTTAGAATTAAGGGCGATTTTGTTTGGTTTGAAAAGTTTGTGTAGGTTCTCTGGTAAACATATAAGAGTTAGAACAGATAGTACGACAGCTCTGGCTTATGTAAAGAATATGGGGGGAACTAGGTCAGAGTCGTGTATGAATGAGACCAGGCAAATTTGGGACTGGGCACAGGCTAATAACTGTTGGTTGTCGATTACACATATTCCAGGTATATTAAACAGTTTGGCAGATTTTAAATCACGCTGTTTTAAACAACAGGTAGAATGGGAATTGGCACCGGAACTGTTTCAAGATGTTTGTTTGGTGTTTGGAACCCCTGATATAGACTTGTTTGCATCCAGGTTGAACCATAAGTTACCATGTTATGTTAGCTGGGAACCTGATCCAGGTAGTTGGAAGGTAGATGCATTTTCATTTACGTGGACTGATATGTTTTATTATTGTTTTCCGCCGTTTAGGCTTCTACCCACAGTGATTCGCAAGCTTCAAAGAGACAATACGAGGGCGATCGTCATTGCGCCTCATTGGACGTGCCAGCCTTGGTTAGCCTTACTAAGGAGGCTAGCATGCAGAAGTGTGGTTTACCCGAGGAATCCGTTAAACCTAATTGGGCAAGGACAGATAAACAAAAGCCCAGACGTAGACTTGGTACAGGGCACAAAGCTATCGGCATTCCTTTTTTGGCCGATTCATTGAAATGTTATGGTTTGAATAATAAGGTGTTGAATTATTTTAAGTTCACATGGAGAGACTCCACTAAGAAAGTATATATGTCTCATTTGAGGAGATGGTCATTATGGGCATATGAGAGGGATGTGCCTGTTTTGAATCCTACGATTGCAAATGTGTTAAATTATTTAAGGATGTATTTTGAGACAGGTGTGGGGTACGGGGCAGTAAATGCTGCCAGATGTGCGTTGAGCTTAGTGTTGCCTAAATACCAGGGGCAAACAGTAGGTCAACATTTTTTAATAAAATGGTTTTGCAGGAGTTGTTATACACAGAGGCCACCTCAACCACGATATTCGGACATTTGGTCGGTGGATAGAGTGTTAATCTGGTTGGAAGGGTTGGAATCGAATACTAAGTTGTCGTTAAAATTATTGTCGTTAAAGTTAACGTTGTTGCTTTTGTTGGTTTCGTCGCAAAGGGGACAAACAATTTTGAATTTGCAAGTAGATCGGATGATTTGTGCTAGAGATAGGATAACGTTTAAGATGAAAGTACTGTTGAAACATAATCAGTTAGGACAGCCGTTGGATGCTGTGACGTTATTTGCTTATCCACAGAATAAAAAACTTTGTGTAATACGTACATTAACTAGATATCTGCAAAGGACGGAGAAGGTGAGGAAAGGCCATTCTCAGTTATTATTGTCGTTTATTGCACCGCATAAACCAATATCGAGGGCGACGTTGGCTCGTTGGACCTTAGTAGCGTTGGGTTTAGCAGGTATTGATACGAATAAGTATAAAGCACATAGCACCAGGGGTGCATCAGCTTCTAGGGCTAGAGAAATGGGGGCTAGTCTTAATGCGATTATGAGGAATGCGTCTTGGAAGGATGCAAAGTCGTTTGCTATATTTTATAATAAAACTATAAGTGATCCAGGTCAAGCGCAAAGAGCGATTTTGAGACCAGCGGTGATAAGAAGGTAGTAATTAAAAAAGTGTAGTATACAGTATTAAGCTAGGACTAGAAATCTGTAAAATGTTGTTTCGGAAGAAATAAAAGATTGTTGGTAGTAAGTTATGAAAAGACTTATGTGACATTATGAGAAGTTGGGAATAATTGGTAGTAGAGGGAGGAATAGAGAAGGTTCGGAATAATAAATCAAGCTACGAAATCTCTCCCCTGGCGGTGGCTTCTGGTATTCCATAGATGAAGTAAGAATATTACAGTTAAACTAGACTTACCTGTAAGTTGACGTATTACTTAGATTCTTACGAATCTAGGGAATACGAAGACAGTGATCAGGGGCCCTCCCACCCTCGCCATAGGGTTCAGCTTGATAAGTTAAAATAATTGTGGGAGCAAGAAAAGCTGAACATATGGTGGGGGTAGTGGGGGGGTTTTAGAGTTAGGTAGATTTATTATTCCTCAAACTACGAAATGCTGAGTGGGATCGACAAGCGCGGACTATTTATACCCTCTCCCCTGATCACTGTCTTCGTATTCCCTAGATTCGTAAGAATCTAAGTAATACGTCAACTTACAGGTAAGTCTAGTTTAACTGTAATATTAATAACTCTACCTATCTAATTAACATTTAACCTAATTATCATTCATTATATACTTAATACTTATAAAATTAGTTTCCATATATATATATATATATCTATATATATATCTATACATATTACTTCGCTTGACATTTTCGCCTTGCTCATTTGTCTCACCTCATCCATCTCACTACCATACTTGACCGCAATCACACCATGACCTTCTTCTCATCAGCTCTCACGAGGCCACACCATATCATGTAATGCCACCGAAGGCTGCTCGGAATAAAGTTATGTTATCCCAATCATGCTTCCACGATTTGTGTGCTATAGTTGCAATGATAGAGTAATTATACATCGATATATATATATGTGATATATAATTTATTACTATGAATATAAAGGGGCGGAGCTTCTATCCTATATGGGTTTAGGATCCTTGCATTTAATACTGCTATTTATTAATAACGATATATATTTATTGTGCTATTTGCTGCTGGCCGGTTCCTGCTGCGCTATCCTGGCGCCACCACCATTTCGCCAGATGCCAGTCAGAGCTTGTAAGACTCACATCGGCACCTTTTTTTTAGATTTTTCTGTAGGTAGGGCGGTTTATTGCTCAGCCAGATGGGCCTCGGTAAATAAAGGTAGGCTTCCACCACTCCTCGTCTTGGCTCTTTATTGTCTCCTACGTCGTAGCCCAATTTATATATATATAATTATATATTATTGTTATATACGTAAATTTAAACTAGGACACTAACCCTCTCAGTTGAAGGACTTGTGGGTGTTGGAACTAAGAACGCCATCATTTGTTTATTGGCATCATATATTTGCGGGCGCGGACTTTAAAAAAGTACAGAGGTAGTTCTAACCTAACCATGATGCACCCGGCGATTGGTTACGCCTGCGTCTACACAGTCACTTCCGAGTGGGGAAGGAGTGCAGGAGTGAAAGGTGCTGAAAGAAGCCGTTGGTGGCGCTAGTGTCGAGGTTTGACTGCAGGGACAGCGGTCAGTTTGCCTGTAACAAATACATAATCATGGTACGTCACACCCGCCATTAGACATACAGTAAAACCTCTCTACCCGACGACCTCCACCGATCGACCACTCCTCTATATCGATCGCTTTATTTGGATCCCAAACGATCCCCCCTACAATACCATTGTACTGATATAAAAAAAGCTGCCTAAACCGAGCACCTCCCTGAATAAAATCGGTCTCATGGTCGCTCGATTTAGAGAGGTTTTACTGTATATAATAATGGTGGATCAAATACGTTCTTTACATTCGCATAATAAAATTAAACAGCGCATTTATTTATATATTGAAAGCAATAGACGGCTATTAACATGTCTCCTCTGTTGTTAATCGATTTTATCCGAACACGAATCACAGCTGAGTTAAACTAATGACTTACAAAATTGATCCCTGTCACTACCTAGCCTGGCGCTCAGTATTAATATGATATGACAAGGACTGGTTAACTCAGTATCAGAATAATATGAATGTGTGGCATGGTTCCAACAGCCTGGTCTCCCAGTGGAGCAGCACTATAAAACTGTTATGCGTACACACTGTCAGTGTCACAAGTCGGTACCCTTCCTGATATGACCATAGATGCTTCTAGGACGGAAACCCCCAAGAAATAAGCATAGCCTTCACCACTAATCTTGACTATTAAGTTACCATGAGTGCAAATTGTCACAATGGTGCTCGTCCTGATATGACCGTAGATATTGCTAGGACGTAAAACCCCCCAACAAATAAACCCACCCCTCACCACTAATCCCACCGTCCTATCCACACGCCCTCTGCCGCCGCCATTTGGCAACCGCCATTGACAACCGCCTTGTTTGCAATATGGCACACGCCTGTGTTTGTAATTTTAATTTCAGCTTCCATTTAGATTACCAACTTTAGTTATTGAACCTGTCACCCAGTGGGGCGCAGGAGTCAAAACTTCAAAGGAAGCGCGGAATGCATTATAGCGGAGAGCAGCGGGAGGAGGGGGGGGGGTAGGCGATAAGGGTGGGGGTGAAGGTGGGGTGGCGGGTGAGAGGTGGGGATGGAGAGATAATACACCCATACAAGGAAGCAATTGCAGTGAAAATTGTATCGACGGACAACACATGGGGCCATAACCGCAGTAATCAAGAAGGGGGGGGGGGGGGGGGATAGTGAGCATCCAATTATGTGTTTTTTTTAAAACAAGTTCAATATTCTGCCCTGCTGATTGTCCAGCCTATTTCTGACATCTGGCTGTACAGTTTAACTCTTCTTCTTTTGGGGTGGTAAATGTAATTTTATTCATCCACTAAGGTGGGTATTTTTTCAGCACCAGGGCACTTCTCTTTTCTGTGCCCCCTTCCCTTCCATACCCCTTCCCACTTCTGTAACCCTCACCCTTCCTCCCTTCCACTATGAGCCCCCCCCCCTTCTATGCCCCCCTCCCCCTTCTAACCCCCCCCCCCCCTTCTGCACCCCCTGGCTGCTCCTGTGCCCCCCTCCCACCTCTCCTACCCCATCCTACACACGCATGCAGATACAGCATATCTGTCACAACTCCAACACCATCTTTGTACAAAGAGTGCACACAACACAATAGACACAGATAGTGCTACCCTCATTATAGTCTAACCCAACAGCAGTGTAGCGATCAGATAATCGTACAGTAAAACCTCTCTAACCGACCACCTCCACAGATCGACCATTCCCCTATATAGATCGCTTTATTTGGGTCCCAAACGATCGCCCATTCAATACCATTGTACTGATAATGAAAAAACACCCGAAAGCGACCACCTCTCTAAATGGACCACTTAAACTAAAGGCGGTTCCATGGTCGGTCGATTTAGAGAGGTTTGACTGTACTTCTATTCATGTCTTTTTACCTAACCCAATAATAAACACATACGAATAGCAGAAAGGCAGGGAACTCTATAGTTAAAAAATATGTGTGTAACATGTTATACCATATATGTTATGTCAGTCAAATCACTTATATGGTCACTCTCTGCAGAACTGCAGCAATAATAAACGGCGCCATTAAAACGGCCTGTTTTTTGGTGTTTTTCTTGTTCTTCTTTCATGTTCTTCTTCTGGGATGGCAGGAGGGGGGTAGAGAGCTCTTCGGGTGTCGGTGCACTTCCAGCTGGCAGTGCGGTGGTGGCCAAGCGGTAACAACACGTTCTTGAGGCCCACGGTCTGTGCCTCCGTCACCGGTGATCGAAGCGGGAACCGGTGTTGTTGGGAACAGGGCCGCGTGCAGCGTGCTGGTCCTCCAGGCCTCCGTCGCAGTGTGGGTGGTCCAGGACCGTCGGAGCTCCTGGACTGGAGTTGGTTGGTGGGTGGGTGTTTTAGCGTCCACAGCCCCAGCACCCACTCCATCGGTGATCGATTGAGGCTGACAGTGACACACTCGGTGCCCCTCTCTCTATATATAGTACCAGTTTTGTTAATATCGGTAATATAACTTTATAAGAGTGAATGTGATATATCGGTAACACGGCGTGTGGACTAGGGCGTTTATATCCGTTTATATCCGTGAAGCAATTGTTATATAACTAGATAGTGGCAGTGCCTGTGTATATTCCTAATACATGTTATGACCGGCTGGGATGGCTGAATCGGTAAGCACGCTGATTGGCTTCTCATGCAGGAAGTCATCGGTTCGAACCTCAACAGAGTCAACCTAGTGACTTAAGCTGTGTTCACACGGGCGATGTAAATCGATTCCTAGGATTCGACTTGCCTAGTTCGGCTCACATTTCACGTGTGAACGGGCGCCTGAGGCGGATTAGGGCTGAATCGATTCCTGTGATGCGCATACTCTAAACCACTTGTCAAGGTAGTTTACGTGAGTCGATTTCTGTGAACGCACTGAGGCGGATTAAGGACGTCACACTATATAATATAATTTGGTCTATGAACCGGCTAGAGGTGCACAGATATTTTTTTCATCATTTATTTTTAGGGTTTCACTGCCCAGCAGAAGTTTTGACCGTTCCAAAACAATACGATTCAGTCCATATGTATCTAGGTCAAACCCACACTCTCTCGTGGCGACGTCGACTAACCGAAACTGGCGCTGGTTAGTATCGCCTTGCTCATGCGCTAATATCGATTTCAGGCCCAAGTACTGCCCGTGTGAACGCGCATCTAAATCGATTCATATGATTCGCCTTGGCTGAATCGCTTTAGATTTTGCCCGTGTGAACACGGCTCAAGACAATTTATGTGTGTCACTACCTATCCTGGCGCTATGCGTAGAAACAGCATTTTTATTATTATTATTATTATATTACTGGAGAACACATACGCAGATGTGTTCTCTTACAACCATAAACTATTTACAACAACAAAAACGCGGACATGGTAGCCGAATCCGTAGAGCGCAGGCTTCTCGTGCGGAAGGTCGGGAGTGCTGTTGCAAGGGTGTAAAACCCCCAAAACAACAAACAGCAACAAAACCACATTTGAAGGAGACTAGTCGGTGAAGGGGATCGCCCAGTGCTTATACATGACCATATGGCGAGGCGAGCCACCACACAATAGTCACCCACCCGCGTTGGGTGGGGGGAGGGTTTATTACCAGTTCACCGTCTCATGTATCAAAGATAACGCTGCCGTTAGTGAACCATCCTACTATTCTATATGATCGCCTGTAATTCTTGTGCTGCTCTGTTCGAATAATACATTTTTTAAATGTGTGTTTGCCGGGAGTGATTTAGTCACTTTTGGTTAATTTAGGTTAGCACTAGTCTGGAATTGAACTGGTGATTTGTCAGTGAAATGGCCCCGTTGGCGGGTGTCTGGTGCGGGGGCGGGGTGGGGGGGGGGGGGGGGTAGGAGAGAGGAGCGGGACCACGAGCGTGCCCAGTAATTGGGCGCGTGCCGGCCAAAGATTATTATCACCTTGTACTTCAAAGTGGCGATTTGCAGCAACAAGGAAGTCTTTGGCCCGGCCCCAGTCTCTCTCCCCCCCCCCCCCCCCCCCCCCCCCCCCCCCCCCCCCACACACACAACTACACCCCAGTGATGGCGTTTCTGTTTAGTACTGACAACCCGTTATCTAGTAATTACGGCGTGTCACAACACATATAGACACACACACCGTACCGTACACACCTACTGTGCACAGTAAACGCGTGGTGTGGGCTGCTTGTGTAATAGTCACCGCAGAACATCTGACTCAAGGCCCGATCACATACATGTTAGTGGACGTAGTTGAATGTAGTGCAGGCTAACCTAGTTGAAGGTAGCTGTAGTTGAATGTAGTCGAACGTAGTTGAACGTAGTTGAACGTAGTTGAACGTAGTTGAACGTAGTTGAATGTAGTTGAACGTAGTTGAACATACCGGCATCCATACTTCTCCTTGGTAATAACGTGGGTGGGCCGTGAGCTCCAATTTAATCTTTGGACATGTTCAAAAGAGCGCTATGTTAGGGGCTGAATTTGCATGCATGATGCTAACACACTCTAGCGTACTCTAGCATACTTGGATGAAGCCCTGGTCACATATCTGTTCGTGGACGTAGGTGAACGTATTGGAGGCTAACGTAGTTGAATGTAGTTGAACATAGTTGAACATACCGGCATCCGTACCGTAATGTATTTATCCGTACCGTAACGTATTTATCCATACCGTAACATATTTATCTGTACCAAAACCTGCCCTACCTTAACGTATTTCAAGGTAGTTTAACATACTTACACTACATTTGACCCACGTTAGCCCGAACTACGTTCACCGGCGTTCAGTTACGTCCACTAACGTGTATGTGACTGGGGCATAAGGGTGATGTAGACAAATCGGTAGAGCGCAGGCCTCCCGTGCAGGAAATCGGTAGTTCGGTTCGCGGTCGAGTCAAACTAATTGCATAGGGAAAAGACTGGTTAGCTCAGTGTCTGGATAATCTGACTGAATGAGTCATTGTGCTCGTGGCCTGATATCCCAGTGGGGCAGCAAGCCGCCGTGAGTGCGCACTGTCACAATTCAGTATCTATCCTGATGTGACCTTAGATGTTGCCAGGATGTAATACTCCAACAACAAGTCAGTTCTTGAAAATTAAGTCTTTGACTTGACGCTACCGGGGATTGATCCCACGACCTTCCCCGCATGGGAAGGCCAGCGCTCTGGCAAGTAGTCCTCCCCGTCCGGCGCTCCGAATGTTGTGCGGAACGCCACTATTACTAGTACGAAGGATGGGGCGGTTTGGGCTGGGTGTGGGTTGTATGTAACGCGGTGTTGAATGAGTTATTGTGGGCACAGCGTGGGCCAGCATGGTGGGACCGGCGTCTAGGGCATCGTTTGGGGTAGATAAAAGATTCACCCGGTACTTGTAGTACACGGGTGAAGACCAGCCTTATATAAATACGGGTGAAAATAGCTTTAGTATGGAACAAGAAGTAGAATGCCTGGCACCAGTGTCAAATGGTTACTTATATCAGCACAGAGTTGGTGAAATGGGAGAGAATGCAAAAAGACAAGATGGCAGCCAGAGAATGCCGTCGATTTCACTTTTAAATTGCATTAAAGTATATGTTTGATTATATTTTCCAACTCAAAAGTAGCGGGTAAACATGAAGACATATACAAAGAATAAATGTTGCTTCTTAGATTGTGAAATTAGGCTCTCATAAAGACTCATTTCATTAGCCCGATTTTTCGACCATTTTTATATAAGGCTGGTCTTCACCCCTGTACTGGAAGTATGGGTGAATCTTTTATCTACGTTTGGGGGTGATGGGTAGGTGGGCAGCTTTGGTTGAGGGCTGGGTTTTGTTGTTTTGTTTGTTTGAGTTTTATGTCCTGGCAACATCTAAGGTCATATAAGGACGGGTACTGCCTTGTGACAGTATGCGCCCATGGTGACTTTATAGTGCTACCTCACTGGCAGACCAGGCCACCAGCACAATGACCTGATATCCCACCCAGTCACATTATCCTGGCAATGAGCCAACCAGTTCTTGCCCTATCCTACTAATGCGGAGTGCCTAGCTAGAAAGTGACAAGTATCAATTTTTAAGTCATTGGCTTGACTCGACCAGGGTTCGAATCCCATGATCATCCAAAATTGAGGGGTGGGCGGTGAGTGGCCATAGCCATAGCCATAGCCATAGCCATAACCATAGCCATAGAATAGCGGAAGTCGCCAACCCCGGTGATTTAATGCTCTACGCATGCACCATTCTGCGTAATATATACCGTAATTATTCCAAATATCTTCAGCTGGCCAGTAGGGATATTTCATCCCCTGTATTTCATCCCCCTACTTAAAGTTGCATAGTCCGATGGTTTTGAATTTCTGTATTTTTTTTTAGATAAATATATTAGATCGATCACTAGTATCTAGTTTACATTAGTTCAAAATTACTTTTATTTTAAATGGTAAACTTTTGAGATATTTTGAGTGCAAACATGGAAAATTAGTTTTGTCAAGCTTGCCAAAACTCTGACACCATAGACTTCTGCAGTAACAGCTTCTGTTAAATTGACTCAGTATTGCCTTCTATGTAGAAACAAATGCTTAATAAGTGCATCAGTATCTAAGTTAGATATGTAAAATCAAATCTAGATAATTGGTTTGGCTTTGAAAATTTGATACTTCATCGGACTATGCAGCTTTAATCTCACTCCTGTCGCATTCATCAATTGTCAGCATAGCTATAGGAAGGGCCTAGGAAAAAAAAGATGCGGACCATGAGGCCATCATTTCCCAGGCTCCTCTGCTACCACTTGTAGACCAGGTGGTGCGGCAAACTGTGGCCCTGACATGGTATTCCGTCAGATCTACTACTACCTGAGTGGTCGGGACATAAGTGAAGGGCGGTGTCTTTGCACATCTGTTTTGACATTTTGTAATGAATCTTGTTAATAAAACACTAACTGTCATAATTGGGCACAAGATCACAAGATGATATGGACGGGGGGGGGGGGGCGCCGGGGTTTGTTTAGCAATTTATAGACAATCTATTAAAGCCGCACAGGAAACGCCCCCTACCCCCCTCCTACCCCCCGCCCCTATTTCCACCCCACCCCCTATTTACTAACTCACCCTGCTTGGTCTGTGGCGGTATACCTTAGAATACTGTCAGCTTTGCACAGGCCGGAAGCTGTATATTAAAGCTGCAGAGTCCGATGAAAGCATAACATTTTCTAAGACAAAACACTTACTGATATTTGATCAGATATCCAATGCAGATACGTGTGCACTTAGTCCAATAGTTACTTCCATAGTCCGATGGTTTTGACCTTCCATCATTTTTTCTGAGATAAAAATACTAAAATGATTGTTATAATCTACCTTACTTTAGTTTGAAATAATTTTGATTTTATATGGCTAACTTTTGAGATATTTGAAATGCAAACATGTCAAATTGGTTTAGGAGAGCTTGCCAAAACTCTACACAATAGTTTTTTTGCAATAACAGGTTCTATTAAAGTGACCCAGAATAGACTACATCACGGTTCCGACTGCGCATGCGCTGAAAACGGCCGCGGGAGCAAAGCCAAGGCGTACGGCCATTGACTTTGCCTATACGCGCATTGAAAAATGTCAGTTTTATTCAAAATTAATAGAAATCCAAAACCCATACCTTATAAATTTAATATAATCTTTTTGTTAAACATGTTTTTTATGTGTGTTCCAAGCAGTTTGTCTCTAGGTGGTGTGGTTTTATCAATATTTTACTTTTTCTGTATGGAGATTTCTCACTGCCATTGACAATGCATTGAGTACTCTGGATATGGCTCTAACACTAGTCTGAGTGCCTAGATCTTTCTAAATCTAAATGCACATGACATAAGATGTGCTGATTATATTGATGTAAATGCAATGCTGGATCAAAGATTAATATCTTAATTTATTATATATATTTTTTTAGTTAGTATTCTATGTTTCAAACAAGAGCTGAGATGAGCTGAAACTAGCACATTTCATAGCTGCACCCAGTGTATTAGCATGTGCCATGTGCTTTTGGGGGGGTTGTTTTGCTCTGATGCATCCCACAATGCACCGCGCCTCTGGAACCGTGATGTAGTCTATTCCCTTCTATGTGGCAACAAATGGTTACTAAATGCATCAGTATCTAAGTTAGATATGTAGAAGCAAATCTATTCCAGTGTTTTGGTTTTGGAAAATTTGATGCTCCACCGGACTATGCAGCTTTAAGTATTTGTTGAGCTACATAGAATGGAATGCTAAGTCGATTAACAATAACCTATCACTGCTGAAGCATATGGTGTCAGCATATTGACGTGCATACCGACATTAATTTGGCATGCTTTCGCTTTAAATATACCCAAAGTTAGCCCAAAGTTACTTCAAGCTAAAAGTAAGATAGATTGTAACAATCAACATAATATATTCAACTAAAATAAAATGTCAGGAAGTCAAAACCATCGAATTTTAACAGAAGTCAGTTTTTCTTTAAAGTCGCCAGCTATCCGCCGCGTGGAAAACAAACGAACTCGATTTGAAATTCTGATGCGACTGAAAACTCCCCAAAACACCAGCGGCCTGTCGTGGCTTCTGCGCATGCGCGGATTTTCGCACGTTGCGGCAATCACTGCTATTTGTTTTGTTTACACTCGGCGATTCGACGCTGATCGAGCTGCTACGTTAATATCGCTTGGAATTTAAGGTTAATTTAATTAAATTTCATTATTTGAGTATGTAATTCTGTTAAATATGACAGCTTTGAATAGATTTGGGCTTAATTTATTGCCGCCCATACTGGGAACCAGCAACTCTTGTTACTGTGTGAGCCTGTTGCCGGCACAATTTCAGCCAATCACAGCACAGCTTTTCCATTGCAAATGGCCGCCGTCTATGGGGGCGGCCATTTTGGAGACAACCAACTGGCTTTGCAGTTCAGATTAGCACAGCCCTGGTCCCCTACTCTCCCCATACATACTTGGTTCAATTAAACATAAAAACTAAACAAGGTTGTGCTTGGAGAGCATTTGTCAGAGTACGCGCAGTGTCCCAGCGAGCTATAGCTGGTCCCTTTAAAGAAACAATATGGTCATATCAAACCATGTAGATCTCAAGACTTTCCAACAACAAAAATACGCTGCAGCCGTTACACTTAATTATTGTACAATATATGTTTTACATTATTGTCAACTGTGTCTTGCCAACTTTGATATTCGCCAGTTAATATTTCAGGACGGTGATTTGTTAGTACATGGCTGGACATGAGCCCACTTGACCGTGTGCATGAATAAATTAGGTAACTAAAGGCCGGGCTCCAAGACTAGGATAAGTCGTGCCTTCTGATATGCATGTCGCACTAATACCTTATTAAATTCACTAGGTAATTTTTTGCATTAAAAATTGTGCCCTTATTTAGTGCCGTTTTGATTGTTCAAGCTAATATCCCAGTTTCCCGTTTCTATTCCCGAACTCTATTTAGTTTATTCACCACCAAGCACCGTGGTCCTAAAAGTAAAACATTAGGCCCACATTTAATCGGCCACCGTCTTCGGTCGCTGGGAGTGGCACCAACCTCAAAATAATTTCGGCATATAAGCTGAAACTGCGACCTGTCCTACTGGGTCGCAACTTCAGTCCTTCCTGAGGGACCAGTGGAACTCAGAATATCCGACTTGATCGATCAGTAATTTACAAAGAAAGGGAAAAAAACACCGGCAGATGGGGCTCCACCAAACACCCCCACCCTGCCCTGTCCCCCTCCCCACCACCACGCCCCTCCCCATGCACGCCCCCCCCCCCACCCGCCCCGCTGCCTCTTCCTCAGTCGCTACAACCAGCTTCACCCCCCCCCCCCTTCCAACCATGTCATCTTCCATCCACTCGGGACCAGACGGGATGGCCGAATGAGTTGAGCGTCCGTCTCCCGTTTTGGAAGATCGTGGAACTCGAACCCCCGGGTTCGAACCCTGGTCGATTCAAACCAATGACTTACACAATTGATACCTTTCGCTTCCTAGGCAGGCGCTCAGCATTATTAGGATAAGGCAAGGACTGATTGGCTCAGTGTCAGGATAATGTGATTAAGTGGGATATTAGGTTATGGTGCTGGTGGCCTGGCCTCCCAGTGGGGCAGCACTACAAAGTCGCCATGAGTGTGCACTTTCACAAGTCACTACCCATCATGATGTTACCTTTAATGTTGCCATGACGTCAAACTCCAACAACCAATCAACCCCATCCACTTGGACAAACACTGCCGGAAACCAGAGGGCGCCACAACAACACCCCTCGCTCCCCACCCACCCACCACCCACCACCCACCACCCACCACCCACCAACCACCACCCACCACCACCCACTACCCACTTCATGACCAACCAATCAGTGAGGTGAAGTTTACTATTATTATACAGACCTCATGGTATCCTACAACAAACAGCTTGAATTCAGGCATCGAATTAAGGCAATAATGTTTTGTGGGTTCTTTGGTGGGTTTTCTTTTGTAAATAAATTGTATTCATACATGTATGTTGTCGGTGCCATAGCACTGGTCTTCCGACTGTATGTGTTACAGGTATATAGGCATTTACACAAGTATTTTTACATGGTGGATAGTTGCTTAATTTGATTTATTTTCTTATTGTTGTTAAGATTAATATATTAGGTTGAATATTATAATCTACTTTACTTTACTTCGAAGTAGCTTTATTTTTAAGCGAAGCAGCTTTAATTTTAAAAATGTCAACCATGAAGATATTTGAAGTGAAAACATTCATGATAAATTTTAGCATGCACACAAAATACTTGCCACAGGCTTTGTCTATAAATCCATTTTCTAGCATAGCAAGCAACATAGAACACTACATTACAACAACTGTTTAATGAGTGCACCCGGAACCAAGTTGGAGTTGTTGTAAATATGCCATACTGTGTTTCTATTGCCGAATGAGTATATTATTAGTCTCTTTAGTTTAACGTGTTTTCTTTTATTTAGATGCACTTTACCCAAATTTCAATATGCATGAAATAATTATACAACTGCAAAGAGATGATTGGTAATACCCCTGTCACACTATGACGTAACGAGCGAACGTGAGCCTAACATGGTGATTTTTCGTCATTACGTTGACGTACGTTGGATTACGTTATGATGACATCAGAATGACGTTAGACTGATGTCGAGCTACGTCACATTACGTCGTGTTACGTCGAGTTACGTCGAGGCTTTGGACATGTTCAAAACTTTCGACGTAGCTCGAACGTAAGGGTTTACGTTCGCCGTACATTCTGTTCATGTTCAGCAAACGTCAATGATGTTAAACAGACATTAGGCAAATGCTGCTCACTACATTCCACTACGTTGACCCACATTAAACCGGGTGGAAATGCCCACGTGGCATAATGGGAACGTCAGCATAACGTCAGGAGAATGTCAGGAGAACGTACATTCAACGTACATTCAACATCTCATGATGTATGTAGCACCACATAACGTTCTTCTGGCGATGGAATAACGTTCATAACGTTCTGTGAGCGTAATAACGTTGTCCTCTCTCATTGAATGACGGTATCACTACGCTTTGCCGATGTTACGCTCTTGTCCACTACGCTGCATCCACGTTCAACTTGTACCCAAATTTGCATACTACACCGAGAAGTTCAAAGTTCTTCACATTCTCCCTACGTTGATGTCGTTACATCGTAGTGTGACAGGGCCTTAAGCAATGTGATTTACACTTGATACCGATGTGTATGTGGGTGTGGGTGTGGGTGTGTTGGTTGATGGGGAGGAGGTAAAATTATACTCTTCTGGAAGTATCGCTGAGTTAATCAGGATGGGTCTGTGTAGTTGCTATGTGCGTCACTAGGCAGGTGTTAATTTTCAGGTGGGTAGTAATTCATTTTCATCTGATGTTGGATGTTGTCCTCTCACAGCCAGCCGAAGGCGCCTTCCCTAATTATCTCCGATATCTGTGTGGGAAGGGGAGTGGGGGAGGGGGGAGGGGTGCTCGACAATAATAAGTCATCATTTACCTGTTACGTGTATCATTACATGTAGGCTGCACCCAGGTCGTATAACGAATGCATATATATATACATATATATATGTATGCAAATTCACTATATGGCATATATATATTGTATAGGTATGCATCCAAAGGCACATAGGGAATGGGCATGTTCATTATATACATATATTCATATACACATTCATAAGGGAATGAACATATATACATATATATATATATAATATATATACAAATATATATATGCTCATAAGGGAGTGAGCTTATATATACAAATATATATATCTGTATATATATATATATATCTAATTTTCTTAATCGCGACCAGAGCGAGGGCGTGTGGCAAGACAGATTAACGGGTAGACAGACAGGTAGTGCCACAAGTGCCCTGAGGTTGGCAGAGCATAGTAGTCGATGACCAATAACATGAAGTACCCTGCAGTAGATGACTATGGGTGAAGAATATGATGAGCTGAGATTGAAAACTTCCGATTAATTAGACTCGCATAACGCTTATAGTTATACAGCATATATATATATATATATATATATATATGGATAGTGATAACCCCTTTATCGCGTGTAATAATGCCTGTAGTGTCCTACATTCCCACCCCCTATATCCGGGGGGGGGGGGGGGGGGTACCATCATGCACCGCTCCGCCTCCTGCGCGGAGCCTATCCTCCACTCGCTCGGAGGAATATATTCGAATTCCTATGAAGAATGCGGATATTTTATGACATATGCATATTTTATATATGTATATTAAATATATACTCTCCGAACACCAAACCAAGAATTTCGCCCCTCTTCCCCTCCGTGTCCACCTGACCCCCCCCCCCCCCCCACACACACACACACCTCGCACCTACTCGTACGCGCCCAGCAATGGTCCCACACACTCCATGCACCTTTATCTATCCCCTCCTGTCTCCAATTGTTCTCTATCCACCTCTCCCCCCCCCCCCCCCCCCCTCCCCCACCCCTTTCCTGCTCCCATCATTCCACTTCCCCTCGTTCCTCCCCGCTCCCCGATTGCCCTCCCCCCCCCCTTCCTCCTCCACCTCTTTCTTTCCTCCTCCCCTCCTTTCCCTCCTCCCGGTTTCCACCTACCCAATTTCCTCCCATTTCCTCCCAGTTCCTTTCCGTACATGGCCCCTCCGCTATCTCTCACCCTCTCATTTCCTCCTCAATTTCCCTCTTCCCATTCCCACTCCCATCTCCCCCTTTCCCTTTCCACCCCTTTCCCCCTCTTCTCTCCCTCCCCCCACTTCCTCCCTCTCCCCCGCCTCCCCCTCTCTTCCCGACGTCGTCAGGTCCGGGTCCGGGTTGTTACCGCAGCATCTCCCCACGGGTTGGGGGGGGGGGGAGGGGCGGGAGGCTGTTGGAGGGGGCGGGGCGGCGGGAGGGAGTGGGGCGGGGGGCTAGGGCCGGCTAATGGACCCCTGCGACCCGCAGCGCCCTCCCACATTACCACAATAAATTTGCTTAATACAATCCGATTAAAGCAATGAGCTCAGGCGCGGGATGGCGATGGGGGGGGGGGGGGGGGGGGGGGGGGAGTAGTCATGAGGTGGCCGGGGGAGGAGCGGGGAGGGGGGTGGGGAGAGACGGCGTGTTGACGGCGAGAGACCGATGTGCTGCGGGGGAGCTGTAGACCCAGGGCGAAGTTGTAGCGGAGTTTGGGGATGTTGTTATTTGTGGAGTAAGATCAAGTGGCTGGTAATAAAGTGTGCACCTCATGACCCTGTAGTGCATAGGTTGGTTGGTTGTTGGAGTTTTACATGCTGGCAACATATAAGGTCATATCAGAACGGGTACTGATTTGTGACAGTGCGCACTCATGGTGACTGGGAGACCAGGCCGCCAGCGCCATGAGCAGATATCCCACTCAGTGACATTATACTGGCACTGAGCCAACCAGTCCTTGGTGTATCCTAACAATGCCTAACAATGCCGAGTATACATTTTTAAGTCATTGATTTGAATCGACAAGGGTACGAACCTGTATGTTCGAAATACCACGATCTACCAAGATGGGAGGTGGACGCTCAACTCATTCGGCCATCCCGTCTGGTCTTAGCGTGTAAGTTGTAGGTGTGGCGGGGAATGTTCAGACAGGGCCAGGCTGTTTGCGGCTTTATTACACTTCCGGTGTCCAACCGCATCGCTGTTCGCGCCATACGAGGTAATCACAGATGCTCCTGTCCTAATGTCCTATTTGGGTACTCCGATGAAAAGATTCGTGTACTCCAGTGAAAAGAATTGTGTACTCCACCCCACCCCCAAATTGTGTACTTTCCAAATGTGTTTGGCATACAAAATTTCAATTTTGTGTATCGGCATACTACGGCTTAAAGTTGCATAGTACGATGGTTTTGAGTTTCTGTCATTTTTTCTGAGATAAATATATTAAATTTAATAACATTGTCTACATCTAAGTAAATTTTATTTTAAATGGCTAACATTGGAGATATTTGAAGTGTAAACATTCCAAAATAATTTTGGCAAGTATGCCAAAACTGTGAGACCATAGGCTTCAGTAGCAACAGGTTCTATCAAATTGACTGATCATTCCCTTCTCTGCGGCAACAAATGCTTAATAAGTGCATCAGTATCTAAATTAGAGATATTTGAAATGCAAACGTTCAATATTAATTTTGGAAACCATGCCAAAACTCTGACACCATAGATTTATGCAGCAACAGGTTCTATTAAATTGACTCCGTATTCCCGTCTATGTGACAACAAATGATTAATAAGTGCATTAGTATCTAAGTTAGATATGTAGAATCAAATCTAGATAATTGTTTTTGTTTTGCAAATTTGATGCTTCATCGGACTATGCAGCTTTTAATATAGTAACAAAATGCCCACTATTCATCTCTTACCCACTACTCATCTCTAGAGAAGCTACACAAATGCGTTTCAGATGTGTGTGCGCTACTGTAACAAGATACTAATTCAATACATGCCTTAAAACGCTAACACCCATGGTATTATCCTGTTATTCTTCCGCACATATGACAGAGCGTTTGTGGGAAAATCATTGAGAAAATCTGACTAAAAATGGATAAGTAACACCAAATAACATAAAATAGATGCTCGCTCATAAATATGAAAACTTAGCAAGATGAATTAATGTAAAGAACATTCTTACTTCCCTGTATCTCAGAACGAGGCAAATATGCAGCAATGCACAACAATATGTATGAAAAATATACATGTATTTCCAACTTGGTTCAGCACTGGCGGCACCAGCGACTAAGAGAGTAGTGAAATACAGCAGAGCACAACACAACAAAACATATTCCACTCTAGTAAATACCGCCAACTAAACTACCAAACAATGTGGAGGAAATAGACTGCAGACTAGGCAGGAGCACTCATCTTGTCCACTTAAACTGCCAAAGTGCCTACAATAGAATTGACAGCATCAAATTTCACCTAAAGATCTGCAAATTTGACATACTGACACTATTGGAAACCTGGTTTCATGAATTGCACGGTGATCAGTCAGTAGAGGTTGAGGGGTATAGTCTTGTGAGAGGGGACAGAAAGGTGCTGAACAACCTGCAAACAATTATAAAAAAGGAGGAGGGGTTGCAATCTATACAAAAAAATCACTTAACACTGATAACAATCTGCTACAAGAAGCAAACAGATCAAACAATAACATAGAATTAATATGGTCAGTAATCAAAAATGAAAAACAAGCTGACATCACGGTAGGGAGCCTATACAGACCCCCAGATGGAAACGTGGAGCAATTCATTATGGAACTGGAGGCCATCCTAGACAATATACCAAAACTCACCAAGGCAGAGATATTCCTACTTGGTGACTTCAATATAAACTATAAAACAAATAACAAAAATATAAATACCTTAGAAAATCTGATTAAATGTAAAGGTCTGGTGAAAAATTCTGTGAACTAACTAGACTAGGGGAAAACAGTTCTACTATTAACCTCATTATAACTAACTCAAACCATGTCCACAAATCGGGAACCAGGAACTGGGGTATTAGTGACCATGAGCTAATATATGTCACGCGAAAAAGAAAAAAAAACATTACCGTACTGTACCTTCTTCCGACCCTTAACCTATACCTCAATAAATTTCCATACTATAGCTCCGTCTTGTGTCCTGAATTACCAAAACCAAATATTGTATAGGTAGATCTTACAAGAACTACACAAAAGAAGCATTAGAAGCTCACCTAAAGGCCAATATAGAAAGAACCACCTCCCCCAACTGACCAAAATATAAACAAAGAATCGGACACCATCCTGGGGAAAATACAAAAACATCTGGACAACATCTGTCCAATAAAAAATAAATAAATAAAAGCAAACCAAGAACCATGGGTAACACCGGAACTGATAAACATAATCATGATGAAATACAATAACGGGAAATTAGCCAAAGAAAGCGGGCTTCAGACAGATGTAGATAATTACCACAAATCGAGAAACCAAAGCCAGAAGGCAGTGAGTAAAGCGAAAAGACGGTTCATCGTCAAACAGGGCCACCAATGGGGGGGGGGGGGAAACTCACACAAATTCTGGGAAAACGTCAAAATACTACTACCGAATGCAAAACCAAAGAAAACATCACCCTATGTGCTGAGGATGGAAAGGAAGTCCGTAACACAGAAATAGCTGAAACCACGAATCGTCAATCATAGGGAGCAAACTGTCAGAAAAGTTCAATACAAACTGGGACACTAAAACCCCAGAACTACACACTGCAATTGACACATGCTCAACCACAATAGAAGAAATAAGTGACCTAATAAAAAATATTGACTGCAGCAAGCGATCAGGCATTGACTACATCTCCAGCACAATACTGAAGGATGCACTCGGCTGCATCACAAACATAAAATGTGATCTCTTCAATAAATCATTCTCTTGAGGGCCGTTCATAAGCTGCTGGAAAACAGCTAATGTCACTCCTCTCCACAAAGGAGGGGACAGACAATCATGAGGTAACTACATACCTATCTCTATCCTACCAGTACCCGGCAAGTTCATGGAGAAGGTAATGCATAGACACATAACGAATTACCTAAACGAGCAGCAAATCCTAAATAACAAACAAGGAGGGTTTAGAAAAAATCACTCAACAACTAAAACCGTAGCTAAGTTAACTAATGACATTGCAAAGAATATAAACCAAAAGAACATGGTGTGGGCAGCATTCATAGACTTTAGCAAAGCCTTTGACATGGTGGATCACAGCACATTACAAAATAAATTAACAAGAATGGGGATAAAAGGGAAAACAGGAGACAAGGTAAGTGACTACCGGCTAAACCGGAAACAATGCACTAGCGAATGGGGTAACATCGAGGGAAGAATACTTACACTACGGAGTACCGCAGCGGTCCGTGTTGGGTCCCCTCCTGTTGCTAATTTACATAAATGACCTCAATATATGGTTAGAAACAGAACACCTGCTTTCATACGTTGATGACACAGTGGTCTACGTGACTAGCAAATCACCCGAGGAACTAGAAACGACCCTAAATAAAACACTATTGAAGTTAAATGAATGGTGCCAAATAAACAAAATAGCAATAAATACAGAGAAATAAAAAATGGTACTGTTCGGTACCAGGCACACCAAAAACCTCAAGTGGGGGAAGGTCAACTCGAGTCAGTAGACAGCTATCGTTATCTAGGAGTGGACGAAGACAGGCACCTAAATTATGACACCTGCATAAACAAGTACAATAAAGGAAGCTAATTATAAAATATGGCTACTAGCAAAACTAAGATACTACATGACAGAAAACATGGCAATAAAAATATACAAAGGTATGATCCTACCCTACTTTGACTATGGTGCGTTATCTACATGGGAGGGAATGCAAAGCTGCTAAATAAATTACAAGTGCTACAGAACAGAGCACTAAAGGTATGCCTCCAGGTCCACAAAAGATTCCCAACGATAGAACTCCATATTAAATGCAACACAAAACTACTAACAAGGTAGAAGAGCACTACACCTCAAGCTACCTGCACACCACTACACAACACAACAAGGACTCACAGTGACTGCTGGTAGAAACACCAGACATACAGGTGCACCAGTGCTAAAAGAAACCTTAAGCACTAATAAGATACGCGAGAGAAGTGTGTTAGTCATGGCCGCACAAGCCTGGAACAAACAACCACCTCCAGTCAGAGCAATCAAGAAACTGGAGCACTATAAACAATTCCTAAAAAAAGAACAAATAAATACCATACACCATCAAATGGGCACCAAATAACACCTGACCGGGTGCAGTCAAGGCAAACTGTGAAAGAGCACACATGCTAAGGACAGGCCACAGAAGAGGGTGCGCATCAAACCTATAAATACACAGCCATCTGGAGTACTGGAAGGGTCCGAAGAAATGAGGTCATAATCCACCTTGGTATGTGTTCTGGCACAAATCATGTATGGAATGGACAGACGAACCATGCTCACAGAACCCAACCTATAATACACCATGTCATGAGAAAATACCACATCCCGCCACCAGGTCGCAGTCCCAAAGGGTACGGGTGTGTTTTGGCGCACCCGGGTACCAACTACGAAAACGGCACAGGTGAAAGGAAGATGGTAAAACAAAAAGTCAGGGACAATGCCGTTAGAACTATGGTTAACAAATTAACACTGCAGCCAACCCACCTGGTTGCAGTCCCGAAGAGTACGGATGTGTTCTGGCACATCTAGGCACTAACTAGGGACAGGGCACAAGTGAAAGGAAAGCTGCAAACAAAACAAACAAACAAATTCTGGGAACACATCCTCATCCACAAGCCTATTACCATCTCACTAGATGTACATACTAGGCTAAGATATTAGTTATATAATAGGAAGTTATACCAACAAAAAACTAATGAACTAACATAGATACTAACTACTTAAATAAATGCTGGTTGATGTCCCAGATACCAACCCAGAACCGGAACCCGGGTGTACACCATAACATTCCTCACAGCTCTCCAGCTTTGAAAACAAGCACCCTCGCAGGAGCTTACACAGTATGAGCAGAATAAATACTGTATACAAAAATATATTTTAAAAATTGGCAAATGTATACTTGGATTTGTGTGTGGAGCTGCAGAATCATTAATAAACTTCAAGCTGTGTCTGAAAGGTAAATGGCCTTCCTTGAAGTGGTTTGTTGAAAATAAAATAGTGTAAATCTGTGTGTAAGTAGTATCGCAAAGTAGTGTCTGAAACATAAGGATCATTAGGTAGTAGTACAGTAAAACCTCTCTCAACCGACCGACCTTGGGACCGACTGTAAGTGGTCCATTTAGGGAGGTGGTCGGTTTAGGGAGTTAGAATATGGTTACAATGGTATTGTTAGGACCCAAATAAAGCGATCGATATAGGGGAGTGGTCGATCTGTGGAGGTGGTCGGTTAGAGAGGTTTTACTGCATATGGAAGATATAAATCTGGGTGTGAAGTAGTATATAAAAGGTTGAGGCAATTTGTGAAGAGCAGGAATGTGTAACCGATTGGTTGGCTAGTTGTTGGTGATTTACGTCCTGGCAACATCTAAGGCAATAGCAGGATGGGTACCGACTTGTGACAGTGCGCACTCATCCCGCCTTTATAGTGCTTGCTCACTGGGAAATCTGGCTGCCGACACCATGACCTGATATCCCACTCAGTCACATTATCCTGACACTGAGCTAACCAGGCCTTGTGCTATCCTATTAATGCCGAGTGCCAGGCTAGGAAGTGACGAGTATCAATTTTATAAGTCATCGGTTTGACTCAACTGGGAACCGAACTCCCGATCTCCCATACCCGAGTCTTGTTTGCTTCTACTTGACTGCATTGTTCTTCCTTTTGTTTTTATTTTGCAGTGTTTATAATTATATATGTCCAACTCGTTATGGCCGACTGAGTTGCTTGGGTATCAGGTCACCTGCCATCAGCATGGCAAACATGGCCCTCTCGTGTACACCCACGCCTCACCAATCTGCCTTCACTCGCCCAGAAGTTTTACTTTTAATAAATACAGGGAGCCTAGATGGGCTAATTGTCAAAACGCTCGCACTGGAAGGTCAGACATGCGCTTTCGAGTCACACTCTATGCACGATGGTGTTTTTGTTTGCAACACGATGACAATATTACTTTATGCATGCAGCTTTGCCCATATAAGGTCATGAACAAAATGTAGCATTCCTGAGGAGAGCCGGACTGTATCACTTCTTATAATTGTTGTTACCTTTGTCTTTTAACATGAATTTCCTGACTAATCTACACATTTTGGTTTCTAGACAAAAACCAGTGACAGAATAAATTCTACTCACATTTTGCAGTGAATATCGGCTTCATTCCCGACACGTCATAAATCACCAAGAGTCAATCAATTAAGCATTCAATCAATCAATCAACCCTCCAACCCGGTGGGTGGGCGGTTCTATAAAAAAAAATAGAGTGGAGTAGAATTCCCACCGCATACATATATTGCCCTAACTGTATTGTCGGAGTTGCAGGCTGGCAGGCTGGCAGGCGGGCAGGCTGGTGTTAGACTTATTTTATCAACTAACTCTAAGAGCATCTAGGCCGACACTGACACTTAGCAAATTACTTTCACAAGAAAAAGGAGGCAAGCGCAAACCACATTTCTGTTCCCTTGTGTGCTGTTATTACCTCATCATTACGTCGTTTTATACTTCCGGTTTAAAACATTGCTCTGTGCATGCGCAGTAGCTCCAATAAGAACGAAATATTAATAATACCAAAGAAAATAGAGTGAGAGAAAAAAGAGCGTAACGTAAAACAGGCAAGCCACTTACAATGCCTGCATAGAGAGTAAGCCAACCAGTCCTGCTCTCCACGTATAGTCCTGGTTCGCATAACCGCATAAGGCTTTCGGTGGCAAGATCCGCTCGGAGAGCTGCTCGCAAATGTCCAATTAGCACATGGACTGCCGTTAATTGGTTGACGGTGGAACACGTGACATCATTACCAAACCACTCCCTAGGTGGCGCCACAATCGGCAGCATTACCGACTTCCGCTGCCGGATTTACATACCACATAAGCAGGGGTTGTCAACGGCATAAAGAGCGCAGTAGCATTTCAGTAAGAATGGACACCCCTGGTGGTAACTGGTAGTATCACTTTGCAACAACAATAAACAAAATTAAAAAGCATTGGCTCTGTCAAGGCTTTGTCTATAGTTTCATTCGTTAATTTATTTTTCTTTCCCTGGCTCATAGAAATGTAACATTACTATTCTTCAGTAGAAATGGACACCCCAGAGAGCTGGTGGTATCATTTTGTTTTGTTTTTTTAAAGAAAAAAAAGAAGAAAACTCAAAAAAGGAATAAAAGGGCACTGGTTCCGTTCAGGCTTTCATTAACTTAATATTCATTTTCTGGCTCATACGGACTTAATGGTAACGATTCCCTTCATGGGAGTCGGTGAGTTCGAACCGACGACTACGGCCGGCGTTCGAACCCACGACGTTCAGCACGGGAAACTAGCCAGTGTTCCTGCTGCTTCGGCCACCACGTGGATAAAGCATCAAATACCATATATCATATCTCTGATATGTGACAATGAGATATCTGATACATGTACCACATACGCATATCATAGCATATATCATGTACACGAACTTCAACTAGTTTAAGCTTAACTCCAAAAGCTGCCACAAAAGTCAAATGGACTCATGTCATTCCGGCTTAACCGCTGATCAGTCATCTCCATCGTAGTCGATATACTTAACCTTTGACCGAAATCAGGGAGAGCCTTCTCAGGCTCATTAAAAAGAATGTGTCCGTATGGAGGTCATCCACGTCACCAAGTTCACGACTCAGAAGGTCAAGGTCACCAGACTCGTTCTGGAAGGGATGGATCGAGAGAAGGAGGGAGGAAGGGGGGGGTGGGGGCACGGGGGGGTTTACGCTGTCCGTGAATTGGAACAAATGGATGCGGTCAAGTCGGGCGCTGGCCGACCAGATGGCCGGGTCAGCAAACCAGCGTCCATTTGTCGCGTTCTGCGCAACTTCCGGTTGAGTTGATTGCTGGTATGAGAATCTCCAGCGTCTGTGCTAACCCGGCCGTCGACATCTCGTGTAGTGGCCGCCTCAACCTCAGATTATCAATTACCGTTCTGAAGCGATGTGGTGTGTGGTTAGGCATTTGTAGCTATATGACTGTACAGTCTGACATCACCAGTGACCCAGAACTTGGCCACTTCCGTTGACACACGAAGTAATTGAACTTTTCCTTACTAGTGGTACCGGTGCCGTTCGTTTTGGCCAGTACTACTTTCAATTTCGGCTAGTTCTACATGGAGCAGCGAACAGACGGGATGGCCGAATGAGTTGAGCGTCTCCTATTTTTGTAGATCGTTGGATTCGGACCCACATGCATCCAAGTTCGTTATTTCCACAGACTCACTTTCTCCTTTACAAAATATGAAGCTCTGACACCCCTTATTTGGGATATGAAAGTGCCTTTTTTATCTTCAAAAAGAAAAAATGTTTTCTGTTGGGTGCCCAGTGATGTTGGTATTAGGAGTAATGAAAAGGGCAGACCTAGCTGCCAAGGTGGCTTTGTGCCAATCTAGGAATCCCATACATCACACTTAATTTTTATATCAACAAATATGTCATGTCTAGCTGGCAGGATGAATGGAAAAATGCGGGAGCGAACAAGTTTCATTCTGTGAAGACAGCCTTGGGAGATTGGCAGTCCTCCGACAGATGGTCAAGGTGGGATGAAGTTATCCTTTGTCGTTCCCATATTGATCATACATATTTGACCCACAGGTTTATTTTGGTGTGGGATATTCCTTCAGTGTAGATTGACAGTGCACCATATTTTGGTGGGGTGTCTGTCCTCACCTACAACCGTCCTTAAGCCCTGTTCACACATGGGCATTAAGTCGCCTCAACTAGTTTGCCTTGTCTAGTTCGCGTCACATTGGTCATGTGGACACTATGCTGAGGCGACTTAAGTCTGAGTCGCCTCATCTAGTTCGCTTCAACTAGACCACCTCACAAGGTAGTCTAGATGAAGCGAACTAGCTTAACTCGGCCCATCTTGCTTGTGTGGACAGTAGCGGTTTACTTTGAGGCGGCTTAAGCATGTGACACGCATGCGCAGTCGAGACCTGAGTTTGTTGACTTTCCGGTCGATCAAAAGCGCATATTATATAATTTGGTCTATGAAACCGCTAGCTGTGGACAGATATTTTTTTCATCATTTATTTTTAGGTTTTCACTGCCCAGCAGAAGTTTTGACCGTTCCAAAACAATACAACTCAGTCTATACATATCTAGATCGAACCCACACTCTCTCATGGCGACGTCGACTAACCGAAAGTGGCACTGGTTAGTATGGACTTGCTCATGCGCAGATATCGATTTCCGGCTTAAACCGCCCCAAGTACTGCATGTGTGGACACGACACACTTTCACGACTAGTTTGCCTCATCTAGTTCGCCTTATCTAGTTCGGCCTAAAATTGTGTGTGTGAACAGGGCTTTAGATGGTGCATTTGATAGCGAGGGCGTGATGGAATCATTTTGATTCCATCCACAACTCATTCTTTACATTTGGTAAAGAAACAAATCTTTATCTTAAATTTGTTTTCCATAATTAATTTGACTGACTTTGATCGTATTCCTCATACCGCATTTTGGTCTCTTTTTACCATAGTTTCATGATACTGTTGTTTGTTGTTCACTTCTGCACACTTGAAATATAAATCAGCTGTTAACATGATTTTCTTACTAAATTAGTTTTTATTATTGTGCGTATCCTCTGTATGACCCCCCAATAGCCGATGTTTACTTTTTCTGCCGGGGTGTTGTTAAAGTTGCATAGTCCGATGGTTTTGAGTTTCTGTAAGTCTTCTCGGATAATTATATAAAATTGATTGTTATAATCTACCTTGCTTTAGTTTGAAGTAACTTTTATTTTAAATGGCTAAGTTTTGAGATATTTGAAGTGCAAACATGTGAAATTAATTTTGACAAGCATACCAAAACTCTAACGCCATAGGCTTTAGGAGTAACACGCTCTATTTAAGTGCCCCAGCATTCCCTTCTATGTGGTAACAAATACTGAATACATGAATCGGTATTTAAGTTAGATATGTAGAATCAATTCTAAATAATTGTTTTGGTTTTGAAAATTTGATGCTTCATCGAACTATGCCGCTTTAAGTAAACAAGTATTCAGATCAATAAATCAGATCACCAATAACAGGACAATCTGTTAATAAAACACGCCACCGCCTTGGGCAATGACCCCCCCCCCCCCCCCACACACACACACACTCCCCACACACACGCAGACACACACACCACCAAATCTCCGGTCGTTCGTGGGCTGGCTTAATTCTCAGCGACAAAAGGGGATGCTCACTTTTCATATGGGCATGCCGCATCAGTAATGATATTAGCTGCACGGCAGCAGGAAGTATTCCAAATAATAGTGCATGTTACGTCAAAAGCATCATTATTAGCCAATACTGTAAACACTTATGAAAATAAAACTATGTAGGATATTACTACATCACCATCAGCTGATACTCTTAGTCTTAGCGTTTAATGTATACACAACTATGTAGGCTATTGCTACATCATCATGAGCCAATACTGTAAGCGATTATGCATACACAAAACGGGGTATGATATTCTTATACCCTGTCAGCCAATACTGTAAGCGATTATGCATACACAACTAGTTAGGATATTGCCATATCCTTATCAGCCAATATTGTAAATGATTATGCATACACAAAACGGGGTATGATATTCTTATACCCCATCAGCCAATACTGTAAGCGATTATGCATACACAACTAGTTAGGATATTGCTATATCCCTATCAGCCAATACTGTAAATGATTATGCATACACAAAACGGGGTATGATATTCTTATACCCCGTAAGCCAATACTGTAAGCGATTATGCATACAAAACTAGCTAGGATATTGCTACATCACTATTAGCCAATACTGTAAGTGATTATGCATAGACAACTAGATTAGGATATCGCCCATCAGCCAATACTGCCAATTGTGCATACAAAACTAGTTGGGATATTGCTACATCACTATCAGCCAATATTGTAAGCAATTATACATAGAATAAATATGTAGGATATTGCTACATCACCATCAGCCAATATTGTAAGCGTAAGCGATTACGCATAAAAGATGATGAACAATATTTGCGTCTGTTGTGTTAATAAATGATGTCTGTTTATTACCGGAGGTACGACGAATGATTTCTGCTAATGAGATGCACAAATGGGTTGAGCATCCGCTTTCTGTGTGGCAGGTTGTGGGATTCGAACCTGTGTAGTTCAAAACCTGGCCGTCTCAAACTAATGCCTTTATAATGCATACTTGTCGCTACCTAGTCTGCCAGTCGGCACTACTAGGATAGGGTAAGGAGCAGTGGAATGATGAAACCCAATGTTACTGTCCACGATTGAAATCTCCCCGGCCTAATCAACGAATGTAATATACTAATAACAATATTTATATATTTTAAACCGTGTGTGAATTTCAGGCTGTTTGAACTAATTGCTAATTTAAGCACTCATTATTGGAGATTCTATGGGTGAGAGATGAAAGGGGGTGGCGCCTCGGTGTCGTTCTAATAATATTAATAAGACTTCCTTGATACTTAAAACATCCTACTGGCACTATTAAGGCGAACCCGCCGCCAGCCTCGGCTTACTACTGTCCAATCCACAAAGCACATTCGCCTCGGCATACGGGCAGGCAGTGAATGGCTGTGACACACAGGTGGTGAACTAGACAACAGATTAACCCTGTACTTGTTGTAGTACATGGGTGAATGAAAATGTAGTCTAAATACTGGCGTAAATAGCTTTAGTATGGAACAGGAAGTAGAATGCCTGGCTTCAGTATCAAATGGGTACTTATATCGGCACAGTGTTGGTGAAATGAGAGAGAATACAACAAGACAAGATGGCAGCCATACAACGCTGTTGATTTCACCTTTAAATTCTATTAAACTATATGCTTTATTATATTTTTCAACTCAACGGTAGCGGGAAAATATGAAGACATATGTAAAGAATAAGTGTTGCTTCTTAGATTGTGAATTTAGGCTCTCATTTCATTGCCCCGCTTTTTCGACAGCTTTTATATAGGGTTGGTATTCACCCATGTACTGCAAAGTACGGGGTGAATCCTTCATCTAGTGGTGAACCTGCTCACCCTGAGGACCTCCAGGGGTCGTCGGGGTGATGCTGACAACAGGAGTGGTGTGTTCTGAGATGTACAGAAGACAGGAGGTTGACTACAAGAGATGAAGCACGGGAGTTATGAAAGTATAGCATAATTTTGTTTGTTTTGTTTGTTTATTGGGGTTTTACATCCTGGAAACTTATATGATCATATGCGGACGGGTGCCAACTTATGACAGTGCACACGCGTGGTGACTTTATATTTCTGCCCTACTGGGAGACCAGGCCACTGGGAACCATGACCTGATTTCCCACTCAGTCACATTATCCGGACACTGAGCTAACCAGTCCTTGCCTTATCCTAGTAATGTCAAATGCCAGGCTAGGTAGCGACAAGTATAAATTCTGCAAGCCATCGGTTTGACTCGACCGGTCACTGTTTCCGGTCGGTCGGGGGCTGTTGCAGTTTGAGAGAAGGTTCACTGGAAGTTGGTTGGTTGTTGGAGTTTTACGTCTTGGTAACATCTATGGTCATATCACGACGGGGTTCACCGGAAGTGACCTACGTCTTGCTCGTGGGGGTCGTGTGTGGTTCCTTGTTTTGTGTGAACGAGGAAGGCGGGGGGTGGGGGGAGTGTTGATAATTACGCATTGTTTTCTGGAATTCTATATAGGTGACAATTAAGTGACTGCTGGGCCTGTTTTCTAAGCCACATGTAGGCTAAACAGGCAGGAGATCATGTTAAAGATGATAGCTGAGTAGGCAAGGTGAGCGATTTCATCAAATAAGATGCCTGGTTCAAAGCAATCCCATCGATAAGATGCCCTTCTCAAGTAACCCGGTCCATCGTGCATTATATATATATGGACTCGTTGTATAGACCGCTAGCTACTAAGCTAAATCTGTCCCGATTTGCTTAAACTTATCCATACAGAAAGTACGCCAGTCCGGTGACATTCGAGCCCAAATTGGAACAAATCTGCAAACATAAGTTTCATTTCTATATGTGTAAGTCTTCACACACATATGCGCTCACGCTTAAGGGACAAACTGCATTTTGGGTGATTAATTCCCTTTATTTGCACTGCTTTGGGGTTTGATTTTAAGACGGCGGTTTGTTAGTGTCGCAGGGCCTTAACAGGGCGGCAGGAGCGAGTTACTTTCCCCGTGTCAAGATACCGACCACGGGACACTCGAGACGGTGTGAGATCAAACCGTGAGGACCGAATGAATCGGCGCTGCTTGTGGGAGGGCCCGGCGACCGTCAAAGCCGGCCCGACTAAGAGCATGGGTCGGCTGACAGCGCGGGGCCCGGCGCCGTAAATAGTCACCGAGCCTGAATTTTAAATGAAACATGCAACATATGTGTATTCAACTTCAAGTGAGTCATATTTGAAATTCACTTTTTTTGTTCTCTTTCTCTCTCTCTCTCTCTTTCTCTCTCTTTCTCTCTCGTTCTCTCTCTCTTTCTATCCTTTTCTTTCTTTCTCTCTCTCTCTCTTTCTATCTCTCTTTCTCTCTCTCTTTCTCTCCCCCTTTCTCTCTTTCTCTCTCTTTCTTTCTCTTTCTCTCTCTTTCTCTCTCTGTATCTCTATCTCTTTCTCTCTCTCCTTAAATATATGTACTATATAATTTAATATACATGTGGATAAAAATAACGGCAGCCCCTTAATGTTTCTCTCTTCCCATCTCAACCTCCATGATATTCGTGGCGGAGTGGGCAGTCTCTCCTTCCCATCTCCTCCACGCCGTGAGCCAACGGTCATTCTGCTCACTTTTAAACTATATATATAATCCTCAGGCACGAGTGAAAATGTGGCGCGTCCATTAGGGATGATTCGGACCGGTGGCGGCATCACCCGTCACGTGATTGGGAGGCGGGAAGCCAACCCACAGAGTAGTATGTACAATAACACTAATGAATAACAATAGCAATATTTTCTTTCTGCACATTTATACTCCCATAATGCTTCTACATTATATACTAATACATATACACACATTTCCATCAGACAATGAGGCAATGTAGTGAAGACTCGCAGCTGGCGTTGAGATTTTAGGTTTGAGAACGAGAGATCTCAGATAATTAGATGTACAATTTGTTAATTGAATTAACCTTTATTTTACCATTCAATAGTGCATGATGGATTTGATCGCCCCCCCCCCCCCCCCCCCACGTATCTCCCAGACGGTGATTGTGCATCGCCTAGTTGTTTGTTTATATCCACATAAAAATATATACATAATAATCCTCCGGTGCAACTGATACTTTCCAACATCCGGTGGGGGTGAGGTGGGCCACAGGTGGCGCCACCGGTTAAGTGTGGAGTCTTACCGAGTAGAACAATATCGGTAATATCAATAACATCAGTAATATAAAAAATATCAATAATCACAACAATTCCCTTGTGTATCTTCATACTCGCATAATGTGCTATACATCACGTATAATATTTGATTCATTATTGAAAAGCTCGCTCATTTTCGCGGAAAAATCATCGGTGAATTGTTTACAGAACACTCGCCCCCTACCCGGCAATCTTAGCGAAGAGCCAACCTTTGGAATTGGATTATGTGTGTGTCAGGTGTCTGCGATTATTTTCCTGCGCTTTGGAGATTAAAGTGTGCGCGCTGGCATTTCTTTGTTGTTATTCATCATCACGTCATCATGATCTATACGCGGCTAAGGCGTCTCTCCCCGCGACTAGGATGACACTGAGGTAAAATCAGACAGGCACATAACGATATTAGTTGTATAGGTGTGTTGCCTCCGGCTATGCGTTGACACGACGGTAAAACAATTATCAATAGAGGCATATTTTATTAAAAACCAATGAGATTCTAATTTGTTAGATGATGTGTTTTGCCAGCTCCCCACAAGGGTGTGCTTAGAGTTACCTTGATGGCGTCGCCGTGACAGCTATTGTTACAGAACGATTGTTATGTATGCTGGATTTAATTTAGTTCACCCTGTGTCGTGTGTGTGGCGACTGATAAATCAGAATATTAACCATGCCTATTAGGTGTGTAATATAACAAAAGTTATGCATGTTGGAATAGTAATTTGACCAAATAAGTATGTAAGTGTAGTAGTCTGCGCTGACCTCTCAGGCAAGTAACCACATAGACAGCTATGCGTGGGTAGTGTGGTGATATCAGGGAGTCTAGGTGGTGTGATTGTTAGCACACTGGCCAAAAATGCAAAGAGATATGGGTTCGAGTCCCACTCTAAGTGCAATAGTTCCCATTTCCATCACCCCCACGACAATGGTGCCATGACCATGATCCTGTACAAGCTATGCGCTGATGGTTGTTGAACCTACCCTGTGTATGTATGTGTTAGATTGCCTGCATGTATTTAATTGTAAGCATTAAAATACTTACAATTCCAGGGGGACTAGTGTAGTAGTCTGCACTGACCTCTCAGCAAGTAACCACATAGACAGGTAGGTGTGGGTAGTGTGGTGATATCAGGGATCCTAGGTGGTGTAATGGTTAGCACACTGGCCCGGAATGCAAAGAGATGTGGGTTCGAATGCCGCTCTAGGCACAATATTCTCATTTTCATCACCCCCCAGGACATATGTATATGTTAGATAATGTCCTAAGATACGTCTGTTCTGCTACTGATGTCACCATTACTATTGTAGTAGTCTCTCAGGCAAGGATCCAGACAGACAGGTAGGTGTGGGTAGAATGGTGACATCAGGGAGGTTGCTCTTCAAATATCTCAGAAATTAGCAATTTAAAATAAAAGTTACTTCAAGCTAAAGTAAGGTACATTATAACGATCAATATATTAATCTCAGAAAATGTCAGAAACTCAAAACCATCGGACTATGCACCTTAAAGGTTGGCATCCATGCCCGAATACTACACGGCCTTAAATTGAATTGGTATTGCGTTTTATGCGACAAGTGCTTAAGAAGTGCACTGGTATTTAATTAAGTTGGATACATAGGATCAATTCTAGATGAGTGTTCTGGTTTCCAAAATGTGACGGATTCGTTGGAGTATGCGGCTTTAACGGTTATAGAAGGGTCTCAGCTGGCTATACAATAGGTGATGCGCCCGCTGTGCTAATATATTGGACCTGGGGTAAGAGGAGGGGGGGGGGGGTTGTATGCAGAATACAATGAATGATCTGTGTGGCATAACTAGTATATACGTACATTTATAATGTGCAGACATACAACTTACATAGCATACTGATGTATGTGTAGTAGTAGTCTACACGGGCATCTAGACCAAACTGGGTGGGGTGGCCGACTGAGTTGAGCGTCCGTCTCCCGTTTTGGTAGATCGTGGGATTCGAGCGAGAAGGGCGGGGGGAAGGGGTGGTGGTTTCCATTCAGTAAAAATGTTCTGGTGGACAGGGTGACTGTAACAGGGAGCCTGTATAGCGTAGTGGTTACGACGGTCACATCGGAATGGCAGACGTGTGGGTTCGAGGCCCGATCTATGCACAACGTTCCCTATGTTTTGCAACACCTCCCAACGCCACATGTAATGGATACCTAATTAACATAACGCATACACGACCCTGTTTTACAGTGTGGTTCCTTTTTCTATTGGTTGTTGGAGTTTTAAATGCTGGCAACATCTAAGGTCATATCAGGATGGGTACCGACTTGTGACAGTGCGCACTGATGGCGACTTTATAGTGCTGCCCCACTGAGAGACGAGGCCACAAGCACCATGGCCTGATATCCCACTCAGTCACATTATTCCGACACTGAGCCAACCAGTAATTGCCCTATCCTAGTAATGCCGAGCGCCTGGCTAGGAAGCAACAAGTATCAATGTTTTAAGTCATCCTTTTTCTGTTGCCCGCAGCCCACCCTGCACGCATCACTGATCAGGTGATAATTGCACATCGTCTTTTCACCCCTACAATTATATCCCATGGTGCAACGCTGCGTAACTGGTGGGGGCCTAATTCTAAGTAGTAGGCTCCCCCTACTCCCGCGCCATCTGCTGTGTGACGTCACTTCCGCCGAGGTGTAACTTTGTCACACTCCTGCGCTGATTCAGCGTGCAGCCTCCTGAAAGTACTCGTGTCCACAGAGAGGTGGCCGGCGAGCGGTGTGACCAGCGGCCATTGAGTCGTTGTTAGCCGGCTGCTGATTGGCTGTGACGTATTGTAGGTGCTGGTCTAACTAGCGTCGCTTAACATTTCCACCCAACAAAGCTTCTGAGGTGTGAGTAAGGTAGATGAAGTAAACAAAAATGCTTAAAGCTGCATAGTCCGATAAAAAAAATTCAAGTTTTCAAAACCAAAACAATTATCTAGATTTGATCCTACATATCTAATTTAGATACTGGTGCACATATTAAGAATATATTGGCACGTAGAAGGGAATGCGGAGTCAATTTAAAAGGATCTGTTACTGCTGAAGCCTATGGTGTCAGAGTTTTAGCATATTTGCCTAAATTAATTTGGCATGTTTGCACTTCAAATATCTCCAAAGTTAGCTATTTAATATAAAAGTTGCTTCAAACTAAAGTAATGTAGGTTATATGTGGTGTTCTCTGTGGCGGAGTGGTTAGAGTGTCTGACTTTTTTCTAGGTCGGATTCCTAATCTGAAGGTCGGTGGTTCGATTCCCCATGCCCCCACCTCTGCCAATTTGGATTTTCACCGCTGTGTATAACTTACAGCGTCATCAAAGGCTAGTTGCTCTCATACCATGTCTATTTGGTGTGAGAGGTTAAAAATCCCTTGGGTCAGTAAAAGTGTAGGCTCGGGCTTTCTATCGACAAACTGTCTAATGGTGAAAACAAGTCTATTCAGACTTATCCATGATAGGCAGTATAAATCTTCAAGAAAATAAACATCAACCTAATATATTTATCTCAGAAAATGACAGAACCTTAAAAGCATTAGACTATGCAACTTTAACCATTGATGGAGACTTAAAATCTGCGTGAAATGGTCCTCACACATTTTTTGAAAAAGACAACTTGATGGCGCATGGTGTTGCATTACTCATACTATCCATATGAGTCTAGCTTTCACTAATTTCAGGGGTCAACCCGGCTAAATGGCAAATGGCCTCATAAGCTATTCATCATTGGATTGATACACATGTTTTCTCTTTGTGTGCAAGGCGGCTTGATGTTATATGTTGCAATTTTCTAGATATTTTAATTTGTCTACAGTGGTGAGTGAGCTGTGTCATTTGTCAGCCGGGTCACATGTCCAAAATGTAGCATTCTGATTGGTTTGTCATCTATATTTAACTAATGAAATGCACTGTTGTTGATATTTACATGATTAATGTGGTTTTGTTGATCATGTTCTGGGGCCATATGCAGGAAGCGGTGTTATCGAGCCAAAACGCGTTTAGACGGGATTTCTGGTTTAGCACCGAAAAGTTGGTATGCACGAGTCAGTGATAGGCCTAACACCGCACGTTTAAGGTCCGTGACACTAACCCCGTTTCATATGACGTTTACGGGTGGTGTTAGTGTAAGGTTATGGCCAAATCTATTAAATGGTATCATATTTAACAGAATTAGATACGCAATAAGTGAAATTTGATTAAATTAACCCTAAATTCGAAGCAATATTAACGCTGCCGCCGTAATGGCGGAGATATTAATAGTTATATTTTCGAATCGACGAACGTAAAGTAAACAAATCGCCGCCGCCGCATCGACGTCGCTTTCCATACTGGCGGCGGGGACGGTTTGTTTACTGTACGTTCGTCGATTCGGAAATATTAATATTTATATCACCGCCGTTACGGCAGCAGCGTTAATATTGCTTCGAATTTAGGGTTAATTTCCTCAAAGTTCACTTATTGCGTATTTAATTATGCTAAATATGATATCATTTAATAGATTTAAGCCTAATATATGGGTACAGACGCAGAGGGATTTCCCAAATCTATCAATAAATTCACGTTTTGCTATAATGAAAGTGTTACGCGCTCCTGCATACGACTTGACACAGTTCCCGATGTCGGTGATAGCTAAACGGTAACAGGCTCTAACACCAAACCCCGCTAACACTGACTCCTGCATATGGCCCCAGGTTTTGTATTTTTCAACTAATAGTTAATTGTCAGTTATTTATCACAGATGGGGCATATATGATATACAGCTATAAACAATTTTTGAATCATTTGTGGGCAATGGAGACACTAGAGAAGTCGTGAATATTACAGGGAAACTAGATTTAACTGAAAGTTGAAGTATTACTAAGATTCTTCCGGATCTTACGAATACAAAGTTGATTAACAAAGGGCCCACTCACCCTCGCCTAGAAACTGGAACTCTCTACATCAGATCTAAGATAAAATAATTAAATTAAAAAGATATAATAATAAAAAATAATAAAAAATATAATTTGAGAGAGTTAGTGATCTAGAGAGGGGTAATTAATTAAGTGTTTTTGTAAAGTTCAAAAGAAATCCGTAGGTTGCTATGAAATGCTGACGAGTCGGGATAGACGGGTGTATTTATAACTTGTTCTACCCTGCTAAAGTTAATGCAAACTGAAGTAATGTAGGTTATAACCACCAATTTAAAGTACTCCTTTAAATGCCTAGTAGAAATGCAAAACCTTCCAATTATTCTACCTTGAAGTTGCATCAAAAGAATCGAAACTAAAGCACTTGTACTATCTATTACTTAGATTCATTGCTTAGATGTGTTACTTATAGACTTAGATGTATTACTTATATATTTATATTATCCCGTCCTGATATGACCTTAGATGTTGCTAGGACGTAAAACAACAACAAACAAACTATATTTGATCCTACATATCCTTATGCTGCATAAGGGATACTAAATCAATTTAATAGAATATGTTACTTTGTAAGCCTATTGTGTTTTGAAGACTATGGTTCTGACGTGCTTGCCAACATTAATTTGACATATTTTCACTTTAAATATGTCCAAACTTAGCCATTTAGAATAAGCGTTACTTCAAGCTAAAGTAATATATATGTGTCCCAGAAAGTGACCTCAAAGCCAAAAGTATCGGACTAAGCAACTTTAAACTAAAAAGCCTATAATGATTTGGTGTCAGGGTGTGAATAGTGCATGATGGTGAGTCTTACTCTTAGTGAAATGAGACAAAGGAAGCCTTATTATGTTTCTGAGGTGTTGCACAGACGTGTGTGATTGGTCGTGGTGTTGATGTTCATCACCAACATGAGCTTAGACACTCTACTCACACACCTCACACCACGGTCCCGAGGGACCCATATAATAGCCAATTACTGCAATGCCACTCAGTCCAGACCCCTTCTATCGTCTCCTTGAATATGTATGAACAAAGTTCCAGCAGGGGAGCTGGCCACCATTTCACCTTCTACCTCTTACTCCGTCTGTGTCTCTGGCTCGCCGACTGGTCACCACAGGGCAAGGTGACACGGCCCTTTGACTCAACTCTCCTCACTTCTCCTTCCTCTATACCACCCTTAACAATGCCGAGTGCCAGGCTAGGTCGTGAAAAGTATAAATTTTGTAAGTCATTGGTTTGACTCGGTTGGGATTCGAACTCCCGATCTTGCGTTCTACTGATTCGGTCACTGTGTCCGGTAGCAGTAACCAGACGGAATGGCTGAATCGATAAGAGCGCTGGCTGGCTTCCCATATGGGAACCAGACCAAATCAAACCAATGACTACACAATTAAGAATTGTTCCTACCTAGCCTGGCAGTAGCTTGTTACAATGTTAAGGGCTAAGCAAAGGGTGAACACTGCATTTCATAGTACAAAGACCCCCACTTGGCAGAAGTGTTTGTTTGGACCAAGGAATAAATTTATCCAAAGAGACAATTTGTCTCTATACATAGAATGCAGTAATTTGCATAAATTATGCAAATTAGCCCCAACAATATGCTAATTCTAACTTTTAAACGATTTCACCTAGAAACATGTGTGATTAGTTGAAATTGGGTGATTTTGGGGTCAAGGATCCATTTGTTATGTTATTTTGACAATTGGTGGACATGTTGACTTAAATCCAAGATGGCCACTGACCACCATCTTGATTGTCCGCATACTTTACAACTTTTGCACTGTTTGAGCTATAAACCTGTGTAATATATCAATTTCTACTGATCTGGGGTTGAAAAACTCATTTCTGGTATTACTTTTGCAATAGGATATCGTTTCAAGGTGAATTCCAAGATAGTTGTAGTTAGCCATACCACAGAACATCGGTATCCATTCATCAAGTGAGGCAGTTGCACAATGGAATACAGTGATAACTTTGTTGGGGCCCTTAGCAAGTCTACCATATACAAAAACACCACATATAATCATTGCTATTTATTATGTCATCGTCCACACAATACAAGTTTCAAAATCTCTCATAAGAATACACAGTTCTTGCTGTTCATTGCTCACGAGTTCACTGTATGTGAACATCCACAACATCCACAGCGAGTTGTGCATGGCTGTTCATTGATGCAGCATTTACACGGGGATTTACATTCACAGGAGCAACCACATATTGCAAGCTCTGGTAACTTCCTTGAAATGATAGGAATTGTGATATAAACTGGTACTGGGGCAGTTTTAGAATGTTCCTGTGTCCATCCCCATGCAGTGGGAGATACTCGCGGAGGATCTTTCTGTAGGGAATTTCTCCACACGTGTCCACTCTGAAACAGAAAATAAGTTTCATCACATGATATATACAGTAGCTGTGGGTACAGATCGTTTACATCTAGGAACGCAAATAAACAAATGAAGGGCTCTAAAGATTGTCATCACTGAGAACCTGTATCTGATATGTTGCCCTGAGGATGTGCTGGTGTAATGCATCACTGCTGGGAGGAATATGGTCAAAGTCCCGACCCTTGTGAAAGAATAGATGAGATCCTGCAGAATCCACTGTTTTTATGTCCTCATTCACAACTCCATAGAATGTCATCACAAATCGGGGGAGAGCGGGTGTGTGCTGCTCAATCATATCCAAGGTTGGGTTGGAACAGGACATCAGTCTGAGTGGGAGGGTAAGTTCGGGAACAGACTGCCATGCTGACCATGCAGACTTCTTGCCTTTGCCGTAAAATGCAAATGCAGTATCACAGCCAGTGAATACATGAAATGCTGGCATAGCCAACGACTTGGAAGGCCCAAGATTGCATGCAATTTCATGAGCTGGAATGGCGCTTGGGATGAATATGACAGGGCAAAGACTGGTTTTCTCAGTATCAGGATTAATGTGACTGAAGGGGATATTGGGTCAGTGTACCAGCGGTCTGTTCTCCCAGGAAAGTGACCATGAATGTGCACTGTCACAGGTCGATACCCACCCTAATATCACCTTAGATGTTGCGAAGATGTAAAACCCCAACAAACCGGTACGCAGCTACACAACTGTTCTGATATAATGTTGGTCTTTTATTGTGTAGCTGTTTCTTTACATGTGTCCGCATGTGTGTAGGTTGAAGGGTCCTTCCTTATTGCAAGCATGGACAAAGAGATACTTTGTACGTTACGTAGTACCTTTACCCCAATGTAATGTAGTATTCAATAACAGCTCTTCAAATTCGTCGTAAAGGTTCAGAGACGTGCAACGAAATTAGTTGCACTTATAAAGGACTTACCCTATGAACAATGGCTTAGATAATTGAAACTTCCTACCCTTTCCTACAGAAGGAAAAGAAGTGACATAATTGAAGTATTCAAAATTATGAAAGGTTTTGATGAAATAGATATGAACCAATTTTTCACCTTGAATAAAAGAGAAGGCAGTCGGGGCCATACTATCAAAATATTAAAACCCAGAGCCATTTCAAAGTTAAGGCAACACAGTTTCTCAAACAGGATCATAAATATATGGAACAGCCTCCCACAAAATGTTATTGATGCCGAGTCAATAAATTCATTCAAGAACAGATTAGAAAAAGCATGGGCTGATGATCGAGGGAAATTTGACCCCTTATTCATCACATGCTACAAATTATTCCTTGTGTTGCATATTTACTTGCACTCAAGCAAAAATGAGAGACAAATAAGTGTTCACACTTCCTGTCTACCATTCGCTATTTCGTAATGCTCTCGGTCCGTCTAATTCGCGGTGGGGGGGAGAGCACCGCCCTGCTCTTCCGCTTTCCTCCCTCCCACCTCTCTCAAGCTTTACATTGCTCAAATGTAACATATATAACATAAATATAACATATATATATCATATATAGTGTATACATAACATTATATAGCATATAAATTACGTTATATAATGTTATATAACGTATACATATAACATGCATGTAACATAGATAACATACATATAACATATATAATATATACCATGTATAACATGCTTAACATGTTACACGTTTAACATATAGAGCATATAATAACATATAGATCGGATATATATATGTACATGCTTAAGCCAACATATATGCGTATACAGAGGGTTTTTATTGTTGTTGCTTGTTGTTGTTTAAAAAAAAAGAAAAATGCAATTGATTTGTAATGCATGACTCTTGTCTTGCATTACTTGCGTGTAATACATCTGAATAAAATAAAGCATGTTTCGTGCCTGTATTTACCTTTTCGACCCAAACCACTAACGATGTGTTTTTTTATATCTCAAACCATCTATATAAATACAGACCGAGCCTTTCCAATGAAAGCAATCTCCTCAGAATTTATTTATGAATGAAGCTGGCATATCTTTTCACACACATATTACATTAAATAAAACCTGTCTAAATCAACCAACCATGGGACCGACTTTAAATGGTCCATTTAGGGAAGTGTTCGGATTATGGAAGTTTTGTTATTATCATTACAATGGTAATGTATGAGTGATCATTTGGGAGCCAAATAAAGCGATCGATATAAACGAGTGTTCGATGTGTTCAGGTGGTCGGTTAGAGGAGGTTTTACTGTATATATACTGACAGTACAGGAATCGTGTTGTAGTTAAAAGTCAAGCACTTCTCGGGTATGCGCCTTGCAGCGTACCTGATTAAGTTAAAAACAAACAACTTTTTTTTTTAATGCAGAGGGGTAGATGGGGAGGGGACATTGCAAGTTCGAGAAGCAGACGACCCCGATGTTAAAACACGCAGGTTCATGTAGTTATTACACACACACTTGTGCATGTTTCTAGCCCGCCACTCCTCCACCATTTTCTACTTCTTGTTAAAGCTGCATAGTTCGATGGAAAGATCAAATTTTCCAAACCGAAACAATTGTCCATATTGCATTGGCAATATGGGTAATTCGGGTGGAGGCAGACGACCTCCCCTCCCCCGATCCTACCGCCCGCCCCCCTACACCACGACCCGACACACACCTCCTACCACCCAGATGGCGCCACCACTCCCTCTTCTCCCCCTTCCCTCACTCATCCCACTTCCTCCAGATGTTGCCACGACCCCCCTCCTCCCTCCGCTGGTTCCCCCGCTGGTTCCCCCGCTGGTTCCTCCGCTGGTACCCCTCCCTTCCTCTCTTCCGCCTGCCCCTCAACTCGGCCACTTCTCCTCATGCCACCACACCACCAAGACCTACCTTCAACTCGCTCCCTCACGCCTCATGCCTCACGCCTCACAGACTGTTCACCAAGACCGTTCAACACGACCGTTCACCACGACCCAGCCCCACACCATGCCGGCACGGAAATCATCACGACACTCCGCCGCTACACCGGCGGCACCAGCGGCAGACAACGAACGCACACCACGCACTAGAGGACGGCCATGGTCAGTTGTCACTAAACCCAAAAAAGCGTCCCACGACGATAGTGACGACGAACTGTCTGCAGTGACGCAGATCTCGCTCCTCAGGCAGTCAGTGACTGACTCCATACAGCAACAGGCCGAACTCGCCAAAACAGTCACCAACAGGCTACAGGCCCTTGAAACAGCTGGTACAAGCAAGCGCACGAGGAGCAGCTCACCGGACGACAAAACCCTCAAGAAAAGGAGACGACGCGCCACCCATGACTCATCAGGCGCCAGCCCATCGCCATCGCCACGTGGCCATTCACCATGACACCGCTCACCCAGAAAAAGATCACCGAGACCAACACCATGCAGCCACCGCCACAAAAAGGACGACCGCGATGAACAAGAATGGAAGAGACAAAGGAGGTCCCGGCACGCATCGGGAACGCCGATCACCTCCTCCACTGACGACGACCAACGAGATGTGATCGACGCCATCATAGGAGCCAACAAGAACGACGGACGAACAAGCAGCCGAGGTAAGGCTCAACTCCTCCCCCACACCTACATCATCAGGGACGAGAAGAAGGGGAAGGTAGGGCCAGGCGAGAGCACGTGGCACGAGTACTTCGCGGCACTCGCACGGATAAGGAAAGACCCCAAGGTGCCGCACTCCTGGACCAAGCCCATCTTAGACCATCAGGACGACACCTTCGAGATGGCGGCCGACTGGAGGTGGGACATGTGCCTCGTCTGGTCCGAGAAAGTGTTCGCCATGGTGGACGACGGACGGTTACCAAAAGCCTGGAAAGACGAACAGGCCATCAAAGACCTGCAACGAGCAGCATGACTGGCCGGCATCCAAAAAGAAGAGAAAAATCGGTCGGCGCGTGCCGCCCAGAACAAGAACGCCGAACACCAAACAGCCCCGATAAACACCCCCTACAAAAGGCCAGAATTTAACCACGACACTGACGGCAGACCCTGCCACAGATGGAACTGGGGAACGGATTGCGGCCATTCCAGCTCCCACGGCACAGGCAGCGACTGCTGCGCCCACGTGTGCGTGTGGTGCGCTAATAAATACAAGAAGGCGAACCCGCACAAGGAACAGGACTGTAACAATAAGCGGCGGCAAACAGAACGGAAGGCGGCAGCACCCGAGACGGATGACCAAAGGACGGATTTTCAGTGAATGGCCCCGGCCAGGCCAAAGAAAGTGTCGAAAACGACGCACCTCAGAGCGACTCTGACACCCACCAAAAACCCGCCCAGCAACCCGTCCTAAGACTCATATCGGCAAGACGAACACTCCACAAAACAATGGAACCTTGGAGCGCGGAAAACTCCCAACACGCGGGGGCAGATGCGCCACCTGACACCATAATCAACTTTCCCGCCAGCCGCAAGAGCAGCTCACCAGTGGTACCAAAACCAACCACCCAAGACCACTTGGGGACAGACGAGTCACCCAACCCCCCAACCGTTTCTCCCACCCATGGCGGTGACACCCACCAAAAACCCGCCCAGCAACCCGCCCTAAGTCTCATATCGGCAAGACGAACACTCCACAGAACAATCGAACCTTGGAGCGTGGAAAACCCCCAACACGTGGAGGCAGACGTGCCACCTGACACCATAAACAACTTTCCCGCCAACCGCAAGAGCAGCTCACCAGTGGTACCAAAACCAACAACATGGGGACAGATGCGTCACCCGACCCTCCAACCGTTTCCCCCACCCACGGCGGCGACAGCTTATCAAAGCCACATAACTGCCTGCGGCAGGCCGCTGCCGACAGAACATCAGTCCACACACGCACCGCCGCCGCCACTAACGACCCCCGTAATGACCATTACGGGGCTCGCCTACCCGACACCACAGACCCGGCGATCGATAACCCTCTGCCGAACAACACAGACAGCAACCACCACACGACTCCACCCACAACCCGAACACCCTGGGTAGGAGGAGACACCATGGAGCATATTCGCCACTGCCTCCTGCCGGCCTTCAGCCCCACCCCACCTCCCACGCCTGCCGACAGAACACCAGCCCACACACGCACCGCCGCCACAGACAGCACCGACCAAACCTCCCCACCATCAACCCGAACACCGCGGGTAGGAGGAACCGGATGTGCCGGCCCAACTACTGCACCCCACAACACACCGACCCCTACCAGCACGCCCCCGACCACCAACGATAGCCAGCAGCACCGGCATGGGCCCGCCACAACCGCCACCACCGACATCGTCGCACGACAATACCTGACTGGATCCACTGTTGCATGCGTCCAACCATTCGTCGCCACACACACCGATGACCACAGGACCGACCCCGCCACAGACGATACCGAACCGCCAGACGCACTCCTCACCTACCAACAATGCGCACATGTGTCCGAAGACATTGACGACATGACGGACGACTGCGGCGGCGCCACCCCCCCCATACAATCCACCTCACACCCCGCTCTCCTACAAGGCAACCTTAGACAAGATCTGGCCCACATCAGTACCCATGGCCTGGGTGAACCAAATATACCAATACATATACGACCAAGTAAGAGAGACCGCACTACCAAACCACGTCCAGACACGCATCCCGGTCCCCTCGGGGCTGAGGATCGACCAATGGAGGGACCTGCTCGCCAGGTACCATGACACAGAACTCCTCGACTTCCTCGATGTTTGTTTGTTTGTTGTTGTTTTACGTCCTAGCAACATCTAAGGTCATATCAGGATGGGTACCGACTTGTGACAGTCCGCACTCATGGCGACTTTATAGTGCTGTCCCACTGGGAAACCAGGCCGCCGGCACCATGACCTGGTATCCCACTCAGTCACATTATCCTGACACTGAGCACACCAGTCCTTGCCCTATCCTAATAATGCCGAGCGCCTGGCTAGGAAGCGACAAGTATCAATTTTAAAGTCATTGGTTTGACTCGATCGGGACTCGAACCCATGACCCCACGATCTACCAGCATGGGAGACGGACGCTCTAACTCATTCGGCCATCACGTCTGGTTCGACTTCCTCGAATTTGGATGGCCAGTCGACTACGCGGCAGACATGGCCCCAGTCCCATCAAACGCTAACCACCACGAGGATCCCGAGAACCTCCAGTGGATAAAGAAGTACGTCGACGAAGAAGAGACCTGACGAGGCGCTCTCCTCAGCCCATTCAACCAGCCACCCTTCCTCCCCTGGGCACAGATGAGCCCGATGATGACTCGGGCAAAGAAGAACACCACTGAGCGCCGGGTCATCGTCGACCTCAGCTTCCCCAGGGGGGCCAGCGTGAACTTAGGAATAAGGAAAGGCCACTACCAAGGTCGCCCCGTCACCTACAAGCTTCCAAACATCATGAACCTAACCGACGAGGTCACCCGCATTGGCCAAGGCGCCTGGATCTGGACAATCGACCTTGCCCGCGCCTACTGACAACTCAGGACCTGCCCCCTGTTGGTGCCGCTCCTCGGGATTACACTCAACAACGAAATGTACTTTGACATCCCCCCCCCATTTGGGTGCCGCACGTCGTCGATGGCCTGCGCACGGACCACCCATGCTGTAACATACCTTCTGCGCAAGAAAGGCCACTTCGTCCTCTGCTATTTGGATGATTTCGTTTGGGCGGCACTGACAGAGTTTGAGGCCGTCGCAGCATATGTCGATGCCGTACACCTCGCTGCCGACCTCGGCCTCGAGCTATCAACACACAAGTGCGTTCCACCCTCCCAGAAGACGGAATGGCTCGGCTTCTAAGTCGACACGACCGACATGACCGACCGTATACCAACACTGAAGCTCGATGAGGTCGTGGCTGAATGCGCCAGTTGGACACCCAGATCCAGAGCCTCCAAGAAGGACCTACAGCGCCTCGTCGGGCGACTCCAGCACATCGCCAAGTGTGTACGCCCGGCGAGAAGGTACATGAACCGCATCCTCGTGGCACTCAGAGCCGCCCCACACACCAGGAAGCACACCATCACACACGAGATGACCCTCGACATTGAATGGTTCAAGTCCTACGCTCACCTATCCAATGGCATCGTCCTCCTCCGCCCAACACCCAAGCAATACTGGGTAATCGAGTGCGACTCCTCCCTCCTCGCCAGCGGGGCACACTCCCCAGCCGGATACATCACAGAGGAGTACCAGCTGGCATACCTCGGCGACGGGCACAACATAGCACAGTTCGAGGCGATAAACCTCGTTGTGGCACTCCACGCCCTCACTCCTCCAAACCCCCAAGACTATGCCATCATTGTAAACACGGACAACCAGGCCTCCCAGCTCGTCCTGGAGTCCGGTGCCGGCAGAGACCCCACCCTATGCGGCTGTGCCATCTGGAGGTTTGCGGCCCTCAACTCATGTGAGGTCCGGGTCCTCCACAAGCCTGGCGCTGAGATCGCCTTCGCCGACGCCCTCAGCAGGGCCCCCTTCGACCGGGCCGCCAGGCAGAAGGCGGATCGGTTCGTCAACGCCATGGACCTCGACCGAGTCCACGTCCTCCACATGACCTCAATAGTTAACCCCGACGAATAGCCTGGGAAGAGATAACCATTTGCCTCTCTCTCCCCAGGCACTCAACAAGAACGCCACCGAATCGCCCACCTCTTCCAAGCCGGCCTTGCAAAAGGCACCTGGCGTAACAAGAAACGACAGATAAAGACCTACATAGCACACGCCCTCGACAGAGACTACGATCCCACCCGCCCGACGCAGCTCAACATAGCTTCCTACCTGGTGTCCATATCGGCCTCACTCAGCTCCCCCGGAGCCGTCATGAACCACCTCAGCGCCGCACGGACCTGGGTGAGGCTGAGGGACGGCAGGACCCGAGGCTTCGACTCATACCTCGTCACCATCATCTAGAGAGGCATCATACGGGACTCCGACCATCTGCCTCGACAGGCCCCTCCCCTCACTCCTTCTGACCTCCTCGCCATTGTTCGCTTCTTCCGCCGAGCCGGCCCCAACGCCAAGGCGGCCCTCCTCCTCGGATACTTCTCCCTCCTATGACAAGGGAACCTGCTCGTCACGGGAGGACCCGACGACCCGGGACACACCCTGAGGCATGACGAGGTGACGGACCACATCACCCACCTAACCATCAACGTTTGATCCACGAAGACCTCTAGGTCATGATCCGACCACTTCACAATAACGATTCCCCGGATCCCGACCTCCAGCTGCTGCCCCGTATGAGCCTGGAGGCAGTACTTGCTTGCCACTACAGCCTCGCCACTCGACCCGGCATTCATCACCCGGGACGGATCCCCACTGATGGTCAAAACACTCACCAACGCGCTACGCGCTGCACTCCAACACTCGAGGTGTCCCAACCCAACCAGCTACACACTCCACAGCCTCCGACGGGGTGACACACAGGCATGCGCTGTGGCCGGGGCCCCGCTCAAGGACGTCACTGACCTTGGCCATTGGCGCTTCTCCGCCATGCACACCTATGTCCCGCCCCAGGCCTTCACGGTCGTGACCCGGGCACTCTCAACACTATTTGGTTGAGGCCCGGGTCACTTAAGACTCTAATGACATACATGACTTTGCCTCGATCGACACTTGACCTCATTAAGATGTTGCTATACTGCCTTAACTATTAACCTCTACCCCTTAATTCTTATCTACTTAACTTCTACCATTCAGTTCTTATCATTCGCTACTTCAATTGATTGCATATACATTACTCACTGTTCTTCTTACTTGAATAAATTTGCCATACTATGTAGTCCGCCTCCTGTCCTGAATTATCTAAATTTGATTGTACACATCTAAGTTAGGTACTGGTGCACTTAGTAAACATGTGCCACCACATAGAAGGGAATACTGCAGCAATTTAATCGAACATGTTATTGCAGAGGCCTATTGTGTTAGAGTTTTGGCATTCTTGCCATAATTAATTTGGTATGTTTGCACTTCAAATATCTCAAAAGTTAGCCATTGAAAATAAAAGTTACTTGAAACTAAGGTAGGGTAGATAATAACGATCAACTTAATATATTTATCTCATAAAATGACAGAAACTCAAAACCATCGGACTGTGCAACTTTAAACGAAACCTGAAAAACAGATCTGCAGACTACATTGCAAACCGACTGACACCCTAACTTCCAATCCTCTAGGAGTTTTTTGGTTGTTGTTCTTCCTTCCCGTCCTGATAGTTTGTGCTCATACCACGTATATATATTGCGTCGGGCGACCAGCAGACGACGCAGCATCATAACCGCCGCCGGTGAAAAGCGCGGGAAAGTAGAGTCACGTGACTCCGCGCTGCCGTACAAACAAAAAATAACAACAAAAACAACCAGCGCCCGCATAACAATAGCGGCGTCGGGCTGATATATGGCGCGCAACCTAATCAGGCTCGTTCGCCCGCAATTAAGGCTAATATGTCTCTTTTTATTAAACACCAGCCTTTTGTCTGTGGCTGAAGGAGGAGGGGGGAAGGAGGGGAGGGGGGTGGACTTAAGAAAGCGTCCCTGAGATGTGCTCCTCATCTTATGGCGCGCCCTCATAAAGACCATAACCGTTCGATTATGCAATCGCTTTTGTGGCGTTGATTTTGTGTTGTTGTTATTGTCGTTTTGCTTCGGCCGCTTCCCACCAGGGAGAGGGGAGGGGCAGGGTGGGTGATAATAGAGGTGGTGAATGGATGGGCAAATTACTCACTGGTGTCTCGTCACCGCGCATGGGCGTTGGGAATCAAGACAAAAAGGGTAATCACCACCCTGCCTGCCAAAATGATGGCGATGGTGGGAAGGGGTGGGGGGAGTCAATTAAGGCACTGGGGTAGATCAACTTACGGAACCAAGCAATCTCCAGCATGAGCGTTCTGCTATCAAATCACCGATCGTTTTGAGAGTGGGTGTTGTTTTTTTTGGTAGGTCGATCCCAAGCTATGTGTAACATGTTTTTCATTAAGTGAATTCCATGTCATGAAAAAAATATTATAGGCATCGTGTATTTTCAGATAAACCCGCAGTTATTATGGTTAGTTCTTGGAGTTTTGCGTCCTGGCAATGTCTAAGGTCATACCAGGACGGGGCAGTTATTACGAAGTGATATATGGGAGGAGTATTTGTGTGTACATGTGTGTTTGGTGCATTGGTGTGAAATAAATTACTAATCAATTAAAAAGCTTACGAATACACTTTCTGCATTTTCACACACACACACACACACACACACACATATATATATATATATATATATATATATATATATATATATATATATATATGATGCATAGCGTATTGCACAAGTCTAAATACACAAGTATAAATGCAAGACGAAATGCACGTTCAACAGCAATACAACCTTCCTTCACATCCATATGGTGTCTTGGTCTTTTTCCTGGTGTAGTCGGAAAACTGTTATTACCACGACATATTGCGTGTACTCGTATGTGATACTAACAGTATGTGATACTAACAGTAACAACCCACATAATCGTACACTCACATACCCACACAAAATTAACAGTGTATGGATACACTTTACACGATTTAATTAATGCACACCTAACACACACATATAAAAAGAATATATTATATGAATAGACACATGTTTGTGTCTAACATATGATATATGTATATAATATATGATATATGTATATAATTATACACAGACATATATGCATATATATGTGTGTATATATGTATATATATATATATATATATATATATATATATATGTGTGTGAATGCATATAAGCATATATATACACATATATATACATATAGGTACACACATATATATATATACATACATATAACTTATAAGAGCCCCTGACAGGTGGCGACGGTGTGGCCAAACCTGGAACTAATCACTGGCATACACTAGCTCTGATTCGCAAATACCTAATACAAATATAACTGAAGGAGATAGTGCCCTTGTTTATATTCCCATAATAGAGTATAGAGCACATGTATATATATACACATATATACATATATACATATATACATATATATACAACATATATACAGATGTAAGCTTCCCCCGGGGGCTTGGGCTGGAACTAGCTTAGTTCACCACCCCGCCACCGGGTGCTTCTTACATATGTACCTTGAGGTATAGCCTCCCTTCAGCCAGTCGCTATAGGCCTCCCTACGGTCAACAAAACAGTCTACCTGCTACCTGTTTCTACCTGTGCTTCTACCTGGGCTACTACCTGTGCTGTTATAAGGAGGGATCGATCAGTTAAGCGGAGTGTCGTGAGCTACAACTTTCATACATTCTATGCTTTTCTTGTCGATTAACCTTGTCGATACTTAGCCATGTCGACGATCGGTCACTAAAACCTTGTCTGCCTATGCTCCATAATACCGAATAGCTCCTGTGTGTCAATTAACGGCGTCGACACGACGGGATTCGACACTTGATGTCGATTTATTTTCTTATTCGCTATTAATCGGACTAACACAAGGAAGTTACCGATTAGCGCCTGTGTGTCGATTTGCGGCATCGACACGACGGAAGTTCAACATTTGATATCGATTTATTAGTTTATTGAGCGTGAACTTGAAGAGGAGGTGAGGGGACTGACAATGCTGCACAGTGCGCGCAAGCTGAAGGATGTATCGGCGGACCGGGCGACGCATCGCAGCACAAGCAGCAACCGATCCAGGGGAAGGAGCACCAGACGCCGCTCGTCTTCACTGGATCGAAGGAGACACCGCTATCATCACCGAGGATCAAGCTCGTCATCGTCTGATGATCGGTTTGTCAGCCACGAAAGAAAAGCAAGAAGTAAGTGGTCTTTACGTCGTCATGTAGAGGACGGGAAAGACGTTAAAAAGCTCACCCCTTTCGAACTCATCGAGCCTACCGTTAACTGGGTGGTCGCTTCGAAGGAAACGGATGGCGAGAAACTTCTCCGCATCCTAAAGCATTTGGGATACATTGCGGGGAAGGCGAAGTCTGGTACATTCGTCGAAAAGACTCACGTAAACTACGATAGAGCAATTAGGAAGCTTGCTGTCCTCGATGGTTACGAGGCCTTCTCCATGGGTAACCCAGAGGTTGCCCTCAAATATTATGCATTTGAGTACATGTGGAAGCAGGGAGCGGGGGGAGGAGGCACATCTGCATTGAGTGGGAGTTCCAATCGCTCCAGGCGACTCTATGCCAAGGAGGGGAAGAAACCCTGTTTTTCCTTTAATAAGGACCACGGGTGTAGTAGGGACGACCGCACCTGCAACTACGGACACTGGTGCTCCCTTTGCGGCAGCAAAGCACACATCAGGATCAAGTGCCCTAAGGACTAGAGGTCTGTCGGCGGGTCAGCGAGACGTGTCCCGGTACTGTGTCCGAGGGATCACTACGCTAATGTGAAGCTAGATTCTCACGTTGAGGTAAATTATGTTGCCTACTCGACTCCGGCCCCCCCGACCGACCTCCTTGCTCTGAAATCCTCAGACTATGTGTGTCCGGGTTATTTTTGTGACATCCCTAATGTGTGCAGGGAATGCGATGAATGCCATTCGCCGTCCCGGAGGATTAATGTTGGAAATGATCGTCCAGCAGTTCGAACCTCACCTTGTGAAGGCAATCGTAATATTGTTGGCCACATAGAATTCTGCAGTCATACTTTGGACGATATCAGTGACGTTTGTGTTCCCGCCCTTAATTGTTCAGACTGTCCCGCTACCATTGATAATCTGCATGCAGAGGTCTCAAACCAGGGATCAGATACAAGGGCCATGCCACAATGCCCCACTATTGTCAGTGACTGGTTCTCTATTGTCATGGTGGAGGGTAATTTCCATGTAACCGCTTCTGACGCAATCAACCATTCGGGTGAACTCGTTGAATTTGTAGTAACTAATTCATCTGTCAATGCCAGCTGTACCTGTATATACTACATTGGCCCAAACAGGGCGCAGCTAAAACCATGCCGCGCCATTTGCGAATGCTTCCTCAGAGGTGAAGTAGATCACGATTGGGAATTTATTATATACGGCTGTATATCGGGCTGCAGCAAAAAAAAACTGAGTTAATGAAGAAAAAGTTGTTATTGATAAAAAAAACTCTGTGAAGAGCTGAGCTGCGGTTACATTTCCCGCGCTGATGCCCCTCCTATCTGCAGCCATAACATATTTGCTGTTCCTAAGGCGAGTGGTGAGGGCCTCCGCTCGATAATTGATTGTAGCAAGCCGGCAGATAGGTCTGTCAATAACTATGTCGATAATGTCGCCCAAACTTTTTCTTACCAAGGTGTGGAGGATTTGGTCGACCAGCTTGAGCGCAATGATTTTATCGCTACAATAGACATTAAGGATGCCTACCGGGCTGTTATCATACACCCTTCCGACCACCCACGCCAAGCTATACGCTGGGACTTCGGAGGGGGTAAAGGTCCCAAGCTCTTCTTTGACAATCGCTTATGCATGGGCCTCTCTTCGAGTCCCTTTATTTTTAACCGTATTTCTGATTTCGTTGTGCGTTGTGCCAAGCGAGAGGGGGTCAATAGAGCAGTTAACTACTTACACAACTTTGCTGTAATTGGCTCTTCCTTCAATAATTGCCTAACGAGTCAGTTAACAATTGCCGCTATTTTGCGCAGAATTGGCTTCTATTAAAGCTATCCTAAATTTCTAGCGCCAGCACAGTGTACCCGTTTCCTGGGCATCGAAATTGACAGTGTTTGCCTGCAGCTTTGACTCCCGCCTGACAAGATTTATGAATTTAAGACACAACTCTCCCTCTTCCTTGGTAAACGCAAAGCGTCTTGGAAGGACTTGGAGAGGTTGGGCGGTCGTCTTGCCCACTGTGTGACAGTCGTCCGCGGGGGTCGCTCCTTCTCCACGAGGATCTACGATGCAAGTCAGCAGCTGAAGAAGCCGTACCATAAGTTCAGGCTGAACGACGAGTTTAAGTCCGAGCTCCGCTGGTGGCTCGACTATGTCGAAAACTTCAATGGTTATGCTAAGCTTCTCGGCTCTCACACGGCTGCTGTCTCTGTCTACAGTGATGCCTCTGATTGGGGCTTTGGAGCGACCCACTCGGACGACTGGCTCGTCGGCTCCTTCAGCGCTGGGGAGGGTGCCCTCGAGGCTGAGGTCGGTCATCATTCCGCTGACTCTGGAGGAGTTCGCGCTGAGACGCATATTAACCTGAAAGAGATGTGGGCGGTGGTCGCCGCTGCTCGCAAGTGGGGCCATCGGTGGCAGGATATGTGCGTTGTCTTTGTCACTGACAACAACACGGTGCGGGCAGCGCTGGCCACCGGCCGCTGTGTTAATAAACAGATCATGAAATGGGTTAAGGAGCTTTTCTGGGTATCTGTCTGCTATAACTTTGATGTTAAAGCTGTTTATATAAAGACTAATGATAATATAACTTGTGACGCCCTTAGCAGATGGCGCGATCGGGCTAGTAGGAACTGGATTAGTCAAGTTGACAGCTCCTGGCGAATGTGTTGTGCACATATCTTTGCATAACTTCTCACTTACCCCCCCCTTTTATTTTATTTCAGGTTTAGCTGAGCTGGAGGGGGAGGTCAGGGAGATTTTCGACCAATTTTACTCGTCCAACTCGAGAGCTACACGATCGATGCAGGTCCGAAAGTACTTATCTTTCATTGAAGAGTTTGGCGGCCTGCTCTCGCCTCTTCCTTGCCCCTCCCCCCAGGTCACTATGTATGTCGCATGGCTGTCACGTACCTTAAAATATTCCTTGATTACTAATTGTGTTAGCGCCCTAAACTTCTTTCTGAAGTCAGAAGGCTACCCCCCAATCGACTTTGCTTCTCACCAAGTTAGAACCGTTTTAGGTGGGGCTAAGCGGGTTCTTGGATCCGCAGTTAAGCGGGCTGCCCCACTATTGCCTAGAGAGTTGCTCATGATGTTCGACCTAATGTCTGAACGGGAGGGCCATGTGAGCGCTAGAGCTGCAATCTTAATTGGGTTCCAGGCTCTTCTTAGAAAATGTCAACTAACTGACTCTGAGTCAGTCCTTAGGCGTTCGGATTTTGTTTTCTATAAGTGGGGCATGGTGATTTCCGTAAGAAGATCCAAGACCACTCAGTTTTCTGAACGAGAGTTGCTCATTCCCGTGGCCAGAGTGCCAAACCACGAGCTATGTGCGGTGTTCTGGGTCGAGAAACACTTTAAGCAGGTCAAGGCTAGCACGGACTCTCCTGCCTTCCAAATTCCTTCCCCCCTGCTTCCATCCCTTAGACTATGCTACTCTTCAGGCAACGATTAAAATTGTTTCCTCTCAAACCGGCCTCGATGCAAGTACCTTCTCTTGCCACTCTCTTCGCAGGGGGGGGGGGGGGGGGTGTACATTTCTCACCCTCCAAGGGGCTACTATCGACGAGATTAAGGTGCACAGAGATTGGTCATCTGATTGCGTGTATAAATACATCTCTCGCCCCCTCTCAGAGCGTATTGTTGCTGACCTTAGAGTGGCCTCGGCCCTTACCAATGCCATGTAGTAACTTCCTTTTTCTGTCTGAGTGTGTCTGTGACTATGGCATTTTAGCCCAGGCAGGCGCATTTGATGTTATTCCTAATAAATATTGTACCCACCACTCTGCCTCTAGTGCTATTCTTACACCTACGTATATACAACGTATATACAGATGTAAGCAAATACGCACGGTGCTTCCCCCGGTGGCTTGGGCCGGAACTAGCTTAGTTCACCGCCCGGCCGCTGGGTGCTTCTTACATATGTATCTTGGGATATAGCCTCTCTTCAGCCAGTCGCTATAGGCCTACCTACGGTCAACAAAACTTTTTATATTCTATTTACTTACTTATTTTATTTTTATATTTACTTTTTCTCTTTTACATTACCTTTTTATTATTCCTTTTACCTACTCATTCACTTTGTTCTTCTATCGGTAGGGCATTTGAGCCCAGCCAGGTGCATTTGATGTTATTCCTAATAAATATGCCTCTAGTGCTATTCTTACATATATTATATACATACACACACACGTTGCAGATTCAGTCGGTGCTGCCTAGATTCAATGTTGTGTCACCTAGTTTTCGCTGGTTTACAAAGCAACCACTTGTTTGCAAAGCAGTTTCACAGATACCTCCACCCCCACCCCCACGTCCATTTCAAAAGGTTGTAGCTCACACTGTTACTAGTGTTAGGCTAAATTGAATGCGCCTTGGCAGAAGCAGGGTAAACAACAACAAAAACCACGTGGAGTAATAATGCTGATCATTGTTGGGGTGAATTACGATTGGGCGATTTCCTGCCTGGGCGTGGCCGCTTGTGAAAAGGTAATGACTAGGCTGATTGTTATGGCGTTGAAAAGATTAACAAGGCGGTTATAAGAAACCCTGCAAAACATGTCTTTAGTAGTAGTGGTGATGGAACGACAGTCGGTTTCAATCTGATTGCTAATTGGAGATGTGGGGGTGGGGATGGGGTGTTGGCATTATTAAATCGGTGTTAAACATGGTGAAATTTAGGCATATATGTGTGTCTATATATGTTTACCTGTATTTTGGTATGTTTATACATACACATTTATATATATGTATTTTAAATAGTTTTATATATGTTATACATTTTTTTCTTTTTCTTATCTGATATATATATATATATATATGTTTGTATTTTTTTTAAATATTAAAATAGATTTGTATACATTTTTTGTATGCTTATCCATTTATGTATTTATATATTAACAGATTTATCCACTGACGGATTTATATATTTATACATTTGTATATTTACATAATGTCTTTCTCGTTGTTTGTTAGCATTAGTTTGGTATTGACATATTCCCGTTTAAATCATTGACTATGTGAATTTGTTCACATGTTTATATTCGGGGGAAATAGTCGGTTTTGTGTTAGCAATATCCGGCCCACTAACGCGGTGTTGTTACCAAAGAATGAGTGGGGTTTTTTTCTTCATTAATTTTATGGCTAACGACAAATGCACGCACTTGCTTTTATTGCCAGGGAAGTAAGCAGGATTATGAGACCTGTATTATATACAGAGATCGTAAACATTAAATGCACCGCGAGGGGGCGACACTGGCGTTTATTAAATGCCAAAAATTGCATCTGTTATCGCATTTCCTAACGCTTCCCAAGTTTTGCATTTCATGACAGTTTTTCAAATCCAATTTCACCCGATATTTAATCGCTTACGGTCGTATTTTATTACTTGCGTTTATGTTTCGATATGATTAGTTAGTTATATTTAAAAACGTATGGAGACATTTCTATATTGGTTCAAATTTCCTAATGGATTTTAACAAATTAATGTTGAACGTTTTAATTGCAGCAATGCCTTAATGAATCCTGTCAGGATGGTTGCTGACATGTGGCAGGTTAATATAGAACTAATGCATTAAATAATCTTGTAATGTTGGGAAGGAATTATGAATAAAACGGATGAGTAGGTAAATCGGCCTCAATAGTCGATTATGTTTTAGTTAGATGGTACCTGCATGTCCGTGGGTGAGAGCAGTGAAAAGAACCCAGGTTTGATTTCCATATATATCGCCCCATATATGGAGGGTGGACAGGTTGGTAGGTTGTTGGAGTTTTACGCCCTAGCAACATCTAAGGTCGTATCAGGACAAGTACCGACTTTTGACTGTGCGCACTCAAGGCGACTTTATAGTGCTGCCTCACTAGGAAATCAGGCCGCCAGCACCATGACCCCATATCCCACTAAGTCTCATTATCCTGACACTGAACTAACCAGTCCTTACCCTATCCTATTAATGCCGAGCGCCTGGCTAGGAAGTAACAAGTATCAATTTTATAAGTAATTGGTTTGCCACAACCGGGAACCGAACTCCCGATCTCCCGCACGCTCTACCGATTCGGCCACCGCGCCCTGTGAGGGTGGAGAGAGGTGGTTGCCATCTTCTTATTGGGTGCTGGGCTTGGAAAGTGAATAAATTAGTCCTATATCCAGTCAGCGCTGAAGGGGATATGCCTGTATATAATAAAATATAGGATATCTGCATTATATAGTTCAGTCCTTTTCAAAAGGACTGAACTACTTTGTGTTGGATTAACTAAAATGTGTTTTTTTTAATGTAGTACAGGACCGGAGGGCTAAATGAGATGAGAGTTAGATTCCCTATCCGAAGGTCGTGGGTTCGGTCTCCTCTCGAGTCAAACTAATGACATACCAAATTTATACTTATCGTTTCTCTCAGTATCAGGATAATGTGACTGTGGTCTATTTGGGTCATGGTATATGGTAACCTAGTGGCGCAATACAATCAAGTCGCCAACCGGACGCAGTGATCGAATCAATTAGAGCACATGCTTCCTGTGCGGAAGGTTGGGATTTCGAATCCCAACCGAATCAAACCAATGACTTACAAAAGTTATACCTGTTGCTACCTAGCTTGGGCTTGGCATTTCAAGGATAGTCTAAGGACTGGTTAGCTCAGTGTCAGGAAAATGTGGCCGAGTGGGAAATTATATCATGGTGACTGTGGTCTGAGAGTCGCCATGTATGTCCACTGTCACAAGTTGGTACCAGTCATGGAATGACCTCAGATGTTGCCAGGGCGTAAAATCGTTATGATTGGGCACTGTTATGGGCCTGTCACACTACGACGCTTCTCTCGGCGACCCGTCAGCGTTGAAAGTACTATCTTGCGCGTCGAGAAACGTCAAACTTTTCGGCGGTTTGGGGGAAAAGATCGGCGTCAGCACGGCGCGTTATGCGCGCGCGCGGCCAACGTGTGTCGACGCGCTGGGGAAAAAAAAAAAAAAGTTTGGCGTGACGTCTTCATTTAACCTTAAATGTTGCTAGGGCGTAAAACAAAAACGGCCCAGTTTGCGCAACGCGTGAGCAACGACCCTCCCGTGCGCGCGCCGTCTTCCTAGCGTTCCCATAACGTTATTCCGGCACGTCCAACGCAGCGCGACGCGCGCCTAACGTCCTTACCCATATATTTGCGCGCGCTGGCGGTCGTTGGGTTGTTTTTGACATGTTGAAAACCTTGGGCGATAGGGAACGCGCGCCGGCGTTTCGCGCCGACCATCAACGTCAAAGATAATGTACCGACGTGTACCGACGCGCGCATAACGCGCCCCCAGCGCGTCTCGATATTTCACTAATTATCGCCCAAAAACACCACACGTTGACGGGTCGCCGGCGAGAAGCGTCGTAGTGTGACAGCCCCATTAGACCTACATGCCAGTTGCCGTCACAGTATGACTCTAGATTCTAGATGTTGTAAAGACATAAACCCCAGCAAACAAATATTTAATATGAGGACTATTTCAATTGTTGTCAAGACCTCAGGTGTGACCTGATGAGTACTTCTCGTCTACTGCCCGTGGGCGTCGCCGGGCAGAAAGTGGGTGGACAGGGCTTAGTTGTGGGATTTCGGTGGTTTCTTTTACACAGTAAATCAGTAAATCCTAGGCAGCACCAACACCCATCACCAGCACCACCACCATTTGGTAGATCGTGGGATTCGAACCCACGGGTTGAACCCTGGTCGAGTCAAACCAATGGCTTAAAAATTGATACTGGTTGCTTCCTATAGCCAGGCGCTCGGCATAATTATGATAGGGTAATGACGGTTTGGCTCAGTGTCAAGATAATGTGACTGAGTGGGATATCAGGTCATGGTGATGGTAGCCTGGTGCCCAGTGGGCAGCACTATAAAGTCGCCATGAGTGCGCACTGGCACAGGTTGGTACCCGTCCTGATATGATCTTAGATGTTGTCAGGACATAAAACTCCAACAACCAACCAACCACCAGCACCACACCACCAACTGCACCTTGTCTAATGGCGTCGTGTGTGCCCGGCTGGCGTAGTACCGTTTATTACCACAGAGGGCCCGGCGAACACAACGAAGGGCGCGTGTCTACTTCCGGCCACCGCACCGCGTCGGTCGGCGCGCCACCTGGGGGCCGCCGGTCGTGAATTAGACTGATCCATTTGTTCACCGTGGCTGATCTATGTCTATCGCACTGGTGTAGGTTGGCCAGTGTGGGTGGTGGGTGGTGGGTGATTGGTGGTGCAGGTTGGCCAAGGTGGGTGGTGAGTGGTGGGTGGTGGGTGTTGGAGGTTGGCCAAGGTGGGTGGTGGGTGGAGGGTGGTTGGTGGCGGGTGGTGAGTGGTGGGTGGTGGGTGAGGGTGGTGAGTGGTGGGTAATGGGTGGTGAAGGTTGGCCAAGGGCGGTGGTGGGTGGTGGTGGTGGTGGTTGGTGGTTGGTGGGTGGCGGGCAGTGGGTGATGGGTGGTTGGTGGTGGGTAATGGGTGGTGCATGATGGTTAGTGGGTGGTGAGTGGTAGGTGGTGGGTAAAGGGTGGTGGATGGTGGTTAGTGGGTGGGGGTAGGTGGGAGGTAAGTGGAAGGTGGTGGATAATGGGTGGTGGTTGGTGGTTGGTGGTTGGTGGTTGGTGGTTGGTGGGTAGTGGTTGGTGGTTGGTGGGTGATGGTTGGTGGTTGGTGGTTGGTGGTTGGTGAGTGGTGGGTGGTGGTTGGTGGGTGGTGGGTGATGGGCTCTGGGAGGTAGTAGCAAAGATGGCGCAGCCAGCTTGAACCCTCTGCGTCCTCCGTTCCACGCAGCAGTTGACTCCTTCCCCGTGTTGTCGACTGGCCAAATTTGTGTTGCCGCCATGACTGATGACCCTGTCGAGGTGATGGCCAGCGCCGCTGGGGGGCGCCATTGTTGGACCGGCTCGGGGCATTGTGGGGCGGGCCCATCAGGGTCCGTGTCGGCTGCAGCCCGTCATATTTATTACAGCTCGGCGGGGCCGATTTGAGGCGATTTAAGCGTGTGTGTACCAGTAGGTGTTGTATTCCGGCCGGGACCCAGATGGCCGGCGAAATTAACTCAACTCTGGTGTCCCTTTCGCCATTGTTGCTCAGGCCGTATAGAAGCCGGGCCGCAGATTTATTTAGCATTGCGTGGCGGGCGGCGGGCGCAGGGTGCGGAGATCTATCACTCAACGCCGCTTTACAAATGTCGTCTGCTAGCGGAGAGCGCGGAAGCGGCGCAGGCGAAGCCCGACAAATTAAAGAGAGCCTTTTGGATTAAATCGGCGTCATGATGTATTAACAATCGGCGGCGAATCGCGCACCACAATGGTAGGTGTCTGCGCGCGCAGAAGGCATTGTGATGTAGCGGCCGGAAGTCGTCTGCTCGATCAGCGCGCGGGTTTCTGGGAGACCAAAAGCGCGGGAAAGGCGGTGACTTTGATCTTTGCCCCAGTCGTCATCTATAAAGTCGGCACGTCCAGCTTCACCCGCGACGGCCGGCGCCCGGCAAAGATTGCATGGTAATTCCGGGCGTCTGCCGGCTGCCTTTTTGTCGTCTGCTGCGCCGAAGGAAATGTTCCATTTCCGTTCAATGGAATTTCATTACGTTGGACGTCAGCGCGCGTTCTGTGTGGTGTGGGAGGTGTCAGCGTTATTAGAATAAACTGGGCCCGGCCGGTGGGCGCCGACGGGCCGGGGCCGGGTGGCAACAATACCCATAAAGGCCAATTGAATTAAAATGAAACGCTCACTCTTCGCGCCATCACCATGCCGGGGAGTAGCAATCATTGCCGGTGCTCAGGGGTCAAGCCACGACGGCATATCTTCATAGTGATTAGGTGGGAAACGGATTGGTGTGCGGGCACCAAGCAATGACGCGCACCACACCCTCTGGCGGACAGTTTCCAAAATGCCCATTGAATGGGGCGGCCTACGTCGGACGAGGCGACATCTGGCGGGGAAGGCGGGGATGTATTACTGACTATGCGCAAGGTGTCTGAAAGGCACGGCGCAAAGGGTTTAATTGTGGCGCAAATATTCATCTATGCTGCATTCACATTGTCCCTTAGCACTTCGCTCTCGTCATCACTTCCGCTTCCTGTTGCCCTTTATTTCCCTCTCCCTTTCTCATCCTCTCCTTTGTTGACCACTTGGCTATTTCCTTTCACGTTAGATATATATATATATATATATATATATATATATGTATTATACATATGCAGGTGTGTATGAGTGTATGTGTGCATGTGTGTATGTGTGTATGTGTGTATGTGTGAATGTGTGTATGTGTGTATATGTGTGCATATGCATATATGCATATCTGCGTGTAGACGTGTCCGTGTATATGCATATATGCGTATGTGGGTATATCACTATATGTGTACATGTATATATGTGTATATGCATATATGTGTACATGAGTATATGAGTATATTAGTATATGCATTTATGCATTTATGCATTTATGCATATATGATTATATGTATATATATATATATATGTGTATATGTGTGTATATAGGTTATATATATGTATACATATGTGTGTATATATACATATATATATAACATGAAACGAATTAACGAGATGGCGAAGAATGGAGTGTATCGGATAAGGGAATGGAAATAAATGGAGACAGGAAGTTGTCTATGCATAGAGGGTGAGAGAGAGAAAGACCACTTCCGGTGCTCAGCATCCGTGTATATTATGAGTTATAGTAGTGAGGCATGCCCTCACTACTACTAGTACTACCGGTCAGTTTCTGTTGGACTTGTATTTTTACATCTTGAAATCTCACTCTCTGACCAAACAGAAACAAAGTAAAACAGATAATATATTTCCACAATTTATTTGATTCCTTTAATTTAAAAAAGCATTCATCAGACAATCTCGCTAATCAAATACCAAATGCTGTGAACGAAGTAATCTGAATTAATGAGGGTTGACTGTAAATTAGTTACACAATGGACCGTCCATTGCCAATTTGAGTGAATGAGATATGCATATAAAATAAATATAATAAAGAATAATGAATTATAAAGTTAATAATTATATGATGTGAGTGCTACCTGCCATCCCCATATCATCACCTCTGCCGATTTGGATTTCCACCACTGTGTATAACCAAAGTCCCTAGTATAATACTAAGACGGCTCACTCAGCCTGTACTGTGTAATCAAAATGATCAAACCCACCACTTGGTGCGCTGGCTATTCTCTTGGTTAAACAGGTGCTATATTATATGTATAAATGCATATATGAATGTGAAAGATGTGTGATGATGGCGATGCTGATGATGATGCTGATGATGATTTGTATTTGTTCATAGCAATTTCATATTGATGTGTATTCATACTTACCTATCTCATGTATAATATAATTGTATGTGTTTACATGTGAAACACCAACCAGCAGCTGGGCTGATCAAACCCACCACAAGGTGGCACTGCGAAATTTACCATGGGAGAGATAGGGAGTGAGCCGTCTTAGTATTATAGGGTATTTGGTATAACTTACAGCTTCATCAAAGGCCAGCTGCTCTCATGCCATGTATATGTGATGTGGGAGGTCAAAAACCACTTGGGTTAGTAAAGGTGTAGGCTTGGGCTCTCCATCGATCAATTGTTTAATGGTGAAAACAAGACTATTCATACGTATCCATGACAGGCAGTATCCCAGAATCCTCACCATGCCCTTAGAAATGTTAAGGTCGGGATTAACCCTACTTGTTTGATCATCTGGAGCTACATATTAATAGGTTCAAAGTGATCTCAGTGTACATGGCATATAGTACTAGTAGGGCTGGAAAGGACACTGCCGCACTCCCGGCATATAAACACATTGAGTGGGCCCCGCCAATTCCTCCCCATGGGCCAGAAATAAACGCATTCGTGATCGGGTGATGAGGAGTTACATAATAGGGGCATCTGGCCATTTGGGAATCGCCACTGCACTTGTGTCGATTCATTTAAAAGTTTAGCCTCAGTAGTCTTACGCTAAGAAATAAAACCCGACAAAGAATCAATAAAGCACCAGTTTGTATAATATGCCCTGTTATTTGAAAAGGTCAGCGTGAAGCGGTGTCCGACGCAAAGCTGGTGTATTTCCGCCCACGGTGGCGACCTCTAGTGGTGTCGCGCAATGACTAATTGGTGGTGTCGGATGTGCGCGCAAACAGCAGGTACGACACGTGAGGTCACACTGCACACTGCGCTCATGTGCATCAACGTAAATGATGGACGCCATAGACCTATTTCATATGACGTCAGCATGGGTATCTAGGTCAGTGCGCACGCCTTTTGGCTGCAGGACGACACACCGTCACACTGCAAACTTAATGGCTATGAGGAATCTTCATAGAGAACAAGTGAAATATTTCTAGAACCACACCACCTAGACACAAACCGCCCGGTACAGATATAGAAAACATATTCAACGAATAGATTATATTAAATTTATAAGGTTAGGCTTCTGCATTTCTATTAATTTTGAATAAAATAGACGTTTTGCACTGCATGTACCGGCAAACCCAATGCATTGTCAATGGCTGTGAGCAATCATCATTCAGAAAAAGTGAAATATCTCTAAAACCACAACACCTAGACACAAACCGCTTGGAACACATATAGAAAACATGCCCACCGAATAGATTATATTAAATTTATAAGGTTAGGGTTCTGTATTTCTATTAATTTTGAATAAAATAGACGTTTTGCTCTGCGTGTACCAGCAAACTCAATGCATTGTCAATGGCCGTCTTCATACAGAACATCTTCATACAGAAAAAGTTAAATATCTCTAAAACCACACCACCTAGCCAAAAACTGCTTGGAACACATATATAGAAAACATATTCAACGAATAGATTATATTAAATTGATAAGGTTAGGGTTCTGCATTTCTATTACTTTTGAATAAAATAGACTTTTTGCACTGCGCGTACCGGCAAACTCAATGCATTGTCAATGGCCGTGAGCAATCTTCATACAGAAAAGGTGAAATATCTCTAAAACCACCCCACCTACACATAAACCGCTTGGAACACATATAGAAAACATATTCAACGAAAAGATTATATTAAATTGATATGCTTAGGGCTCTGCATTTTTATTAATTTTGAATAAAATAAACGTTTTGCACTGTGCGTATCGGCAAACTCAATGGCAGTGTGCCTTCGTTCTGCAGCCAAGCTGAGCGCGCATACACAATGTTTGTAAACATTGAAAGGTGTGTAACTTCCGACTTGTTGACATAATGAATGCCGATAGGGGCGTGACCAGCGTGCACTAACCACGGGTGTTGGGTTACTCAGAAACTCAGAAACAACGCGGGTGGAAAATGGCCCACAGGAAGGTTGCGATAAAATCAACTATGGCATTTGAACGTGAGCAAATGTAACATTTTGGGGGGGGGGGGGGGGGGGGGGGGGGAGAGGGTACATTAGTTGATTAAACAAGGGTAATTTCAGTCACTGACAATTGGTCTTCCTCATTCCACTGCTCCTTGCCCTGACCTAATAATGCGGACCACCAGGCTAGGTAGCGACAACAATATAGGGTATTCACGTGACGTCACGAACCGGATGCGCGGCCATTGTGGCGATATCAACTAGTAAACATCCCATAGAGTTTGCCTGTACGCGCAGTGGAAAATGTCTATTTCATTCAAAATTAATAGAATTCCAGAACCCTAACCTTATAAATTTAATATAATCTATTCATTGAATATATTTTCTATATGTGTACCAAGCGATTTGTCTTTAGGAGGTGTGGTTTTAGAGATATTTCACTTTTTCTGTATGAAGATTGCTCACGACCATTGACAATGCCTTGAGTTTGCCGGTACGCGCAGTACAAAACGTCTACTTCATTCAAAATTAATAGAAATCCAGAACCCTAACCTTATAAATTTAATATAATCTATTCATTGAATATGTTTTCTATATGTGTACCAAGCGATTTGTTTTTAGAGGGTGTGGTTTTAGAGATATTTCACTTTTTCTGTATGAAGATTGCTCATAGCCATTGAGTTTGCAGTGTGACAGTGTGTTATTATTGTGGTTACTATCGCCGCAATGGCCGCACTTCCGCTTAGCGTGACGTCGGTGCATACCCTATATAAGTATATATATTTTTCATACCCTTGTAATGGTGGCTGCCAGGCTAGGTAGCGACAAGAATAAGTAGGCCAATATATTTTCAAGTCATTGTTTTGACTCGGTGAAGATTTGCACTATACGACTTCACGCCCCATGCCCTGACACACGAAAAGCTCAACTCATTCTGCCATCCCATCCATCACTAGTATGTCTTTCGTCTGGGGCTATAAGACTAACACAGACACCCATCCGCAAAATACAATGTGTTTGAATGCTTAGCAAACAAAAAATCATTTGCCACTACGATGTTATAAGTCTATTATTTATATTTCTTCCAAGGGGAATGTAAATCATAGGCATTGTGCTTCTTTCATTCTTCTTTTATTTTTTTTGACGGGATGTTTATGCTGTCCATAGCATATAAGCTCAGATGGTCGAGTTGTTTTCAATGCCTGGGGGAGTTATCGGTCTGTGTTTCTTAAGATTATGGTTTGTGGCTGGTGATCTATGTTAGTTTTTTTGGATTTTCTTGGCAAGAGTTTTCCTCTTTTTATGTTTTCCTACACTTAATTCTAGACTAGCTTACTCTATTTACATATTATAAGCTTGTACGTAATAGGTGGTTGATTTATGTTTGGATTTGATTTTATCTGGCTGTTTTCTGGTAGGGGGTTGGTTACCTCTCATCGGTTGTCCAGCTGGTGGGCCGTGACATATCACATGCCCCCTTGTGGAGCAGCTTAAAGGGGCTTTCCTGGTTTTATTTTGCACAGATATTTTTGGTATGTTTTTAGGTCAGAGTGTCGTTCCTTTACCATTTGGGCATTCCATACTTTGGCAGTCATTTCCAGTGGGCTTCTTTCATGAGCTTTGATTTGTCTTCTGGTCTGCCTTAGTGGTGGTGCATTGTTTGCTCTGGTGTCTCTTAGCGGTTGGGTTAGATATTTATTGTCTCGACTATATGCCTACACTAGCATTTTTAGGTGGATTATTCTTCTGTTTTCTAATAACTTTACTTTAGTTCTTTTGTGTATGTCATAGGTGGGGTGCAGTTTGTCTACTTTGAGGAAGATCCTTAGGGCTCTATTTTGCAGTATTTGGTGTTTTTTTAGTAATTCTATTTTAGTACCCATGTAAATTACATCCCCATAGTCGAAGTAGGGGAGCACCATACCTTTGAAGATTTTTATTGACATTTCTTGCGTCATATAGTTTCTTAGTTTTGCAAATAGCCACAGTTTGTGGTTTATTTTTTGGATGATTTTTGTTATAATTGTTTGTAGTTTAGCTGGCTGTCCAGCTCTAGGCCTAGATATTTGTAGTGATTTACATTTTCTAATATTTGGTTTCCTAGCTTTCAGTGTATGTTTCTTTCTAGCACTGATTTATGTGAGAAGAGCACTGTTTTGGATTTATTTGCATTGATGGTTATTTTATTGGACTCACACCAGTTGTCCCGCTTTAGTAGGAGTTTGTTTAGCTTAGTTGTTACCTCCTCCTCTGTGCTTCCCTCTGCATTTATGACAGTGTCATCTGCATATAGTTGGAGATGTTCTGTTTCTAGCCATTTTTCTAGGTTGTTTATGTAGAGTATAAAGAGTAGAGGCCCCAGGACTGATCCTTGGGGTACTCCACATGTGACAAGCTGTTGGTCTGATAAGAGTATCATTTACTTTAGTTTTTTGTTGCCTGTTGTTTAGGTAGAATTTTATCCAGCTTATTGACTTGGATTTTATGCCCATGTTGTTTAATTTTTACAGTAGTATATTGTGGTAGACTGTGTCAAAAGCTTTGCCGAAATCAATGAAGTCTGCCCCAACTAATTGTTTTTGGTTCATCGATGCCAGTATGTCACTTGTTAGGTTTGCTATTGTTTTTGATGTCCAGTGCAGTTTCCTAAAAAACCCTTGTCTTTTGTTTAGTATACTGTTCTTTTCCAGGTGCTCATTTATATGCCTGTGGAATACTTTTTCAATTAGCTTGCCTGGTGCTTGCAGAATTGATATTGATCTATAGTTCCCCATGTTTTGCTTATCACCACTTTTGTAGATGGGGATGATGGTTGCTATCTTCCAGGCTGTGATGTTGAACAAGTCCACCATGGTATCTGGGATGGCTTGAAGTGCCTCCTTCAGTATTTTGGTGGGGATCTCATCTATTCCACTTGGTTTGTTTGTGTCTATGTCGTTTATCAATTTTGTTATCCCTTTTAAGCCAGTTTTGCAGGTGGGGATTTCATCCTGGATATTATCTGATCTGTTTTCCCAGTTTCTTGTGAATTAATGTGATAATTTGTGCCCTACCGTGGCGAAGTGTGTGTTTAGTTTATTTGCTGCATCACTATATGTGAGCATACTCCCTTCATTATCTTGGAAATTTATGCGCTCTTCAGTGTTATTTTTGGGGAATAGCAGGTTTACATTTTCCAGAACTTATTTGTGTTGCTTCCCCAGTCCTCGTCTTGCTTTATTATGTATTTCTTTTTTGCTATCTTTAATGCTTTGAGAGAGTGATTTCTGCAATATTATAGGCCATTTTATCCTTTGGGTCTTTTGTACGTTTAGCTTTGTCACCCAATTTTCACTTGGTTGTGATGAGTGTCAGTAGTTCCCTGTCTACCCATGGGTCTTGATTTCTTTTGTATTTTTCGTTTTCTTTCATGGGACACATCTGATCAAGTGATTTTGTTTTCTGTTATGATATTGTTCCAGTAGGTATCAGCATCATCTCTGTGTTTTTATGATGTTGTTTATGTTTTGGTGTAAGTGGCTTCTTAGCATTTCTCCTGGGTAATTTTTGTAGGATCTGTCCATCTTGTATTCATAGTGATCTGTGCTTTTAAGGTTTTTTCCTGGTTACATATATTAATTAGCTCATGATCACTTATACCCCAACTTCTAGTACCCTATTTTGTGGAATGGTTTGAGTTGGTTAGTATTAGATCAATTGTTGAGCTGTTGTTGCTGAGCCTCGTGTTTTCAGTAATGAGTTGCTGTAGGCCTAAGATTTTGATGGTGGTTTGTAACATTAGTTTATTTTTGTCATTGCTGTTGTAGTTTACATTGAAATCCCCTAGTACAAAGATTTCTGCACTTGTTAATTTTCGCACTGTGTCTATGCTTCTATCTAGAGCTTCAAGGAACACTTTTATGTCTCCTGACAGTGGTCTGTAGAGGCTTGCTATGGCTATGTTTGCCTCTTTCTCGTCTTTAATTAGGCACCACAGTAGTTCCATGTGCCCATTTGAAAGATTTACTGGTTTCAGAACTTCAGTTTCTAGGCTTTTGGAGGTCTTGCAGTAAATTGCAACACCTCCACCTTTTTTTGTTTGGTTTATTATATTATTTTGTTGTCTATCATTACGTACAAGCCTATATCCATCTATGTTGAGGGTGTTGTCTTGGTGCATGTCAGTGAACCAGGTTTCCGTCAGTGTTAGTATATCAAGATTTTCATTTTTTAGGTGTATTTTTATTATGTCAATTTGTTTGGATGCACTCTGGCAGTTTAGGTGGGAAAAGTGTATGCCCCTCCCCAGTTTACATTCAATTACTTCTACCATTTTTTAGGTTAGTGGCTGCTTGATTTCGCGAATTTAAACTTTGTTTAGATATAATATTTATTAATGACTGTTTTGGGGCATATGTGCTGGTACAAGCAGCACATATAGCCTGTTCTGGTATATAGTCATATACACCACTATAGATTGTACCTGTGTGTGTGGAGGAAGGTATGTGTCCCACAGTGTGTGTTAGCTATACATGGTATTACTTGTGCTTTAGAATTTGGTGAATGGGATTTATAGAAAGTTTGGGATACTCATGGTTTGGAGCCTTGGTGTTGTTTTTCTCAGTTCTCAGTGATACTTTTTGTCAGCCTGGTAGCGATGTATTAGGCATATTCCTCATTGTAATGTATTCCATCTGTCATGTCTACAGGTCTATGCTGCCAGGCTGCCATACCTCGCCAATCTCCTCCTCCCATGCTGTGTTTTGTGTATGTAGTTTGCATAGATGCTTTTCTCCATCCACTCTAATTAAGTTTCATGAAAATTGTAACTCTATAATGAGGATGTTGAAATAAACTTTATTGAATTAAATTGAATGTTTACTCTCCCTCGTTCTAAATGTGGGCCACCGTATTTGTATGCTCCAATGTAGCGTCGTCGCTTGGTGAGAGGTGGCGCCGCCAAGTGGAACTAGTTAATACTAGTGTTGTTATTTTCTTTAGTTCGGTGTCTTGCCACTAGAGGACGCGCGGCGCCACTTCCCAACCCTACTGAGTGATATTAGGTGGCCGGGCTCGTCGTCATTGTGGCTTCGTCATCGATAAACACGATTAAATCTGTCCCTTTTTTGCGGACTTTGCCCCTCGACCAAATGGAAAATGGACTTAATTACTTATCGCGGTTCCCAGAACATATGCAAGGTACGTTTCCAGTCATACAGTCGCCTCGAAATTTGGCCGTGCTCTGGCTAGCCATTCCTGCCCCTGGGCTGGGGCTGGTGCCTGGAGTATTATTATTGCGTTGAGGGGAGAAAATCGATTTGTTGTGGTCGAGGCGACCCTCAATCAGGCTCAATCAGCCTCAGCTTGGCTCATGTCTTTACTCCTACTGTCCATGCCTGTGGTTGTGTCTATATTTGTATCATAGTACAACTAAGAAAGCTTACCTTTATTGACTATTCTTTCAAAGTGAATTATACCACTAATTGTGAAGCAGCTAAATTGTTATTTACTGAGTTGAAGTGACACAACCATGACCATGTCATATGATATGCTGCATGTTGATGTTACGTAATAATACATATCAAACATGTTCACCCCACCCCCGGATGCATTGATACTGAATGAATGAGTGGTTGGTTTGTAACCTTTACGGTTACTGACAGCAAATGCTGCAGCGTTAGGTTCCAGCACCAATGGATCGATGCGAAGGCTACGTCCTACGAAACCGAAGGGCGGAACTTTCATGGTGGGGAGGAGGTAAGCTTGGGGGGGGGGGGGGGGGGGGGGGGGGAGGGGGGGGGGAGAAGAGGGTAGTATCGAGGAAAGAGAATTGGGGAGTGTTGAGTCAAAGAGGCATGAATGAATGAATAATGAATGAATAAATAAATGCTTAACGACATACCAGCACACTAAGCCTAAGGGCTATACAATGCCATCAAAATGTCTTAAAACCAGTTAAACAGTCCAATGTGCTTTAAAAACGATAAAACTAAGGCAGTACTAGCAGTGACAAATAAACATTTCCTACTTGCTACATTAAAATACTGTGCTCAAACATTTGCAAAGTCAATGCATTCAATCAAAATATGTTTCACAGTGAGAGGCACTGCACATGGTATGCATTCTGGCTGGTCTTCTGCTTTAAAAAGGTACCCAGATAGCACACAGCCGTCGGGCCGACGTCGGCTATTGGTCGCACCGTCGCCACCGACTTTCCACCGTCGGGCCGACGTTGATTTTCAATCCCTTTCCTGATTTGAGCCACCGTCGGACCGACGGTGGTGGTTCACCCCTGGGTTTCAAACTTTTGCACATGTGGGCCACCGTCGAGCCAACGTCTGCTGGTTTGCATTCATTTTCCACATTTGGGCCACCGTCGCTGCGACGGTGGTGGGCTGTGCATGCGCAGTTCTTTAAATTTGGCTTCCGGCTCGAGTCGCCAGCGGAACACGCGCGATCGTTGAGCAGTGTTCTTTTTCCACCAATAACTCCAGAAATCCCAGGAATTTTAAGGAATTATTTAACAGGTTTGTTTATTAATATGTTTAGATTATTTTGTAAAAGTTTTGTAATTTATTATGACGTATTAATGGAATTATTCGTGTTAATACGATTTGAATTATCCGGTACGGTTTGTTGACTTCGAGTCGCCAGTGGAACACGTGTGATCGTTGAGCAGCGTTCGTTTTCTACCAATAACTCCAGAAATCCCAGGAATTTTAAGGAATTATTTAACAGGTTTGTTTATTAATATGTGTAGATTATTTTGTAAAAGTTTTGTAATTTATTACGATGTATTAATGGAATTATTCGTGTTAATACGATTTAAATTATTCGGTACGGAATGTTGTCGAAGCACCGCCATCTTGGTTTTTTCCGGCAAAATGGTCAAAACAACGACGGCGGCTGCCGCCGTAGGCTAGACAATATATTTATTCAAAATTAATAGAAAACCTTTTAAATTTAATATAATCTTTTTGGTAAAGATGTTTTCTATATGTGTACCAAGCGATTTGTTAATAGGTTGTGTGGTTTTAGAGATATTTCACTTTTCACTACACTAACCCATACCCATATACAGAAAAAGTGAAATATCTCTAAAACCACACCACGTAGAAACAAATCGCTTGGTAGACATATAGAAAACATGTTTACCAAAAAGATTATATTATATTTATATGGTTTTCTATTAATTTTGAATAAATATATTGTGTCGGGCCTATATGGCGGTAGCCGCCGTCGGGCCTATGGCGGCAGCTGCCGTCGGGCCGACATTGTTTTGTCCAACCTCCCGCCGTCGGCTCGACGGCAGCCGCCGTCGAGCTGACGGTGGGAGGTTGAACAAAACAATGTCGGCCCGACAGAGCGGCCGACATCGGCCCGACGGCTGTGTGCTATCTGGGTAACTATGAGTCAAATAGCTATGTCCAATTCGCATACGTGCAACAACGGTCTCTTCGTGTCTATTTCTATGACAAGCACCTGGAAATTTGCCAAGGGTGGGCTGAATTGCATGAAGCTTGTTCATGACATGAGGCATGACTCCCACTCCCAGGTCTGTGGTGACAAGTCAGCGAGTCGGAGTCACCAGCGTGTAAGAGGTAAAGGGGCTGTCAGACTATGACATATGGCCTTAGTGTATGCCGACGTATGTGATTTTCGACCAACACGCCGGCGTACGGTGTCATACATTACGTATACATTGGGCATATGTCGGGTACGCTCGGGATACAGCGTTATAGGTCGTCTTACGTCAGCATGCGTCGAGGCACTCAACAATGTGTGCGCGTGTTCAAAATATTCAACGTATGTCGACGTATGGCTCATACATTCCTCATACGCTACGTGCATGGTAGGTGTATGTTGGCGTACGTTAGGTGCATGTTAGGGGTAGGTCGGGGTATGTTGGGACTCGTTAGCCATACATTCAGCCGGTGGGAATGTGCAGTCCGCATACTGCCAACAGATGCATAACATACTCCTAACATACTTCGAACGTATGCCTGCCGTATCTCCAGATTACTTAACGTATACGCCATACTTCTAGCAATGGAGTAACATATGTAACGTTGGTCAGCGTACCGTGAGTGTATGCAAACGTTTTGCGAGGCACATGAATGCTCTCATACGCTCGAAATAGGTCAGAGATACGTTCTGCATACATTACTTACGTTGTGTGTACGTTGTGTGTACTTTTATCCCCTGTCTCTGAAAAGTTTGACGAATGCCGACGTAATGGCAAATTCTCAAACGTTGAGCATGCACTGACGCCGTACATCATAGTGTGACAGGCCCTTTAGAAAGTGAAAGCTGACTGTGCCTCCCCCTGTAACATTATATATTTTTCTTTTAACAATTTAATGGAAGTATTGTTCTATTGGTTTCTAAACAAAACAACCTATCTGCTTTGTTTTGCCAACTAGGGGCATTGTAGGCGTGTGTCACATGATAGTGACGTCCCTCATCAACGTGACTATAACAAGTATAAGAAAATAAAAACACTTATACTATGCTCGCCTTATATTTACAGTTGATAACAGTTACACATGCCATTAATACTTTTGCTTTAATTTAAGTTTTATATCGTAGCTCCATCTCATCAATTAAACTGAATGTTAATAATATTATTTGTCTGAAAGTATTGCAATGTGTAATATGCCAGTAGTTCACTTCAAGTTCTAACTTAAATCTTTATGTTGTAGTTGGACACTTTTTCAATGAGAGCTCAAATCCAGAACTCGATTACAAGGTGAAGAAAGGTAGGTATTCAATATTGTTTATGCGTTCTTTCTCTATATAGTGCACTTTCAATGGGTTTATGTTATTATCATTATTGTCACCGGGTGATGTATTTTGATTCCTTCTACAAATAAGTAGCTCACATGTTTTGCTTATGTAGATCTAGATGAGCATATTCAGAAGCAATAAGCAATTCAACCATAACCTCCCCATTTCCAGCTCCATCCCACCCCCGCCCCCTATCCCAAAGCTGCTTGAGACTTATTATGGTCTATTCTTTTAATGGTATAGCTTCGATCTCTATCGTTTAGGCTGATGCTATTAAAAAGAATATCGAGAACTAGGGTTCCCTCCCCAACCCCTATAGTTTTTGTCTGGTCATTTAGGTATCAATGGTCCACTCAATTTAAAATTGTTAATGCCACATTGCTGTCATGTTCCAGTGACAGAGAAGTTCTCAGACAGCCTCCACATAATTGCGAATGAACCTTCGCTAGCATTCTTCCGAATCCAGGAGCACGTGCGTAGGTCACTACCTGCCCTGGTGGAAAAAAGGGTAAATAATTTGATTACCCATCAAGTAGAATTGCATGTTTATTAAATCTGTCACCTCATTGAGTGAGGATGTTGTAGTTGATTAAACCAGATGCATTGGCCAAATCAGTAAAGCGTTTGCTTCCTTTGAGAACTTCATTACTAGGATATGGAAAAGAGCTGTGGGCTGAAGAAGACCAATTGTCCACAATTGAAATTCCGATCAATAGATGTTAATAATATATATTAAGATGACTCCAGTTTTTTAATTGATTTTTAAAACTTTTTTTTAGCAGTTATAATGATTGTAAACTTAATATTATTTTTATCTCAATTATAATAATTGATGTGTGTACTATTCTGTCCACATGCAGCATGAGGTTCAGGAAGTTCAACAGCAGGTTCAAGGGGCATGCTTTGACACCGAGTATGCCATCAAGTATGTTGGACTTTTTTCTTGGAGATTTATACTGCCTATAATGGATAAGTCTGAATAGACATGTTTTCACCATTAGAGAGTTGGTCGATAGAAAGCCTGAGCCTACACTTTTATCGACCCAGGGGATTTTTAACCTCCCACACCACATAGACATGGTATAAGAGCAACTGGCCTTTGATGACGCTGTAAGTTATACACAGCGGTGCAAATCCAAGTTGGCAGAGGTGGGGGCCACGGGGAATCGAACCACTTCTCTTTAGATTAGGAGTCCGACCTAGAAAAAAGTCAGACACTCTAACCACTCCGCCACAGAGAACACCATTTGGGGAAATGTAAATATTTTATATAATGGATAGTTTTTTTGGTTCCTTCAAATATCAATCTAGGGAGATCTAAATGATGGGTAGTTTTGGATATTTCAAATAGCAAGGCTAGGAAATCTAAATTTTTTTTTTAATGGGTAATTTTGGATCCTTCAATTATCAAGCCTGAGATGTAAATACTGTAGTAGTCTGTACATGAGCCCCACTACCACGCGGTGGCAGCAGACACTACGCCGCACACCTACGCAGTTAAACTGAACTGCACTAGGTAGGGGGGCAGGCTAGCCACCGGGCAGCCCCCGACGGGGCTTCCCCCTACTGCGTGTGGCTAGCTCACCCCCCACCCACCTCTAAAGGGGACGTGGGACCTGGCGAGTTAGGGGTGGGTCAGTTGACTGTTGACACCGCGGAGAAACAGAGAGGTTTTGTAATAAACCAAGTTGAAGCGTACTGATACTGAATCTTGGCGTGATTGCGTGATGGTGTGGGGGGAAGACTTTGGGCCATCACAATACTTTAAATAATGGGTAGTTTTGGTTTCTTCAATTATCAAGCCTTTAAAGGACAACAATTGTCAACAATTCGTGATCGTAGACTTTATGCACCAAAAATAGAATGATGGAGTTTATTGGATGACATTTGTGTAAGTGCAAAGGAATAGTTTTGTGGATATATGTTGGGGGGGGGGGGGTGTATAACTATTTCAGGATTACAAGAATATGACATCACTGGGAGGATGACGTAGGATTTATCTTAACATTCATAATAGGTTGTCTGGTTCATTATTAGTTTTATTTATTAGTTTAAATTGGTCGATGGATTCCGAAGATAGCAGAACGTTATGAGAAATATTCCTATTTGAGGAACAAAGTGTCAATATTCATTGTATAAAAATGTTCTATTTACATTTTTCCCTACATTACATTTTGTTGGTCTCTCAACATTCATAGTGCCAAATATTTTATTTACATTTTATCACGTCAAAAACAATGTTGTGGAAAATGTTATATTTACATGTCATCATATAAGAAACAATGTTTATTTTGTGTTCCCTCAACGCTTGTCATCTGTTGTCTCAACAGTGCCGTGAAAGGAATGCGTCGAAGTTGTGTACACTTCCAAAACATCCAAGACCTCTTGAAAAACGCCATGTTCATGAAACAACAAATTGAATATGAACACTTACGAAAGTAAGTATAATACAAAGCCAGTGAGACCAATGGGGGACGGGGGCGTAGCAGTGGTGGGGAGGTTCCTGGCCACCTTAGGAAAAAAAATAACCTTGCAATAAACCCTCGTATTTTTTAATTAAAAGATACACTTATTTCTATTATTTGATTATTTAATTTGAAAAGAAATTGGTTTTAAAAATAAGTTTGGCCCAGTCATAGACATTCATTTGCACGTTGCAAGCTATTTATATAACTTAAGTTGATATTCTGATGTGTTTCTTTTACATTTGAATCAGAAAGCATTTGGATTTAGCACACAGCCGTGGATCGGGAGATGTAAGTGGTTTTCGTAGTTAGCTAATGTAAGTTTCCTTCGGGTATTTGATTAATTAACCTGACCAGTGTGGCTACCCGCTATGCACTTAATTCGGCAAACTGCCCACGTGTGGTTCGTTCGCACTTACTTTTAGGTAACTGAATTCCCATAGTATTTAGACGGTAATGGTGCATAATGAAATAATGAATTTCAAGCTTGCATATTGTCGCGGTGTCGGTGGAATGACTTCAGAAAGCCTAACTTTTGTTTTTCAAACATTTGAAATTTACACGCATGGTGAGCATATTTAGGCTTTATCTTAGTTTTGCCTATATTGCCTTTTTATTTTTCTTCTTTCAATCACAATAATTCTAAGGTTTCCACAATTACTACGCTTCACACTTTATATATATATTTTTGAAATTCATTTACTGTATTCACTGGTCAAAAGAAGCAAAAAAACTAAACCTTCCTTTCGTTTTTAACCAGTTATATGTGAACAAAAGTACTGGTGGTATTTTCAGTTTGATTGGATTAAAATTACAGAGATTGGAAAGGTACAGATAAAAGATTCACCCATACCCAGAGTAGGGGTGAAGGATAAGCCTGCTTAAATCCGGACGAAAACTGCTTCAGGAGGAATTACCTATGAATAAGCTGTGGAGATAGTAGTTCCAGCATGCAATTTTACCTATATTGGTTTAGAATTGGGACATGGGAAGAGAAGGGGGGGGGGGGGGGAGGCGGCCATAGGAAACTCTCAATTCGATTTTTTAGGATGATTAATCTACATGATTTCATGAATTATTCACCCCAAAAGTAGTGGGCTACGATAGATATTAAACAATATATTCAACATATTAGATGTGGTTATTTCCATAACCCAAGCTTTCTGGTTCTATAGCAGCCCTGTGACAAAAACACTGCTGCAGGAGTAACTAGGAAAGCTAATGGTAGCCTACATTCTTAAGTTCGGGTTTAAAATTGCACTTGACTCGACCACTGCATATAGGAATGTGATATTCTTTTATTATACAAGCCGTGTACATTGTCAGCACTTTGCCCCACTTTGAATTACATCACATGAACAGCATCCATCACTATATCAAGTGATGGAGGCATTGATGCTGAAATACAGAGGATGGCCAAGGCTAGCGCATCTTTCGGCTGACTATGCCAGAGACTCTGGAACAACCACCATGTGTCCATTCAGGTCAAAGACAAGATCTACCGTGCAATCGTACTATCCACCCTACTATACGGAGCCGAGGCCTGGACAGTGTACAGACGACAGGTGAAAAAGCTGCATGCCTTCATGATGCGACATCTGCATTCAAATCATGAGGCTAACCTGGAAGGACAAAGTGACAAATAAGGAAATACCCAAACGGACGGGGCTGCCCTCTGTGGAAGATCTTCTGATAAAAAAGAATCTCCAGTGGACTGGACACCTCATGAGGATGTCATCAGACAGGCTACCAAAGCAGATCCTCTATTCTCAACTGTCTTCTGGTTACAGAAAGAGATGGCGCCCTCCTCTCCGGTTCAAGGATACCATCAAGAGAAACCTGAAGCTGAGAGACATTAAAACCGACTCATGGACGCAACTCTCACAGCAGAGAGCTAAATTAAGAGCGGCAGTCAAGTAATGAAAGCAGTCTTTGTCGCATCGCGACCGACAGCATGATGATGATGATGATGATGATGATGATGATGACATGAACAGTTATGACAATACAGAAGGCAATTAATTGATTGCACAAGCCAAGGTTTTTGTTTTAGCTTGGTCGTAATTTACTTAAATTTCAGCATCTCAATTTCATCCAGTGCATTAGTTATGGTTACTTGAGCTGCTTGTTGGGCTCGGTCTGTAATTGTTGGAATGTGTGTGGAGGTGGGCAGGCGATCTAGTTTCACTTATTTATGTCATTTATTACATTGCGAATTGATTGCGAGTCGAGCAGAATGCCATCATCATTATACGTTGCTGATATGCAGTAGGAGTAAGGCCAAATAAAATAAAAAATTGGTGATTGTCCCCCGCCCGTGCTGAACAATTAAAACTGTTAGATGGAGGGGGCGGGTGGAGTGAGAAATGGAAAGGGGGGTGAAGAGGGGGGGGGGGAATGGACAGGGCACTGGGGAAAAGGAATGGACAGGGATTTGAGGGGTGATCGGGAGTCAAGTGGGAAGGGGAGGGGAGCAGGGTCGAGAGGGCAGGGGAAAAATAAATAAATAAATAAACTGCCCACCCGGCCCAGATTTTTATTTCAAAAGGATGATTACCAATTTTTTTTTTTAATTTTGGCCTAATGGCTGAAGAGGAATGCTAATTAATATTCATGAGCACCTTACTAACGACTGTGACTGTTGCTAGGGAACAAGAGCGCCTCCGGCCGAGCATGTACCGGACTATGATGCGTACCAACACGATCGACATCCCAGCCTCGATGCAATCTACTAGCATCAGCACAGCAGACATGGTCGCCAACGCCACTACACAGTAAGTTACCAGGGTCATCTCATGATCCATCCTGATATGACCTTAGATGTTGCTAGGACGTAAAACAATAACAAACGAACATCATCTCATGACCATGTACCGGGCGCGGTGGCCGAGTTGGTAGAGCGTAAGCCTCGCGTGCGCGAGATCGGAATTAGGTTCCCGGTCTAGTCAAACCAATGACTTATATAATTGAGACTTGTCGCTTCAGCATTAATAAGATATGGTAAGGACTGGTTAGCTCAGTGTCAGGATAATGTGACTGAGTGGAATATCAGGTCATGGTGCTATGGGCCTGATTTCCCAGTGGGGTAGCACTATAAAGTCACCATGAGTGCACACTGTCACAAGTCAGTACCCATCCTGATATGACCTTAGATGTTGTCAGGACCTAAAACTCCAACAACCAAACGAAGCCAATTTCTGAAGTGAGGTGGTTACCTGTCAGGGTGTGTGTGGTGGGCAGTGAGTGTGTTGAGCTCCAGGATATGGCCTTCTCCTTGTTGCCAGGACGTAAAACTCCAACAACCAACCAATTTTATGACCAAGTATAATTGTGTGAACAATTGCTGTCATTACCTATGCATTAATATTTTTTTTTGTATAGGTCTACCTCTCTAATGTCTAACGTCTCTCATGACTAAGTTCCGGTACCAGGCGAATTGGTTCGACTAGTTGGGTCAGTACAAACATGAGCGCTCAGGCGAACACAATCATTGTCTGTCTGGGTGATGGCTACTTCTATGTCTGTCGTCGCTCAGGGATGGGTCGCCTCGCCTCCGGTCGTCATCCATGAGTGCACACGAGAGGGCGCGCAAGACTGCGTCCTGTGGAATACTGCGAGCGCCGCTCACAGAGCTGGAGGCCGCCAAAGATAAACCGGAACCGGAACCAGTTCCCACAGCGCCACCAACGACACCAGCGGCCACCGCCGATAACGAGGCACCAAGCGGCCGCGTTTAATTACTAATAATTTGTTCGGCAGGTTAAATTTTAATTTTTTTTAAATTTAAATATTTTGGTTTTTGTTATTTATAGATAGAGCGAGCATTCTCCACCGTAATTTCTGTATTCATTTCCACCATAAACCTACCCTCTGGCGACAGTGTCTTAGGTCGCAGCTCACTGTCTGCCTGCCTGCTCCGCGAAAAAGGTCTGGTTATATTTTATATTTAAAAGGCAATGCTTTGAAAATGATTGTGTGTCTTGTGATATTCTATGTTTAAGTTAAGTCTATGCTTTGAAAATGATTTGTGTATAGATGGCAATGTCAGTATTAAATATGTCCAACTTATTATGCCGTGGGGAAAAGTCCTGGCGAATGTATGAATTCATTTAACTTTTAAAGTTACATGTTGGTACTAATTTATGTGCGCTAGTGTAAACTGTAATGTTTATTAAAGTAAAAAAATAGTTGTAGTCCTCAGGGATATATACAGGCTTCTGGTACATTTCCCGCCATGTTGCGACTGTGCGAAACTTATGAGGGCTGTCAGATCTGTCACCCCTGAATTGTCTAGAATGTAGAATTCCTGGTTAAGTGATATTGGAGAAATGTATGAATGTGATGACAATCGGCTCAAGGGTATTTTTCTGTTGATACTTAATACAGGGTTCCTGTGGATCCTTAAATTGATTAGTCAATTTTCAAGGCCTTAAATATACTAACTCCTTCTGTGAAAGGTCTTAAATTGGATTTGGGAACTATGATATTTTTCAAGATGTTTTACCAGCTGTCTTCACAAAGCACAAAAGCTGTGGAGCTGAAATGTCTTGAAGTTGACGCTATAGTCTACAGACTGTAAATACTGTAATGTACTGGTCACATATACGACAGCTTTTTACTGATTGGTTAGCATTTGGAAATCCCCTAATTTAATATGAGAACATTTATCGTGAAAATAGGTCTTAAATTGTATGAAAATTGGTATGAAAGGGTCTTAAATGTGATTGGCTGATAGGTCCAGGAACCCTGTATTAAGGCCGGAGAAAATTATTTTATTCTTTGAATGACATCGTTAAGTCGATCATGCAATGGCAGTGTAATTATTTCTTGCTAATAAGTATTTGTTCGTTAAGATGTTCAACGCATAAAATGCTAGTTTTATTGTAACCTATTTATTATACAAATAAATAACAATTATCTGGAAAATAGAATACATTTTTGAAATGTTTTAACAGTAAAAATTATTATAAAACTACTAGAGCGGTGAGGTAATGTCTAATTTTAGTGATTTATCCTGAAACATTTAACAGGTGATTTTTATTTGTGTATATACAGCAATCCAAATACTTTTCCAGGTACACAATATTTAAACCCCCCATCATATGCCGTAAGTAAATTAAGCTGTCCCTCCCACATTACATGATGTAAATCAAGTTGCTAATTGGTCCTTCCTTGGGATTGTTAGCGTCATTCCAGGACGGTCGATGTTGCCCATAATTATGACGCTGGCTCCGTGACTATAATGCCACTAACTTTGGGTTTGTTGGGATTGTGCGCAATTAACCAATCTGCGAGCCAGACCTGTGCAAAAAGGATATATATGACAATAATAAATGACAGTTTAGCTCGTAAACACGGTAAGGCTACACAAACAAAATTGATGGTCGTCCTTTTGATCACACAAATCAGGGTTGGGGGGGGGGCTTTTTTTATTTGCTATTTTTCTGGCATATGACTTAGACGTAATATGTAGCTAGACGCGATGGCTGAATGAGTTCAGTGTTCGCCTCCCGTTCTGGTAGGTCGTGGGATTTGAACTCCTGGGTTCGAATCCTGACGGATTCAAGCCAAGACTTAAAAATTGATACAAAAGTTGAATTGTTGCTGCTAGCCTGACACATTTTTAACAGTTAAAAAAAGAAATAATCAGGGGAGGGCGACTTTTCAGGCACGGGCGGGGACGATCACCATTTTATTTTGGCCTAATATGGAATTTTACTTCCGTAGTTAACTAATAGGCAATTTAAAGTAGTATAAACGATGTCTTTGTGTTTGTCATATTTAAAAAATAAATATATTAGGATGATGGCACTACACGTTAATGGAATCTCGCCTTTAAAGCTGCATAGTCCGATGGAAGTATAAAGTGTTCAAACCCAAACACTAGATTTGATGAAACGTACATCCAAGATGGTTCTACAACATTTGCCAACCAACACTTTCCCGACAGGGGAATGGATTCCCACACAATGCTCGAGAGTATGCACACTGACATGCACGTGCACACACTGCCCCCCCCCCCCCCTGCCTCCAAAGTTCCCACTGACCCTAAAACACATTTGATTAATCTGTGTTGATTTCATGGCCTTGCGCCAGCAATTTTACAATGCAAACAGCATACATGATCTTTTTAAGCTCTTTTAGACTTCTTGACGGCAGAACTCTACCACCTCAGATAGTTTATTTCAACAAATGTTTAGCAATTTAGTAAGATACCTAAAATGTTGTTTTCCATTCCCGTGATTTTGTTGATTCTGAGCTTTTAACTTCATAAGTGTCTTTGGAAACAAATTATTTTATGCTTTTACATTCTGTGTAAAACAGATGATTGAATAATAATAATACAGAATACAAATTGAAAACTTCTTGCCGTAAATATGACTTTCAGCGTTCGAAATAAGAGCTTGTCCGCTTGTCTAGGACACACGAAAATTCAGACGGACAAGTGAAAATCACACCAGCCTTGTCCGTTGGACAAGTGAATAATTTAGCTTATTTCTATCAAGACAGCCAGCCTATGATATAAACCACCCAGACGGAGGTGGTGACTGAAATCAGGCCCGTCTGCCCCTTTGATGATGTACACAACCTAATTATGGGTTAATTATGGTAATTGTTTTACAGTGTTCGAAATAAGACCATATGCGCTTGTTTGGGACAAGTGAAAATTCAGATGGACAAGTGAAAATAACACCAGACTTGTTGAGTGGAAAAGTGAAATCTTTGTTGCTTATTTCCATCACTGACTCTAATACTTACAACAGGGTCCTTAGGCTTTTCCTTGGATAGTTGCGTGAGGGCGGGAAGCAGGGTAGGATTGACGGACTTTGAGAGGTAATCTTTGGCAGCCTGTCCCAAAGGCACTGGTTCAACCACACCTACAAGAATACAGTACATCAACTCAACATTTCAGTTTGAAGCTTTATCTACTGCAACTACAATCGATTTAGCCTTTACTAACATCAAGTATTTCACTCAAGCAAGAGTCTTTAACTACAATGTCAGTGACCATAGGCCAGTCTATATTATCAAAAAGAAACCCAGAAACAAGTTAAAAACCACTGCATACTGCGGAAGGACATATAGAAACTTTTCAACTGATGCACTTAGGACAATCTTGCAGAGTTATAACTCCACTACAATATTTGAAGAACAGGATCCCAACAAATGTTGTGATATTTTAGAAGATATGATCAACCATGCAGCAGGTAAACTTTGTCTGATGACTGAACTAAAAATAAAAGAGAACACGGCTGTTTACATCACCAGTGAACTGATAGAACTACAAAAGGACAGATTATTTTAAGCAAAAGGCTGATCTGACCAAAGATCCAGGAGATCAGTTTATAGCAAAATGCTTAACAAGCAAAGCCAGAACAGAAGTGAGGAAAGCGAAATCTATGTACGACATTGATCAAGCCATAAAGCACAACTAGAATCCTAAGAAATTCTGGTATGAACTAAGTCAAATTCAACCAGAAGCCAAACCACAGATAAACAGCATAATAGACGACAGCACAGGTGAGAGAGTACCTGATGGTCAGTTAGCTGAAGTAATAAACAACTATTTTGTAGACATTGAGGCAAACCTCGCCAAGAAATCAAACAAAAAAACAAGTATCCACAAAATTGTACTCGCCAAGATTGAGGAACTTTCATCATATAAATCATCTGGTATGATGAATATAAATTCAGCCTTCATTAACTTAAGACTGCCATTAGCATCCTAATAAACAAATTTACACATCTCTACAACCTTGTCATTGAAACAGGTGTATTCCCAGATAAATGGAAAATAGCTACTGTCACACCAATACCAAAGATAAGTAATCCTAAATCATGCAATGAACTGTGACCAATATCAATACTGCCCCTCCTTGGCAAAGTCATCGAACAAATAATCCATGATCAAATAAAAACCTTCCTGGAAGAGACCAACTACCTTGCCAAACAGCAAAATGGCTTCACAAAAGATAAATCAACCACAATAGCCCTAGCCACTCCATTAGATGAACTGCTGACTAACATGGATAGAGGAGATCTGACAATAACCGTTTTTCTTGATTTCAAGAAACCTTTTGATACAATAGACCATGACATTTTACCCTGGAAAATTGAAAGGGCAGGACTTGGTCCTAAATGTTGTACATTTATAGCCAACTATCTATCAAATAGACAACAAGTTACAAAAATAAATGGCACTCAGTCAACAGAGAGCAATTACAACTGGAGTACCCCAGGCTTCCATGCTTGGGCCACTACTCTTCCTCATATTCATTAATGACTTTCCCTTGGTAATAAATGAGGCCATGTTCACACTGTTTGCTGATGATGCGGCCCTCACAGTCCATAGCCAAAACATTGCATCTGCAGCAGAGGTAGTTCAAGATGTACTAGCTAAGGTTAACATCTGGTGTAAAGAAAATAAACTGACAATTAATGCAAAGAAATCTGAATACATAATTTTTGCAACCAAAGTAAAAAAATCCAGAGCACAACCTATTGATTTACATTTGGGTGATGCAGTATTGAATGAGGTAGACACATACAAATATTTAGGGACCACACTCAATGCTACACTAAATGGTAATCAACAACTCTGACAACTTTCATAAAAATTAGGTACTACATGAGCGAGAATACAGCCCTGTTACTATATAAAGCCATTATTCTTCCAATAATTGACTACAATGATTTAATATATGGACTGCTGACAAAACAACAAGAAAAGAAATTACAGAGGATTCAAAACAGGGCACTTAGAACTGTTTACAGAGGGAAAAACCTGTCTGGAAAGGAAATGCACGCTAAAGCACAAGTCAGCCCAGCTACCTTAGCCAAAGGAGGGACACACATCTCCTCAGTATCATGCATAAAAGATCCAATGATGAACAATATGTTGACCATACAAATAGAGTAACCAAACAGAGCGACGCTACACTTCTAAAAACACCCAAGCCACTAACAAACAAGCTCACTAAAGCACCGATTTACAGAGGTGGCACATTGTGGAATAAATTCCGTGAGGACAAGACGGTCCACAAGTCTCCTTGAATTTAAAAACTGAATGAAAATTCAAAAGGCCTGTCAGACCCCTACACAGTTTTAGGTATTTTAAAGGCCATCCTTGCCCTGACCCTTGTACATACACATATATATATATATATATATATAAATGTTCTCAAATGCACTACACAGCCCTGCATGCTGATCCCCTTCCCACTCCTACTACTTGGAGATATGTTATATCTTTTTGAAAAAAGAAGAGAGAAAGCAAAGGAAGAAAGAAGTGTTTAAAGACAATTCTAGAATCATCTTGTACAGTTATTGATGCATGCTCACCAAGTGCATAATACATATGTTGAACTGGAATTGCATGCAGTTACTATTACGCCGAATAGTCAATTTATATTATGCTTCTATTATCGAACAGGTTTTTTATGTGGTTATTATTGCAACTGATATTGTCATTTATGTACCAACAAATTGTAATGAACGGCCGGAAGACCAGCCCTCTGGCGCTGACAAAAGACATTATTCGCTGAATAAAATACATTTTAGTAAACAAAAATTGTATTATGGGGCTAGTCACAGCTGTCAACATGATCACGATCATGCAAACGGTGACTTTTAACATTTCCAAACAACAAAAAGTGGAAATCCGACTTCCGGGAAATTTGTCAGTGCTATGCATATGAGGGAAATGACCCTTATGACCCGCCCCGGGAAAGGTATCATCCCTGTTAGTTAATTGCGTATATTCAGATTGCATTACTTAATTTTCCATAGATATATTTAGATATATATACAGATAGATCCAGTGGCCGAATCGGTAAGGATAATGTGACTTAGTGGAAGATCAAGAGTTCTAATCCCGGCCGAGTCAAACCAATGACATACAAAATTAATAATTGTCACTATCTAGCCTGACGCTCGGCATTACTAGGACAGGGCAAGGACTGATTAGCTCAGTGTCAAGATAATGTGACTGAGTGGGAAATCGGGTCATGGTGCTGGTGGCATGGTTTCCCAGCGGGGCAGCAAAATAAAGTCCCCATGAGTGCACACTGTCACAAATCAGTACCTATCCTAATATGGCCTTAGATGTTGCTAGGACGTAAACAAACAGTGAAAAGTTTATGTATCTTTTTATATATCCCAAATATTTTACAATATGTATACATGAAAAGTTAAGCAATGCAATATGAATATAGGTAACTAGCTACTAGGGATGAGAAATCATAAGTATGTATATCTATCTATACATACATACTCACACTTCACATAACGCACATTCGGTTTAGCCTGCACTTACTGTCGGGGAAGAAAAAGCGAATTTCTCTGGAGGCGCTGGAATATGAGTCACTACCGTGAAGGCCATTGCGTTGCTCATTTGTTCCATAAATTGCTCGTAGGCTGAAAGAAAGTAAATTAATTAAGTTCATTGTGCTGATAACTAAACATAGCTATTACAGCAGTGCTGTCACACTTAAATTCGAAAGACATTACATCATATACGTGTATGCTTACAACAGTGGGTTGGTAGTGATTTAAAACGGGTCACACTGTAAGTTGAGGCTTATTTGAAATCGTTGAGTTCACCTATGATGCATACACATACAGCGTTCGAAATAAAGCTTGTCCCTTGTCTGAGCCAAGTGACAGTAGACACGGACAAACAGAACATGGCTTGAGCTTTTCCTTTGGACAAGTGACAATTTTGGGCAAGAGGAAGGGGAGGGGATGGGGGATGGAACAGGAGAGGAGGTACAGAGTATGGTGGTGGCAGGATCACCGGGAAGTGGAGGGGGGGGGGGGGGAGTGAAAATTCAGGCGGACAAGTAAAAATCACACCAGACTTGTCCAATTTACAAGTGGAAAATGTAGCTTATTTCTATCACTGCACATAGTTGTTTTTTATTGCACAGATACAGAGCTCTTTTGCTATATTCTTGTGACTTGAACAATGGTACTAGTAGTGAATGTAGTCAGTTCCCCAGCACTGCCTCTGTGACAGGGCTGCTAAAGAGCCTTATAGACCCCTTTCAATGTTTATAAACATTGTGTTTGCGCGCGCACCTCGGCTGCAGAACCAAGACACTGCCATTGAGTTTGCTGATACTCGCAGTGCGAAACATCAGTTTTATTCAAAATTAATAGAAATGCAGAGCCCTAACCTTATAAATTTAACATAATCTGGTCGTTAAACATGTTATCTCGTTGTGTGCCAAGTGGTTTGTTTCTAGGTGGTGTGGCTTTATAGATGGAGTTTGCCGATACACGCAGTGCAAAACGTCAATTTTATTCAAAATTAATAGAAATGCAGAGCCCTAACCATTTAAATTTAATACAATCTTTTCGTTGAATATGTTTTCTGTATGTGTGCCAAGTGGTTTGTTTCTAGGTGGTGTAGTTTGAGAGATATTTCACCTTTTCTGTATGAAGATTGCTCACAGCCATTGACAATGCACTGAGTTTGCCGATATGCGCAGTGCAACACGTCAATTTTATTCAAAATTAACAGAAATGCAGAACCCTAACTGTATAAATTTAATATAATCTAGTTCTTAAACACGTTATCTTTTTGTGTGCCAATCGGTTTGTTTCTAAGTTGTGCGGTTTTAGAGATATTTAACTTTTTCTGTATGAAGATTGCTCACGCCAGTCACGGCCATTGACAATGCTTGGAGTTTGCCGGTATGCGCAGTGCAAAATGTCAGTTTTATTCCAAATTAATAGAAATGCAGAACCCTACCCTTATAGATTTAATATAATCTGGTTGTTAAACATTTGATCTGTTTGTGTGCTAAGCGGTTTGTTTCTAAGTTGTGTGGTTTTAGAGATATTTTACTTTTTCTGTATAAAGATTGCTCACTGCCATTGAGTTTTCAGTGTGACCGTTTGTTATCCTGCAGCCAAGCTGCGCGCGCACTGACCTAATTTCGTATGCTCACGTCATATGAAATAGGTCTATTAGAACAAGTGTTGCAAGGCTGGGCCACAAGCACCATGGCATAGGCCTTGACTCAACCAGTCCTTGCACTATTCTAGTAATGCCTGACACCTGGCAATCCACTGGATTAATCTCCACCGATATCCTTCAGAATATTGTACACCCTGAATAGGGATTGGTAGTGGACACACAATTTCTCACCGGGCGCGGTGGCCTAATCGGTAAAGCGAGGGCCTCGTGTGCGGATGGTCGGGAGTTCGGTTTCCGATCGAGTCAAACCAATAACTTATAAAAGATACATGTCACTTCCTAGCCTGGCACTCGGCATTAATAGGATAGGGCAAGGACTGGTTACCTCAGTGTCAGGATAATATGACAGTGGGATATCGAGTCATGCTGACCATGGCCTGATTTCCCAGGGGGGCAGCAATATGAAGTCACCATGAGTGTGCACTGTCACAAGTTGGTACCTGTCCCGATATGACTTTAGATGTTCCTAGGATGTAAAACTTCAACAACCAAACCAACCCAATTTCTAAAGGATGTGCTGCATTGTGGTTTACCTGTCGGGGTGTGTGTGGCGGGCGGTGAGTGTGTTGGTTGGCCCGATGAGCTCCCTCCAGTAGGATATGGCCTTCTCCTTGGCCAGAACCATGACAATAACGGGACCTTCGCTCATGAAGACCACCAGGCTCGGGAAAAAGAGGCGACCATAGTGCTCAGCGTAAAAGTCACTTGCCTGCTCTGGTGACATGTGTACACGACGTTTCTGAAATGTGTAAAAACATAGTTTATTTTCAGCTGTACACATCGTTAGTCCAGCCACATTTCAAATATGATCACTCAGCATGGACTCCTGCCTACAAGAAGGACCATGCACTACCAGAAATTATACAATGGAGGACAACTAAACTAGCAACATCACTAAATGACTTATACAGAGAATGTTTGATGAAACTCAAACTACCAAGCGTTTACTACCACAGATCCCGTGGAGGTATGCTTGAGTTTGATCAATTATATGCATGTCAATAATATTTACATAATTGAAGTATTTAAAATTATGAAAGGTTTTGATGAAATAGATATGAACCAATTTTCCACCTTGAATAAAAGAGAAGGCAGTCGGGGGCCATACTCTCGAACTAGTAAAACCCAGAGCCATTTCAAAGTTAAGGCAACACAGTTTCTCAAACAGAATCATAAATATATGGAACAGTCTCCCACAAAATGTTATTGATGCCGAGTCAATAAATTCATTCAAGAACAGATTAGAAAAAGCATGGGCTGATGAACCAGGGAAATTTGACCACTTATTCACCACATGCTACTAATTATTCCTTGTGTTGCATATTTACTTGCACTCAAGCAAAAATGAGAGACAAATAAGTGTTCACACTTACTGTCTACCATTCGCTATTTCATACTCGGTTCGACGGTTGATGCCAGCTACATTAAAAGGGACCAAACAGTTTCAAATAAGGGGTCATAGATATTATAAGCTAAAGAAACAGAGGGAAAATAAGAAACCGAGATAGCAATAATCGTAATCAATATCATACTACAAATACTACTTTGAAATAGTATTATTCTTTGTAGATAAAATATTCACCCCCACCCACTGACCCAGAGTTCGTTGCCAAGTGCAAGGATTTTCCTTTGCCTTTGGACATCTGGTGTCAGATACTGTGTTTTTAGGGAACCTAGTCCTATCAGTAGTGTACCTTGACACATCTACACAGTTTGCAATCATTACGATTGCTTCTGTATTAGATTATATGATGATAAAGGCCGCTAAACAAATGTAAACATTGATGTCATCGAATTTACCTGGATGATTGTGAAGCCCGATCTCAGAATGATGTCCTCGATTTCGTCAGCTTTATGCAGTGCGTCTGACTTTATAATAGCCAAAGTCCTTTCCACAAATATCTGAGGCTTTTCCATTTGAGGAATCGCCTCTAACGTTTCACCTGTCATGATTGCAGATTGTGTCTTCTCTCAACAATTTTGCAAAATAGAACTACTGCTCAGCTACTCTAAATGCAAACTCAGCTTGCAAGCCGCTGCAAGGCACTTGTTTGGGTTGCTATGTCTACCAGACGGAAGTGCAACACAGCGCATGCGTGTTGACCTGATAACTTATTTCCGGTAGCTTTGTCGCCATCTTGTGTTATAAACCCATACTAAAGGTTACTGCTTAATTGTAATCCAGGTAGATAACACTAGATGGTGACACTATACTTGAACGAGAACGCCTATGTGTACGAATAGTATGTATGGCTGTTGCGGATTCCCAGGGACACCAGTTTGCGAGGGACACATCGCTTCTGCACATTCGTCAAAATCGAACAGCATTGTCACTAACGTTATAAATTTAATATAATGTTTTTGGTAAAGATCTTTCTATATGTATACCAAACGATTTGGTTCTAGATGGTGTAATTTGAGAGATATTTGACTTCTTCTGTATTTTATGTATGAACATGGCTCACGACCATTGACAATGCCTTGAGTTTGACGGTACGCGCAGTGAAAAACGTTAGTTTTATTCAAAATTAATAGAAATCAAGAACCCTAACCTTATCAATTTAATGTAGTCTTTATGGTAAAGATGTTTTCTATATGTCTACCAAGTGATTAATTTCTAGATGATGTAATTTGAGAGATATTTGACTTCTTCCGTATGAAGGTTTGCTCACGGCCGTTAACAATGCATTTCAATGGAAGTGTCCCTGGCAAACTGGTGTCCCTCGGAATCCGCATCATGGCCAAAGACCCTAGGCATATTATTATAGGGTCTTTGGTATGGCCTACTAGGATCACAGGTACAGGTCTACTGCGAGATTAGATCAAAAGATTCACCCCGATGCATCGACATTGATTATCAATTTGATATGAAGTTTGACAGCGACATATTTGAGAAGTTCTCGTAAGAATATAAGATTGTAGTTTACTGTAGTACAGTCAACGTTTTAATATATATACAAATAGTTTATCGTAAATACTACTGCAGGTGTAATAATACTTCAGTTACGTAACCACATTTCAATGTGTAGCGCTAAGCCCTAACATGAAATAACATTTTTGGTTGTTTTTTTTGTGGGGGGGGGGCGTAACAAAAATAAGAAAATTAGATATATGCTTTGTCCTTTTCATAATCATCTATAGGTTTATCATAAATTCTAAAGGAATTCCGGGAGGGGAGGGCGGAGGCTAGACAACTTAGATTGACATACGAATCTGGATGTAGGCTATAATAGCTTAAATAGCCAAATTATCAGCACATAATAGAATCATGAAGCCTGCAGCCAGTTGGAATGTAAAGTGTGTGCGTATATATATATATGGTTTCTTTACCTTGGTACTACTCCTCTGGCTACTCGTAGCCCAGGGAGAAGGAAGCACAACCGGATCCAGCAATTAGCATAATCAGCTCACAGCAGGAGGATGTGTTGTGAGCAGCTCGGCAGTTTTTCTACATTTACTACAAAACCAAACAGGTTAGTATCTTTCAAACTCAATACTTTGGTTTAGTTCATGACGTTAGTATTCACATACAAAGTTTTTTGAAACTTTTCGATAAGATATTACTGTTTTACAGCTTAGTTTCGATCGTAATTGGCATGATCGAAAGAACAATGCTTCCATTGTTCGGTTATTAATTAAGCTGCCCGTTGCTGAACAGAGAGATGTTTGGCAGCAGCCAGTTACATCGTTGGGGATTCATTCCCTGGGTCTCATCAGAGAGCGTGTATATAAACAGATGAGAGGGACAACTGTCATACTAGACCCTGTAACAGCTGCCGACTGTGGCGCTCCAAGTGGTGGTTGTTGAACAAATGGGCAAACTCAAGGCATTGTCAATGGCAGTGAGCAATCTTCATACAGAAAACGTTAAATATCTCTAAAACTACAACACCTAGAAACAAACTGATTGGAATACACATAGAAAACATGTTTACCAACAAGATTATATTAAATTGATATGGTTAGGGTTCTGGATTTCTATTAATTTGGAATAAAACTGATGTTTTTCACTACGCGTACGGCAAACTCAAGGCATTGTCAATGGTCGTGTGCAATCTTCCTACAGAAAAAGTGAAATATCTCTAAAACTACACCAAATAGAAACAAGCCGCTTAGTACACATATAGAAAACATGTTTACCAACAAGATTATATTGAATTTATAAGGTTAGGGTTCTGGATTTCTATTAATCTTTTAAGAAAATTAATGTTTTGCACTGAGCGTACCGGCAAACTCAAGGCTTGTTCAACAATAACCGCCAGGATCGCCACTGCAGTCTGTGTTACATATTTTCGCGGGAGTTGTCCCTCTCATCTGTTTATATACACGCTCTCTGGTCTCATTAAGATTCCCCCTGTTGTGATTCTCGTTAAAGGGCCTGTCACACTACGACCTATCACATTAGCGTATGCCGGCGTATGCGGTTTTCGACCAATACACCGTCATAGCTTACGCATAGGTTGGGCATAGGTCTATATGCTCTTCATAGGTCAGCATAGGTGGAGCGACAAAAAAAAGATTTGTGCATGTTCTAAATGTTCAACTTATGCCAGCGTGTGGCCCATACGGTTCTCATACGCTGGACGTATGCTGGGCATACATCGGCATATGTTATGCACACGTTAGGGGTAAGTCGACATAAGTTAGCCGTACGTTGAACCGACACCCTCCGGGTGTCTCTGGCGTACTCACAACGTTCTGTAAAAGGGCTGTCACACTACGGCGTATAGCCTTAGCATATGCCAACGTATTTGATTTCCGACCAAAACGTCGGCATACGGCATCATACGTTACGTATACGTTGGGCATACGGCGTTATACATCGTCTTACATTGGCGTGCGTCGAGGCTCCGAAAAAGATTTGTGCATGTTCAAAATTTTCAACATGTGTCGACGTGTGGCTCATACTTTCTTCATATGCTACGTGTATGTTAGTAGTACGTCGGGATACGTTAGGAGCACGTTCGGTATACGGCGGCCTACATTACTCATACGCTGGTCCTGTCGCCTCCAACCGTCAAAATACGTCCCAATACGCCGAGTATACATCGTCATATGCTTTGCATACATCGATATACGATAGGGATACGGTAGCCATACGCTATGCATACGCTTCATACTCCGCTGGGACCTCCCGCAGTGCAAAAAGGTCGGCTTATCTCGACCTATAACGTTTTTCAAATTACTGTGCCACGTTACATATACGCTGCCGCCATACGCCGTAATGTGACAGGCTCTTAAGGCGTAGGCCTACCGTCACCAACAAGATGAAGGCACAGAACAAGTGCTCGTCACTCTGTGATGATATGAATGGAGGAATTGTGTTACTAACGGCAACCAGCAACTTCCTCTCCTAAAGACGGTTCGAAAACGTCTTCAAAGTGGTCTGCACAGACGCTGGGAAGAGAATACAAACACTTTCAAATGTTTTCGTTAGAAACAGCGTGAGACTAAAGCCGTGTTCACACCCACAACTTTAGGTCGAACTAGATAAGGCGAACTAGATGAGGCGAACTAGGCGTGAAAGTGTGTCGTGTCCACACATGCAGTACTTGGGGCGGTTTAAGGCGGAAATCGATATCTGCACATGAGCAAGTCCATACTAACCAGCGCCACTTTCGGTTAGTCGACGTCACCACGAGAGAGTGGGTTCGACCTAGATATGTATCGACTGAATCGTATTGTTTTGGAACGGTCAAAACTTCTGCTGGGCAGTGAAAACCTAAAAATAAATGATTAAAAAAATATCTGTGCACAGCTAGCGGTTTCATAGACCAAATTATATAATATGCGCTTTTGATCGACCGGAAAATCAACAAACTCAGGTCTCGACTGCGCATGCATGTGACTGCTTAAGCCACGTCAAGTAATCCGGTACTGTCCACACAAGCAAGATGGGCCGACTTAAGTTAGTTCGCTTAATCTAGAACACCTCGCGACATGGTATACTTGAAGCGAGCTAGATGAATCGACTTAGCCCTAATTCGCTTCAGCGTCGCATCCACACGACCAATGTGAGTCGACTTAGATAAGGCGAACTAGTTGAGGCGACTTAATGCCCGTGTATGAACACAGCTTTAGTCACACAAGGCGCTTGGCTTTAACGATGCATACTACACAGTGCCCATCTATAAACATGATCGAAAGTATTTAAGATTCTGTTGGAATGGGAAACCTTATGAATTCACATGTATGCCGAATGGACTGGCCTGCTGTCCAAGCATTTTCACAAGGTTACTCAAACCAATTTTTTTGCTAATGGCTAGGAAAGGACATCATGTTTCCATACATTGACGATTCATTTATTGTTGCGCAAACACAACAACAATGCCAAGCAGCAGTAGATAAATTATGTAAAACATTTACAAATTCAGGTTTCTACATACATGAAACTAAATCAGTACTAACGCCAACAACCAAACTAAAATTTCTGGGTTTCTTTATTGATACCATAAAAATGGCAATTTCATTAACAGAACAAAAAGTAGATAAATTTACAACAGCAAACCAATTATTACAATTGAACAAACCAAAAATATGACAAGTCGCAGTCTTGATAGGAATAATGATAGCCTATGCACAGGCTATCTTATATGGCTAGGCCCATATCAAATCCTTAGAGATAGATAAAAACTAGGTACTGGCTCACGCAAAAGGAAATTTTGAGCGGCATATGACAATTTTGCCAGATGGCTAAGACGATATAATTTGGTGGCTTTCACACATAAACAACTCACCCAACCCGATTAGGATGGGAGCGCCTAACACTACTGTCACAACAGACGCTTCCTTGGAAGGCTGGGGGCTGATCGAGACCAACAGACAACATGTGGCCGATGGATGGAAGATGAAATCTCCGACCCCATTAATGTACTAGAGCTTAGAGCCATTTACCTAGGACTCCGCGGTCTGGTTCACATTCCTGAAAATCATGTAAGAGTTCTAACAGATAACATGACAGCTATGGCTTACATTCGTAATATGGGAGGGACCCGCTCCAAACCATGTAACAACCTGTCAAAACTCATTTGGGATTGGGCAGAGAAACACAAAATATGGCTAACAGTAGCACATATTTCAGGCAGCCAATATAATTTGGCTGACAGGAATAGCTGACACTTCCATGACCATTTAGAATGGTCATTGAACCACAACATTTTTGACATTATTTGTCACAAATGGGACAAGCCAGACATTGATCTCTTTGCATCACACAACAACAAAAAGTTACCAAAATATGTGTCTTGGCATCCAGAGCCAGAAGCCTGGAGAGTAGATGCACTTTCATTAATTTGGAATAATAAATTCTATTCCATATTCCCCCCATTCAGCATTATCAGCAGAGTGGCCAGGAAGATCAAGATGAATCACACCCATGCAGTACTGATAGTACCAGCATGGGAAACACAACCATGGTTAGCGGAAATAACATCAGCAGCAAAAGACTTGATGAGCTTCCGAATGGAAAGGAACAACCTTCAACATCAAGGACCACTAACAGTCCATGGAGACATGTCGACAACACCCCTTTTGGCATTCCTTTTCTAAGAAAACATTTGGACTAGAATTACTAGTTAGTCTGACCTTGTATCAGGAACAATCTGGATTAGACAAAATAACAAAAGAAAGACTAATATCACATGCCTGGAGCAAAGGAACAGTTAAATTATACACAAGTTATTTAAAGAAATGGGGCCTTCATTGAATTCTCAAAGGAGTCAAACCGTTAAAACCTACAACAGCTCAAGTGTTACGATTTCTAAGAATATTAGAAGACGAAGGACTAGGATTCGGTGCTATTAACACAGTGAGATGTGCCCTATCCATTATTCTACCAAGAATAGATGGCCAAACAGTTGGGAAACATCAGTTAGTACACTGGTTCATTAGATCGGTGTACGAAAGAAACCAACCCAAACCTAAATATAATAGGTTTTGGAATGTATCAATAGTATTCAAACTATTCAAGTCATGGCCTAGCAACAAACATTTGTCAATGAAAGACCTAGGATTTAAATTAGCAGTCTTATTATTGCTAATTAAAGGACACAGAGGCCAAACCATCGTGGCACTTTCACTAGATGGACTAGAAATAAATAAGTAAGAAGCTACTTCCACAGTAGGCATTATTAGTTTTCTGGAGGATAAACGGATATGTGTAGTTTCGGCCATTAGAACTTACATATCCAAGTCATGCGGAATCAGAAATTCCAGACAACTATTAATCAGCTTTATACGGCCACATGAAGCTATCTCGAGAGACAGTCTCGGAAGGTGGACTATCAAGGTGCTCCAACAAGCAGGAGTCAACACTGGATGCTATGTGTCTCACTCAATGTGTGGAGCCATGGTCTTCAAGGCAAGAGAATTAGGAATCTCGGTTAAGAGAATTCTTGCACACGCTGGGTGCAAGACGGCTAGATCATTTGCAAAACATTACAACAAATGACTGGAAAAGTCAAGCAGCTTGGTGACATGCCTACTCACCAACTAGAAACAGGTGAGAAAAAACATAAATTTATGTACTCATATATACATAGTATTATTACAACATAAAAGGATAAAAAATGAGATTACGTAAAATTCTTCCTGGGCTACGAGTAGCCAGAGGCATAGTCCTGGGGTAAAATAGTATAGTTATACGAATCTTACCTGGCTACAGATGATGGATAACTGCTGTTTTCCTGAGGTACTAGTCTTGGATAGTCATAGGTCAGGGCCCACCCTACCAACCCACCCACCCTACCAACCCACCCAACCCTACCATGACTACCATTTTTGGTAGAACCAAATCGAAAACACAATAAGTATCCATATAGAGTTAAATCATTTTTCATCTTAAAAAGTATGTAAAAGATTGCTGGACCCGGATGTGCTTCCTTCTCCCTGACCCACGACTATCCGAGGCTAGTACCTTGGGAAAACACCAGTTACCCTCAGCTGTACCCAGGTAAGATTTGTATAACTATATATATATATATTGTAATACTAGCAGACAGTGAGAAAAACCTACAAGATATAGTGAATAGAATCAATAAAGCTGGAATACTATTCAACGTGAAGATGAATGCCAGGAAGACCAAAACAATGGTTATAAGTAAAAAGACAGATAAACCAAATGTCAATATAACCATAGATGGCACAAACATAGAACAAGTATCCGAATTCATATATCTCGGACAAAAGATTACAAATGATGGGAGATGTGAGGAAGAAATTAAAAGAAGGATAACAATAGCCCGAACAACATTCTCCAAAATGAATAGAGTGTTAACATCAAGTAAGATATTAATACAAACAAGGAAGCGTATTCTTCAGTGTTATGTGTGGTCTACTCTAATGTATGGGGCAGAGACATGGACAATCTCTAAGAAAATGTACAAACGTTTAGCAGCATTTGAGATGTGGACTTATCAAAGGATGATGAAAATATCATGGACAAAGAAGATCACCAACAAAGAAGTTCTCAGAAAAATTAAAAATAAGAAAAGCTTGTTTGCCACTATACAGACAAAGAAACTTATTTATTTTGGCCACATCATTCGTCAGAGTTCAATATACCGTACATTGTTGGAAGGGAAGGTGAATGGCAGCAGAGGGAGAGGGAGACCAAGAACATCATGGTTTACAAATATTTCACAGTGGACAGGCTTGAATTATTCACAGTCTATCAGAACAGCACAACATCGGGACAAGTGGAGAACCATTGCATCCAACCCTCGACTAGAGGATGGAACTATTGATTGATTGATATATATATATATACATAGGCATATGTTATGTTATATACATGCATATATATATAAATATACACATACATGTATATAACATAATATATAGGCCTATGTATATATATATATATATATGTGAGATTATATATATACATATGTATATATAGTCATATATTCATGAAAGATATAAGGTATAATATACCTTACATCTTTCGTGACTATTTTTACATATATGTATCTATAATCATTATATATACATATATGTATATATCATCACATACATATACATATTATATATGCATGTATATAATATATAATCAGGATAATGTGACTGAGTGGAAAATTGGATCATGGTGATAGCACAGTAGCAGCCTGGTCTCCTAGTGGTGCAACACTATAAAGTCGGCATGAGTGCGTATGCCCTACTGTCACAAGTCGGTACCCGTCCTGATATAGCCATAGATGTTGCCAAGATGTTAAACTCAAACAGGCAAAAACAAACAACTATTGTCGAAATAATTATGTAATTCCTATAGCATAAGCCGTGTTTACACGGGGAATTGTGAAACGTTCTAGACAAGGCGATTTATATGAAGCGTTTTAGATGTGTGTTTACATGGCGGAGTTGGAAAGTGTGTCGGCGCCGGGAACCAGCAGGCGCCTGTAGCCGGCAAGCACTGCTATTTGTTTAGTTTACACACTTCGATTCGACGCCGATGTAGCTGCTACGTTAATATCGCTTGGAATTTAAGGTTAATTTAATTAAATTTCATTATTTGAGTCTGTATTTCTGTTAAATATGATCGCATTCACTAGATTTCGGCGTAATCGGGCCCTAACACTGCCGGGCACCAGTGATTAGTTACTGCTCTGCCTGTAGCTGGCAAGCACTACTATTTTATACTATAGCCGCCCAGGAACCAGCTGAATCGCTTCATATAAACCACCTCCCGAGGTGGTATAGATGAAACGTTTCATATGAAGCGATTCAGCCCTAAAACGCCACAGCATCGCGTTTACACGCCAAATGTGTGTCGATCTAGGCAAGTGGTTTCATATGAAACGTTTTAAATCGCCCGTGTAAACACGGCTTAATACACCACATCTAATCTAGAATTACTAGTTAGTCTGACGTTGTATCAGTAATATTTATTGTTGCCTTGATTCATATTTTTTTGCCCCACTAAATCCCGAAAAGTGTCTGCGAATTTCCATAGAATGTAACGAATAATACTTTAATAGCAATATACATGAGCATAGATAGATCTCGGTTTGACAGAACGGCCTTCCATAGTAGTCAACGTCGAACTATTCATCAACCCACATCTTATAGGCCCACTCTGCAAGCGGATTCCCAGTGCTGCCTGCTGCTACGTGACGCGGCCAGAATCCGCTGGGAGAGTGTAGTGTTATGAAACTGAGTCGAGCGGAGGTGGTGAAGTTGCGAGCACGCCACACCGCTCTGCTATTCTAAAGTCTCCGGAGCGGTGACATGCCAAGGAAAGGTAATGACGATTCCAAAAACAACGGCCGCAAAGACAAGGCCTGGCCACCAACCCACGCACAGTATGTGTCGGATAACAGATGGTGGCCCAGGTAAGTGGACTCAGTGGGATTGTGATGCTGTGAACTTATGTAACTGGCGGGGAGTGTCTGACTCTGAGCAGACAGTGCCTGCAAGGACATACCGCCGTCGTACTGAGCTTACCGGGTAAAGAGCTTAAGGGGCTGTCACACTACGGCGTATGGCCTCAGCGTATGCCGACGTATGCGATTTTCGACTAACACGTTGGCATATGGCGTCAAACGTTACCTATACGTTGGGCATAAATCAGGTATGCTCGGGTTACAGCGTCATAGGTGGTCTTACGTCGGCGTGTGTCGAGCCGCTCACAATTTTTTGTGCATGTTCAAAATTGTCAACGTATGTCGACTTGTGCCCTCATTCGTTGAACGTACGCTGCATGTATGTTCGGGGTACGTTGGGAGTATGTTAGGGATACGTTGGAATACATTGCTGCGCGTTAGCCCTACATTCAGCCTGTTGGGAACGTACAGTCTGCGTACTGCCAACGGATGCATAATGTACTCCAAATGTACTTCGAACGTATGCCTGCCGTATCTCCAGCGTACTTAACGTATACGCCATACTTCTAGCGATGGAGTAACATATGTAACGTTGGTCAGCATACCGTCAGCGTATGCAAACGTTTTGCGAACGTTTTGTGAGGCACATGAACGCTCTGAATAGGTCAGAGATACGTTACATATGTTGTGTGTATGCCCATTTTTATTCCTTGCAGCGTGAAAAGTTTGGCGTATGCCAACCTGTTTTGATTTGAAATTTATTTCAACACGTTACGCACACGCCGGCGCCATACATTGTAGTGTGACAGGGCCTTTACCAACGCTAGGCTTCCTTGTAAAAAAAAAAAGCTCACACTGCAGTCGTAGTGGGCCAGTGGGGCACCAAACTTAGTGTCGGCTATTCAAATTTGTATGGCTGATGGCATCGTGGATGTGAGGGTTGTCATGGGATGGTGTTATAAATTAAAATTAATCGTCATGCAACAGCCACATGATGAGTGATGGCGTAGCTGTATGGGAAGGTGTCTGATGTGATTGTGGGTGGTTCATAGAACTTAGGAGCTGGTTCCCCATGCTTCACACGTGAGATGGGCCCTATCCCAGTGCTGTTGGAAAATAGCTAATCTTATCGTGGATGTGAGGGTTGTCATGGGATGGTGTTATAAAATTAAAATTAATCGTTATGCAACAGCCACATGATGAGTGATGGCGTAGCTGTATGGGAAGGTGTGGGATGTGATTGTGGGTGGTTCATAGAACTTAGGAGCTGGTTCCCCATGCTTCACACGTGAGATGGAGACCAGCTAGATAAGCATCGCTTTTCTGGGATCCGTTCTGTCTGTAAGGAATTTGTATGCATTTATTGTATCACCTCAGTTTATTGTAAACATACCTTGCAGAGAGTTAAAATAAAAGAATTGATTGAATTGATTGAGATGGGCCCTATCCCAGTGCTGTTGGAAAATAGCTAATCTTATCGTGGATGTGAGGGTTGTCATGGGATGGTGTTATAAAATTTAAATTAATCGTTATACAACAGCCACATGATGAGTGGAGTGATGGCGAAGGTTGTATTGGCCGAACCTGTGTGGGATGTGATTGTGGGTGGTTAATAGAACTTAGGGTTCCCATGCTGCACCTGGGAGAGCATGTAGCTGCTTTCAGAATATTAAAGATGATCTTATATATGCTATGCCTTTTGAAGTTTGGAAATGCAAGTAACGTTAAAACAATTGAAATACATATATTATCTTTGGCAATGTGCCAACAATTCCCCTTATTTTAAGTTATTAGTAATATTACATAGCTGTCTGTCTGCCTGTTTCTCTCTCTCGCTCTCCCTCTTTCCTTCTCTCTCTCTTTCCTTCTCTATCCCCCATTATCCCCCCTCTCTAGCTCGCTCTCTCGCTCTCTTTATATATCAATTTTCATATTAAAGTTGCATAGTCCAATGGTTTTGAATTTCTGTACTTTTTCTGAAATAAATATATTTGATCGATGACTAGCATCTACCTTACATTAGTTCAAAGTTACTTTTATTTTAATTGGTAAACTTTTCAGATATTTTCAGTGCAAACATGGAAAATTAGTTTTGACAAGCTTGTCAAAACTCTGACACCATAGACTTCTGCAGTAACAGGTTCTGTTAAATTGACTCAGTATTGCCTTCTAACCCCAAACAAATGCTTAATAAGTGCACCAGTATCTAAGTTAGATATGTAAAATCAAATCTAGATAATTGGTTTGGTTTTGAAAATTTGATATTTCATCAGACTATGCAGCTTTAATTATTGCCAGCGGTGTAGTGCTAAAACTAGTAAAAGAAAGAAAAAGTGAGGAAACGCAGGTTTGGATTTATTTGAAATAGTGAGGGAACGCCGTTCCCCCATCTCAAACAAAGTAAGGGAACGCAGTTCCCACGCGTCCCTCAACACTACACTGGTTATTGCCCGATATGGAGTTTTAGGCTCGATGGACTGTGTTTGAAAACATTCCAGAAGTATAGGGGATTTAAACTCTAAATACATCCCAAGTACAACTATCACCTTCTGGTCTATTACCTTCTGGCTTCCGATGTGGGAGGTCATGTATTCTAACCACCACTGAGTCAAAAAAATAACTACAAAATTGATATTTGTCCCCTGGTGCTCAGCATTACTAGGAGAGAGCAAGGACTGGTTTTCTCAATGTCAGGATAATGTGACTGAGAGGGATATTAGGTCATGGTCCCAGTTACCAGGTCTCCCAATGAGGCAACACTGTAATAATGCTATGCGTGTGCACTTGGTAGGCTACCTCACCTGATTTGACCATATATGTTGCTGGGAGATAAAACCCTAAACAAATAGCTGACAGTTGGTGTCAGCTAGTGCCACTTAACATGAAACACGATGCTCTAGTGCACTTCTAATTATTTCATTTTGAAATGCATTATTGCATTACATATATTATGATGCAACCTCAATGGCTTGTGATATTGAAGAGACTTTGTCAAATATTAGCTCACAGACTTAAGCCGTGTTCACACGGGCAAAATCTAAAGCGATTCAGCCAAGGCGGATAGCAGGAGTCGAATTAGCTGCCCGTTCACACGGGCACTACTTGAGCCAGAAGTCGATATCTGCGCATGAGCAAGTCCAGTCTGACCAGCGCCACCACGAGAGAGTGGATTCGACCTAGATATGTATTTAATGAATCGTATTGGTTTGGAACAGTCAAAACTTCTGCTGGGCAGTGAAACCCTACAAATAAATGATGAAAAAAATATCTGTGCACAGCTAGCGGTTTAATAGACTAAATTATATAATATGCGCTTTTGATCGACCGGAAAGTCAACAAACTGAGGTGTTGACTGCACATGTGTGTGAGGTGCTTAATCCGCCTCAGTGTGTCCACACGGGCAAAATAAATCGAATCAGAGAAATCGCCTCATGTAAACTACCTCGAGAGGTGGTTTACAGTATCCGGATCACAGAAATCGATTCAGCCCTAATTCGACTCAGACGCCCGTTCACACGGGAAATGTGCGTCGAATTAGGCAAGTCGCTTTCTATGAATCGATTTACATTGCCCGTGTGAACACGGCTATAGATCCCCGGCTTGTAGAACAATATCTATTATTTCATTGAACCTCCAAAATGTGCGAGATTCAAGGTTATCTCAAGTATTTTCACGGGAGCCTGATAGACGCTAAAATGTTGAGAGTTAATAACAGCCCACTGTTAACTACTGTAGGCCTATGTAGACCAACATTTTGGTAATGGTTAGTATTGCTATTTTCATACTATTACGTGTATGGTATTCACATCTATTTGTATATGTACCTTCGATGGACCAATTTATGTCACGGCTATTATGTTGAGGCTGAAACATGCAAAAGCATTGTAACATGCAAAAGCATGCAGTATAAATATAGCACTTGAATTGTCATTAACAGTTCCTCCATTTTTTAGGTACTATTTTTAATCATAGTTTTAAAAATAGCTTTGAATAGCAGTCCGGCCGGGATCAATCCATACCATGCTTAGGCCTATATGTTGTTGCTTAAAAGTAATAAAACAGGGGCGAGAAACTAAACCATCTTTATGTATATAACTGGAAATGTTAACGGCTGTAAAGACAGTGTCCTGGCAGTGTTAGTAAATTGTATTTTTCAGATGAATAAATATATATCTTAATAACAAAAAACAGATCAGTAGAAGAATTATCCTTGCAGTGTAAACACGAATTCAATTGAAATTGGTTGCATTATCTTTTTTTTAGAAAAGTAAAAAAGACGATTACTCTTAAGTTTCGAATCTATATACTTAAATGGTGACAAGAAAAAATATATTTGTATTTTCAGAAAGTCATGCAAACTGCACTACGAGGATGTATCGCTGAAGATAGTTCGGGGCTGCAAGCAGTACATGTATGACGAGATGGGCGTTGAGTATCTAGACTGCATCAGCAACGTATCACACGGTGAGGGTCTGTGTGTCTCGTCCTGACATGACCTTAGATGTTGCCAAGACGTAAAACTTCAACAACCAACCAATCGTAGCATTAGTCCGATGGTTTTGCCTTTCTGCAACCTTTTACAGGGATGAAAGATCTCCGCGATTTCGCGGATTTCCAGGATTTTTCCTGTAGCTATAACTGTATAATAATACGCTGTACAAACGCCGCAGCACTATAAGTGTATACTAATACGTTGTTTTATGCTGCATCACCATCAGCGTGTACTAATATGTGGTGCAGACTCTGCAGCTCTATCAGCGTATACTACTAATAAATGCTTCAAACGTGCAGCACTATCACTGTATCAGCATATACTACTAATACATGCTTCAAACGGCGCAAAAATATGTATCAGCATATACTACTAATACATGCTTCAAACGGCGCAGCACTATCAGCGTATACCAATATGTATGAAACCCGACTTCCGGGAATTTACAGCGATAGATACACGATAACACGGTTCGGCCTTATATGGGCATGTCCTAATTTCGCGAGAACGAGGCCACTTCCGGATATAGGTAAACAAAGCCTGATAGCCTTGAGTTTGCTGGAACGCACAGTGCAAAACATCAGTTTTATTCAAAATTAATAGAAATCCAAAACCCTAACCGTATCAATTTAATATAATCCTTTTGGTAAACATGTTTTCTATGTGTATTCCAATCAGCTTGTTTCTAGCTGGTGTGGTTTTAGAGATATTTCACTTTTTCTGTGTGAAGATTGCTCTCGACCATCGGCAATGCATTGAGTTTGCCGTACACGCAGTGCAAAACGTCCGATTTATTCAAATTTAATAGAAATCCAGAACCCTAACCATATCAATTCAATATAATCTTTTTGTTAAACATGTTTTCTATGTGTATTCCAATCAGCTTGTTTCTAGCTGGTGTGGTTTTAGAGATATTTAACTTTTTCTCTCTGAAGATTGCTCACTGCCATTGACAATGCATTGAGTATGCCGGTACCAGCAGTGCAAAATGTCAGTTTTATTCAAAATGAATAGAAATCCAGAACCCTAACCATATCAATTTAATATAATATTTTTGGTAAACATGTTTTCTATGTGTATTCCAATCAGTTTGTTTCTTGGTTGTGTGGTTTTAGAGATATTTAACTTTTTCTCTATGAAGATTGCTCACTGCCACACTGATGATACTGCCATGTGCGTTTGTGTACCTGCAAACAGGAATTAGGTCAAGATGGCCACCAAACTGTGTTTAGGTGTATATCAGCATTTCCGCTTTTTTTAACGGAGACCACTTTCATCACTGCTTTTAGGAGATATATATATTATATATAATCTATTATATACATATAAACGCTCGGAGAATTATTTATTATTTATTAGTGTCGATTCTACTCGACTGAATATTGGCCAATCGCCGTCGTCCGCTGTCCCCTGCTGCGTTGCTGCGGCTCTCGACGCGGCCCGATCTGGTTTGAATCGTCACTTGCCTCCAGTTTCAGTAATATATATATATATATATTAGGTTGATTGTTATAATCGACTTTACTTTAGTTTGAAGTAACTTTGTTGTACATCCAGTCAACTTTGGAGATATTTGAAGTGAAACCATTAAACTAACAAAGAAAGCCATTTGCGTGCATTTCGAAATTCTGGCAGTGCTCATAGGATTCAGCAGTAACACATTCTAATAAATTGCCTTAGCATGCCCTTCTATGGAACACTTCATATTTAATAAGTTCACCAATATCTTATTTGGATGTGTGGGATCAAATGTAAATAAGTATTTTAGTTTCGAAAAGTTGATGCTTTCATCGGACCATGCAACTTCAATGAACTTTAAAGTATATGCCGTGTGTGGCTATGAGGCGCTGTGAGGAGGGATGGTGGTCTCTGGTTGAGTACACAAGGAATGACATGGGGATCTGGGTGGGAGTATTATAATTTATATGTATAATGGGTGTGTGTGTACTGCTTGATGTGCTTGTTCCCTGTCAGTTTGTCGCTGCAGTACATGTATGTGTATATTATATGTACAATCGGTGCATGTGTAATGTTTGCTGTGCTTGTTCCCAGTCAGTTGGCCCCTGCCATAATGTTTGTTGTGCTTGTTTTCCGTCAGCTGGCCACTGCCGTACATGTATGTGTATATGTACAATGGGTGCGTGTGTACTGTTTGCTGCACTTGTTCCCCATCAGTTGGCCACTGCCATACATGTATGTGTATATGTACAATGGGTGCGTGTGTAATGTTTGCTGCACTTGTTCCCCATCAGTTGGCCACTGCCGTACATGTATGTGGGTATGTACAATGGGTGTGTGTGTGTAATGCTTGCTCTGCTTGTTCCCCATCATTTGACCACTGCCATACATGTATGTGGATATGTACAATGGGTGTGTGTAATGTTTGCCGTGCTTGTTCCCCATCAGTTGACCACTGCCATACATGTATGTGGGTATGTACAATGGGTGTGTGTGTAATGCTTGCTCTGCTAATTGTTCTCATCAGTTGGCCACTGCCATACATGTATGTGGGTATGTACAATGGGTGTGCGTGTAATGCTTGCTTGTTCCCCATCAGTTGGCCACTGCCATACATGTATGTGGGTATGTACAATGGGTGTGCCTGTAATGCTTGCTGTGCTTGTTCCCCGTAAGTTGGCCACTGCCATACATGTATGTGGATATGTACAATGGGTGCGCGTGTAATGCTTGCTGTGCTTGTTCCCTGTCAGTTGGCCACTGCCATACATGTATGTGGATATGTACAATGGGTGCATGTCTAATGCTTGCTCTGCTTGTTCCCCGCCAGTTGGCCACTGCCATACATGTATGTGGATAGGTACAATTGGTGCGTGGTAATGCTTGCTCTGCTTGTTCCCATCAGTTGGCCACTGCCGTACATTATGGGGTTATGTACAATGGGTGTGTGTGTAATGCTTGCTGTGCTTGTTCCCTGTCAGTTGGCCACTGCCACCCCCATGTGGTGGCAGCTGGACAGAAGCAGATGGGCCGCCTGACGACGAGCGCCGGCTTCCTGAGTGAGCCGCTCGCACTGTACGCCAAGCGTCTGATTGAGACACTACCGCAGAGACTCAGTGTCTGCTACTTCGTCAACTCGGGGTAAGAAACTGCTTCATTATAGTACAGAAAAAACCCAGATATATATATATATATATATATATATATATATAGAGAGAGAGAGAGAGAGAGACAGAGAGAGAGGGAGAGAGAGACAGAGAGAGACTACTTTAGTTTCATAGTACAGAAAAAAAGAGGAATAGACGATGTAGTCTATCGAAAGAGAGAGAGAGGGAGGGAGGGAGAGAGAGAGGGAGACAGGGAGAAGTGAGCAACAAGAAAAGAAAGAAAGAGGAAGGAAAGGAAGTTAACGAAAAGAAGCGCCCATGTTTGTAGCATTGTATCTGTGGCGCTTGTCGTATCAAATTCATGGCGTTAATTTAAGTGGGTCAACACCCAACTGAGTTCGTATGAGGCATTGAATGTGTTGAGGAAAAAACATGGCATTCCATTAACTCTAATTTATTTGAATTCCATTAACTCTAATTCAATCTCATGTAGGCCTTGCTTCTTTTTTTGTGTGCCAAATATTCCTGAACTAAAGACTCTTGACTAATGTTTCTTTTGTAAGTTATTGTCGATCGTTAGGTTATGATCTTTTTAAAAATAATCTGAAAAATAACATTGACAAGTAATAAATAACACCGACTCTTCGAGTAATCTGTTTCAACGATTCTTTTCCGTGTGACAGATCGGAGGCAAATGACTTAGCGATGAGACTGGCCCGAGAATACACGAGGAATCGCGATATTCTAGTCGTTGATAAGTAAGAAAGTAAGATGCTAATTCATTCAAAGTCTTCATTCCACTCCGTCCATCGAATACGGAAAATATTTGCGACAATTCACTCCCGTGAAATTGTTAAGGCGGTTTAATCGCAGTTATAAGTCCCTGTTGGTCAAAAGCAGGAACAGTTCGACTGTTTGTTCCCCACATGGTGACCTAGTAACAAATAACAGTTTGCAGGTAATTTAAAAAGGATGTCATTAATATCCTTATTTGCATTAAACCCAAATTGTGCATGTTAACGTAACATGTCTAATTCACTGGGCGGAGACGGAACCCCCGACAAGACCCGACCCCACTCCGCCTTGATATAGAACACCCATACGCCCAGCACTCTGCCGCCACCTAGCGTTAACCCTGGGTACCCCCCTCCACCCACAGGAGGAGGACGCGACCCACTCCCGCCAAAAGAACACGTGACCGTTAAAACTCCACCCGCCTCCACGGCCACAACCCCTCCAGCTCCCGATCAGACAACTCCAACCCTAACTTCACGCAACGTAACGCAACGCAACGAAAATAATGCCGACCCCACGCAAATCAGCACGTAACACACCAAAAAAGGGCGGCAACAACAACCCACCAAAAGGGCGAGGACGCCCAAAGAAAACTACCACCGGGAGGAAGGAAGCCACGGATAATCTGTGCGATGCAGATAACACGGCCGACAACCAGACGCTGTCACCACCACCGCAGTCACAACAACCACTGTCACAAGAACCGCCACAGCCCTCAGCGGACACCAGCGGCATGGGTAGTGGCATCCTGGAGGCCATACAGGCGATGATGGCCGATCAGATAAAGGACCTCCGCATGGACATACTTGCAACAGTGGATGCAAGGATGGACGCTGCCACGAAACTACGATCCAACAACACCGAGCGCAAGGAGTGACGCCACGCGCCCCTCCGACCACAGCCTCAATGGTCGGAGCACCAACCGTCAACAGTCCCCCGGCTCAGCCCATGCTCACACCGGTCGTGACGTGCTCGGCCCCCCAGGCCGCTTACCACCAACGGCAGCCTCCCCTAGCTACACACCCCACAACCCACAACGCCACCCACTTCAGTGATGCTTACACGGAGGATAGTAATATACAAGCAGGATACGGCCAATACGTCGCCCCGGACTATGAGACTCACAGCACTGACCGTGCGGAAGCCATCAACGAGATGCTCGCAGCAGCAGGTTCAGCAGTCAGCCGTAAAAGAGGTAAACCCAAATTCCTTCCTCATCTCTATGTGATACGTGGCACCAAACGCGAGAAGGTAGGCCTGGGCGATGCGACCTGGCCCGAGTACTGCGCGGCTCTGTTCAGGATGGGGAAGGACGCAGCAGTCCCCCATGACTGGAAGCCACACATGCTGGAGCACCACCATCAGCTGATGACAATGGCCACCGTCTGGGACTGGAACACCTGCCGGCAATGGTCCGAGCAGGTGTTCGACATGATTGACGACGGTCGGCTGCCACACGGATGGGCGGATCAGTACGCCATCAAGGACGTCCAGAGGGATGCCTGCGTAGTGGGCACGCGTCTGGCAACGAAACAAACCCAACGTACTAACTATAATGGTGCAAAGTCGAGTGGGTACGCAACTAACAGCGCGAATGACGCAAAAAACAGACTTTAATAAAGAGACAGACGGGAAGCCCTGCCACGTCTGCAACTGGGGTAACGACTGTGGCTTCACGGCGTCGCACGGCCAACACCCCGACCGAAAAGTCCACATATGCGCGTGGTGTGCGAACAAATACCACAGGTCCAACAGCCACCAGGAACGCGCGTGTATGAACAAAAAGCGCTTCATGGAGAGAAAGACACCGTCGAGCTCTGAACCCGCCACCCAGCAGAGGAGCCAGGTTTTTTGCTAGGCGGCTCCACCCCCCCAGCTGACAGCACGGGCAAGGAGCCAGACGACAGTGCACGCCAGAACAGATACACCACGGTGTGCAGGACTCACAAAGTAAACAAACCAACCGGCGGCGCCCCAGGCGGGCCCGACAACAGCAGAGACCCCGCCTGGAGGAGACGCCCCCCCGAACCTGACAGCGCATCGCATAGCGGCACCCCCCACACCCCCGGTGACCTAATTAACACTAGGGCGAACAAGGTCAGCAGAAACCACGCCACCAACGGGATGGACTGCAGTGCCTTACATACCACAACGCATACTAACGATATTACGAACTGCATCTGCGCGGATGACTCGGACTGCACTGAATGTAACAGCAACTTCGCCACCACCGACAGTGATGCCGACAGCAGCCACGAGGCCGGCGACCAGGAGGCCAGCCCTACTGCACGCCACACTGACCTCTCGAATTGTGTGTGTGCCGAGGTCTCGGACTGTAGCCTATGCAATGACGTGACAGATGAGCTCCACACGGATGATGGCGACGACAGCAGCACCGGAGGGCACGACGCCACACCGGCAAAAACCAGTCAGCGGGGGCGGTGTGAGGAAACGCCCCCGCTGCGAGTGTCCCGGCATGTGTAAGGGTGTGTGTACAAACTATACTACGGTCGCCGGCGCCTACTTCCCCCCTGAAACACCAGGGGGCAGCACCAGCGGTGATAGCCAGGAGGAACATGGCCGCCACCGCACACACGGCGACACAGGTGGCGCCACCTGGAAAGAGGCCGGACGAGGTGACAACAACAACAGCCGCGACTAGCCCGCTGACCCACAACACGGCCACGCCCCCCATAGACGCGACCACACCCACGACCACCCGGACGCCGACACGAGCACCAGCTCGGATGGGGGAACGAAGCCGCGCACCAAGCGCCTCAAAGTAATGGTGGGTGAACTCCACAAAGCCTCAGACACACCCGACTCAGACGAAGACGGCCAAGGATACGCGACCCTCCCCCTGGTATCTCCACAACACTACCGTACCACACTTGACACCATCTGGCCACGCCCACTGGAGGACCAGTGGACCCGCCACGCAGAATACCTTGCAATATACAAGACGGTACGCCAAACAGCCCTCCCCAACTACATGGGAGCCAGGATACCAATACCCTCTGGCCTGAACATCCCACAATGGAGGAGGATGCTCACCGGATACCATGACTACGAGATAGTAGACTACCTCGAGTTTGGCTGGCCGGCAGACTACACTGCCGCCACGCCCCCCACACCGACCATGACTAACCACGCAAGGGACGCAGCCCAACTGGACGCCATCAGGGACTATATAACAACTGAGAAAGGCCACGGAGCACTCCTCGGGCCGTTCAACAAGCCCCCCTTCCACCCCTGGTCACAAGTAAGCCCCATCATGACCCGCCCCAAAAAGAACACTACCGACAGGCGGGTCATAGTCGACCTCAGCTGGCCAAAGGGGGGCAGCGTAAACTCCGGAATAAAGAGGGGCCATTACCAAGGACGCCACTGCACATACAGCCTACCCGGGATAATGGACGCAGCGGACGAGGTGGCCCGGGTGGGGCGAGGGGCGTATGCATGGGGGGGCTGACCTCGCCAGGGCATACCGGCAACTAAGGACCTGCCCTCTCTCCACACCTCTCTTTGGCATAACGGTCGATGGTCAGTACTACACGGACGTGCCGCACATCCTCAATGGCCTGCGCCAGGACGACAAACGCAGTCGTCTACCTCCTGAGGAAGCGGGGCCACTTTGTCCACTGCTACCTCGATGACTTCGTGGGCGTGGCACCCACCAAGGAAGAGGCGGAGAAGGCGTACAACGACTGCCTCGAGATCACAGCCCGGCTCGGCCTGGCCCTCTCCCTAAAGAAGTGCACCCCGCCCACGAAGGTCATCGAGTGGCTCGGGTTCCGCCTAGAAATCGACGGGATGCGGGTCACCATACCAACGGACAAGCTAGAGGACACCCTCACCGAGTGCAAAAAATGGGCCGCCCCCAGACAGGCTACTCGTAAAGACCTTCAGAGGCTGGTGGGCCGCCTCCAACATGTGGCGAAATGCGTCATCCCCGCCAGGCGATTCATGGCCAGGATACGCGAGGCACTGAGGCAGGCCCCCTTCAGCGGCAGTCAACAGGTACACGACGAACTCCGGGCCGACATCCGCTGGTTCCTGGAGTTCGCCAGATGCTCCAACGGCCTGGTCCTACTCCCAAGTGACCCCAAACTCCCATGGGTGATCGAATGCGACTCATGCCTCACAGGGGGCGGGGCATACTCACCAAGCGAGTACTACGGCCAGCAATACCCAGTCAGCTTACAGGACAGCACGGCGAACATTGCTCACCTGGAGGCCATCAACCTAGTCGTGGCACTGAAGGCGCTCGCACCCCCACACCCCGACAAATACCACATAACCATCAACACGGACAATGCCGCCAGCCAGCAAGTCCTCAACAACGGCACCGGCCGTGATAAGACCCTCACAGCATGCACCAGAGAGATATGGCTGTTTGCCGCAACACACTCATGCGAGGTGGAGATACTCCACAAGCCCGGCTCTGAACTCATCCTGGCAGACGCCCTGAGCAGGCGAGCAACAGACAGCAAAGCCCAGGCCGTCGCAGCCACACTCTGTAGAAACCTAGCAATAACTGAAATTAACGTGAATTTTAATAGAGTATTTACCGCGGGACTGTAGATAACCTGGGTAGCTCACACCTATTTGCTCTCCCTCCCCAGGTTATACAGATGAACAACACCTGTACTTTGCAGGACTATCAGCAGGCACGTGGAGGAACAAAGCGGCCCAAGCAAAGCAGTACATCGACTTCGCAAACCACCACAGGCCGACCCTCTTGCCCCCACCCAGTACGACATACTCGCATATATCTCACACCTGAGAGAAAAACTATCGACGCCAGGAGCGGTCCTCAACTATGTGAGCGGGGCAAAGACCTGGGTGCAGATATGCGGGGGAGACGTCTCAGCATTCAGCACCTACCCCGTCACACTAATGAAGCGCGGGGTGCAGCGGCTCACCTCACACATCCCCCGTCAAGCCCCGCCCCTCACGCCCCATGACCTCCTCCAGGTGACCCGATACCTCACATCCGCGGGCCCCACAGCAAAGGTGCTCAAGACGGCGATCCTGATAGGATACTACACCCTCCTCCGTCAAGGAAATCTCGCCCACACAGGAGCAACGACCGACCCGTCCCACACCATCCAGGCCCGAGACGGTGTCCCGTCACCGACCGCTCTCACCATCACCGTCCACTCCACCAAGACTAGGTGGAGGACGGGACAGACTTACCGGGTGCTAGTTCCGGCCATTCCAGGCTCTCCATGCTGCCCACTAGCAGCCTGGCTAGACTACGTTGCCTACCAACGGCCACGCCCACTCGGGCCGGCCTTCCAAGTGGGAGGGGGGGCTCCCCTTCTCACCCCAGCGCTCCTAGGAGCGCTCAGGATGGCCCTGGCGGCCTCCGGGAACGAACAGGCAGACAAGTACACACTGCACAGCCTCAGTAGAGGGGGGGCCCAGGCCTGCGCCGCATCCGGGGCCCCCCTCGGGGCAATCATGGAGCTGGGGACGTGGTCCTCAGCCTCCGTTCATACCTATGTCCCGCGGGGCCAAATCACCGCCGGACCACGAGCCCTCTCCTCCATATTTGGTAAAGGGCTCGAATCCGGTCCCCACATACCACCACTGGGATCAAAAACCCCACGGGACGAACAAAACACAAAGGGCTAGCACCCAGATAAGACAACACCCGACATGTAAACCTCTTAACGAAGAAAATAAAAAACCACTCTATGGAACTGCTGTCTCCGCCTTAGTGAATTGTGCATGTTAACGTAACATGTCTAATTCACTGGGCGGGGACGGAACCCCCGACAAGACCCGACCCCACTCCGCCTTGATATAGAACACCCATACGCCCAGCACTCTGCCGCCACCTAGCGTTAACCCTGGGTACCCCCCTCCACCCACAGGAGGAGGACGCGACCCACTCCCGCCAAAAGAACACGTGACCGTTAAAACTCCCCTCGCCTCCACGGCCACAACCCCTCCAGCTCCCGATCGGACAACTCCAACCCTAACTTCAACCCACCCACCCACACCTCACAAAGACCATAGGAAGGGTAAAGGGCTCGAATCCGGTCCCCACATACCACCACTGGGATCAAAAACCCCACGGGACGAACAAAACACAAAGGGCTAGCACCCAGATAAGACAACACCCGACATGTAAACCTCTTAACGAAGAAAATAAAAAACCACTCTATGGAACTGCTGTCTCCGCCTTAGTGAATTATAGTTATTGATGTTGTTTCTATATTACTCATAAAACAACAAGCATAAGGATGATATCTAGTTAGCTTAAAGCTGCATAATTCGATGAAAGTATGAACTTTTATAAACCAAAACACCAACCTAGATTTAATAAAAACGTATCCAATATAGATACTCATTAAACATTTCCTCCAGTCTGATGCTCCCGTACTCTGCTGCTATGTTCAAAAATGGGTAAAAAAAACAACTATATCCAGCATGTTTGTGTGCACACCAACATAATTTTGCATGTTTTTAGCATCAATATCTTCAAAGTTAACCTTTACAATAATATAGTTACATTAAAATTAAATAAAGTAGATTATAATGGACAATCTAATATTTTTCTAATACAATTTGGCAGAAATTCAAAACCATCGGTATTACGCAACTTTAAAAGAAAAACACACTGCTCCGAGAAGGCCGGTTTCTGTGATTGATTAGACTAGATAGAACCCCCCCCCACCCCCACCCCCTTTCTCCTTATCTATGTGCCTGCTATGGGTGTAACAATGCAGTTAGTATGCTTGTCTCTCTACTTTTACAGTGCATTCCACGGGACCCTCGCTAACTTGGTAGAAATCAGTCCTCTGAGATGGAATGTCAACACAACCAAGGAGGACCATGTTCATGTTGTAAGTTCACTACTGGAGGGATATTTCCTTGTCTCTTCTTATCTGCTCGGATTATGTTTTGGGAAGAAGAGAGAAAAAATTATTATTTCCAATAATAGAATCGTGTACCATTGAATGCTACAGCACGTGATTTTCCTATAACTAGTATAAGAGTCCATTCAATTAGACTTACCTTTGATGATTTGCCAAAATTTGACCTTTCCTAAGGGTAGAGTGAGGCCTTAATTAGATACGTGCCCTGTAATGGTGTTAAACAATGCATACAACATGCTAATGTGGCATGTTTATAATGCTAACACCATCGCTATCGACATCTAGGTAAACGGCCTAACAGGATCAGCTATCACCAACATGAGATTGTTTGTTTGCTGTGGTTTTATATCCTAGCAACATCTATGGTCGTACCGACTTGTGACAGTGTTCATCCATGGTGACTTTCATAGTGCTGCCCCACTGGGAGTCCAGGCTGCTGGCACCATGACCGAATATCCCACTCAGTTACATTATCCTAATGCTGAGCAAACCCGTCCTTGCCCTGTCCTATTCATGCCAAGTATCGGGCTAGGTAGTGACAATTTTAAATTTTGTACATCATTGGTTTGATTCGGCCGCGATTCGAACCGTGGTCGAATCGGTAAGAGCACACGGGCTTCCTGTGCGGAAGGTCAGGAGTTCGAATTCCGGCCGAGTCAAACCAATGACATACAAAATTGATACTTTTCTCTACCTAACATGGCACTCGGCATTACTAGCATTGAGAAAGGACTGGTTAGCTCAAAATCCGGATAATTGAACTGAGTGGACAATTGGGTCATGGTATCGATGGCCTGGTCTCCCATGCAGTGAGACGGCACTATAAAGTCACCATGAGTGCACGCTGTCACAAGCCAGTACATGTCCTGATATGCACCTAATAGGCCAGGCCCAAAGACAATAAGATAAAAGAAAAAAAACACGTCTGAATGCACGACCAGAGCTATGCCCACTGTGGTCCCACCCTGCGGTAGGTATGTCCTGCCTGCTGGCCTCCTCCTCCCTATAGTCCCTTCCCACCAACATCGGGATTCCTCATTCCTCACTCCAATGAATACATTTATTTATTTATCTACAGAACAAATCAATAGTCAAGACATCTTGACTTACTGACACAAAAATGCCACAACTAGCACCCAAATCCTACATACAAAACAACATGATGAATAAAAGAGTATCTAATCACATTGAACCAAGACTAAGTAATTAAAGGTATTAGCATCCATTGGAAATCCTAAGCCAACAACTAAAACCGTGCATATAAATGTAAAATGATTTGATGTACCTCATACTCATTACTTATTGCATTATGCACACTTTATTTTCAGAATTTAATTCACACTTCAATTTACTATATAAACGATGTAAAAAAAAAAGAAAAGGTGTAAATACCTATATACCTGTAATACTTACGGTCGGATGATCGGCACTGACAAAAGATATATATATATATATATGTATATATATGGATACAAATTCATTAAAAAAAACACCTTAGATGATGCCAAGATGTAAAACCCCAACAAACCAACAAATCCAGAAGAATAAATATTTACTCCCTCCCCATCAAAACGCAACAGTTGACAGTTTCTACTTTTGTTAGATTCCTGCCCCTGACACATACCGTGGCAAATACCGGGACTCAGGCGCTGTGGACCAGTATATATTGGAGGCCAAGAGAACCATCGAGGCTGTAGAAAGTAATGGTCGACAGGTGGGTCAAACACCATTTGTGCCTCATGTCTCTGACAAGGTCCCATCTGCCCTGACTGAATTTCATCTGCTCTGACTGAATTTCATCTGCTCTGACTGATTTTCGTCTGCTCTGACTGAATTTCATCTGCTCTTACTGAATTTCATCTGCTCTGACTGAATTTCATCTTCTCTGACCCAATTTCATCGGTCTAACTGAATTTCGTCTGCTCTGACTGAATTCCATCTATTCTTTAGAACTAAATGTCATCCACTCTAACTAAATTTCATCGGTTTTAACTGAATCTCATCTACTCTTGATTGAATGTCGTCTGCTCTGACCGAATTTCATCTGCTCTAACTGAATCTCATCTACTCTGATTGAATGTCATCTGCTCTGACTAATTTTCGTCTGCTCTAACTGAATTTCGTCTGCTGTAACTAAATGTCATCTGTTCAACTAAGTGACACATACTCTAACTGAATGTCATCTGCTCTGACTGAATGCCGTCTGCTCTGGCTAGATATTATCTGCTCTAACTAAATATCACCTGCTGCCAGTATATTTCCGATTGAAAATTATTCGTTTTTAATAGATTTATTGTAAAATAACTAGCTTGCCAGATATATATTATTTAGAATACATGGAAAGCTAATATATTGACATATTTTCTCGCTCTATGCACCATTTTGCTTTTGATATCACCCTTAATGGATTTATTAATGACTACAGGTCCCCAATAAAGGTCATTCTGTCACATTGATTTATTCTAGAACAACTACATTGATTAATTCAGTATAAATACTTATGATTCAGGACACTATTGCATAAATTAATCACTACATATCGCTTCTTAATTTTCTTTTTATTAAAGTTGCATAGTCCGATGGTTATGAGTTTTGTCGTTTTTTTTAGATAAATATATTGGATTGATTTAGGTCAGTTTGAAATAACATATTTTAAATGGTTAACTTTGGAGATATTTGAAGTGGAAACATGGACATTAAATGTTGGCCTACACAGAAACAATCAGGCACCATTGACTTCAGTAATAACATGTTCTATTAAATTGACTTAATATTCTCTACCATACAGCAACACATGCTTAATAAGAGCATCAGTATCGAATTTAGATATGTAGAATGAAATCTAGATAAGTGTTTTGGGGGGTTTAGAAAATTTGATCCTTTCATCGGACTATGTAGCTTTGAAATGTTTAAAGCACCAACGATAGAAGCATTTGAGAGAAAGCTGGATAGATAATGAAGAGGACACCCGCAATTGTATGACTTCAAGGCTCCGTCCACCTCCATGTGTGCCAACAAATAGTGTTATTTTTACCATAACGAGCTGGCATTAGAGGCCCAATAGGGCCTAGATCAGACAGAAGAGGATCTGTAAGTTAATATTTAAGTTAATCTGTGTTACATATGAATCTATGCTAATATATCCCTCAGTCATAAATGCCTTGCGCCGTAAGTCGCCGCATCAGCAAAACCGTGCGGCGACCGTACGGTTGGATACGGTGGCCGTACGGCGACCGTACGGTTTTTTGCTCGCCACAAGGGGTTGCAGATTTTTTAGGTTGAAGTTATCTTAACTTCAGAAAATCGCAATGTCGCTGGTTTTTACTATTCGGTTCAGTTCATAACTATATTTTTATATGATTTTTATCAGTTCCATTTCTTCATCATGATTTAGCATACATATCATAAAAATAATATTTAATATATTAAGTAGGTCAGTAAAAAAGAGTTGTCAATGTGGAAACAATGGATCAAGTCGAACGGTATTGTGCGGTGACCGTACAATTTGTGAATAGATAAACCTCAGACAGCAATACAGTAACTTTTGCATAACCGTAAAACACACCACATACCGCAGTACCGTACGGCGACCGCATCATTTGTGACATAGGCAATAGTGAGACCTGCGTTTTGTATTGGGACCCTCAGATCGCAGCGTTCCTCTACGACCCTCTCATGCTGTCCAGCGGAATAGTCAACATTCCACCGGCGTACCTGAAGAATGTCTACAAGTAAGCTACAAATAAGTCAATTTAGAGTGCTCAATGTGTAAAGAAGCTGCAAGAAACTCCAGTCGAGCACTCAATATGGGAAATCCTGTCTGACTCACCTGTAAGAAGTAATCGGGAAATCTTTCTACCAACCCTATGGCGAGTCGAACTGACACAGTTTATGATTTCAGTGTGTATAGACTCTCTTCAGTATGGGGTGAATCTTTTATCTAGTATAGACCCAGTGTGTATAACGTGTAGTGAAGGGTGTATCACAATTTATTATAAATAAATAGATAAATAAAATTAATTACAAATGGGGAGAGCAGTAAATATATTTATTTATGGGAATCGAAGATGTATTAGTGCAAACGTATCAAACTATTGGCTGCAAGTTATTTATTATATCTAATGGTAGGATACCTATCCAGGAACAGGATACAATGGCGGGGATAGGGTGGTACTATTATTATAGCTGTAGTTCATTATGGTAATAATGGTAATAGTGGTAGTGACGGGGAGTGGGGGGCACTGAGGAAAACTATTCAAATGAATAAATTATTTACTACTACTACTACTACTACTACTACTACTACTACTACTACTACTACTACTACTACTACTACTACTACTACTACTACTACTACTACTACTAAACAAAATTAAGCTACAATTTACTGTGATATTCAGATTGTGTGTAAATAATGTATAGACCTGTAGTGTAAAACGGCTGAAACTGAAAGACTAAAGCCCGGGCTCTCAGAAGAAAACTATTTAAATGAATAAATTATGTACTAATACTACTAGTACTAATAATAGGACTACTTCTACTACTACTACTACCACCACCTATACTACTACTACAATTTAATGTGATTTCCAGATTGTATATAAATAATGTATAGACATGTAGTGTAAAACGGCTGAAAGACTAAATCCCGGACCCTTGGAAGAGAACTATTCAAATGAATAAATTATTTACTACTATTCCTAATAGTACTACTACTACTTCTACTACAACTACTACTAAACACAATTAAGTTACAAGAAAGCCCCCTTGCAGGATGGTGCACGACGCGGGCGGGGTGTGCGTGGCTGACGAGGTGCAGGTGGGACCGGGGCGTCCCGGCGACCACTATTGGGCCTTCCAGTGTCACGGTAACCAAGGACACAGCACTCACCAGTACCTGCCTTCAGACAACCCAGTATCCATACCAATGTTGTTCTAGTATAGTGGGTGTCCTGTTCTTGAAGGGGCGGTTTATTAAAAGAAAGTTTGTACATTGAAAACAAATGGTTTTACTTGGAGGTACATGTGTTTAGCAACCCATCTGGTCGGTGAATCCATGTCATGTACGATGTACAAACTGGTTATTTTGGTCTGCTTTGATGCTTATTATGATGACAGGACACCTGCTATGTCAGGACAACATTGGTCTGGATGCAGAGTTGTACATTGAAGACAGTATTGCTGTATCTTAAACACACAGAAAAAGACCTACATAGATACATCCATGCATAAATACATGCATGCATACATATACATACATACATACATACATGCGTGCATGCATACATACATACATACATACATACATACATACATACATACATACATACATACATACATACACACACATACATACATACATACATACATACATAAATACATACATACATACATACATAGGCCTACGAACAAACACTCTCACAAGATTTGTTTCCATTTGACCAATCTATTCAAGGAGAGAAAAACACTTAAAAACCAGAGAATAGAATAAGCAGTTACATGTCAGCATTATAGTGGTTTTTTTTTAGATTGTCTTTTTTCATATGAACAATTCTAATTAATAATGCCTGCTAAATATACAGTTTTGTGTAATGGGGGGTGGAGGAGTGTTCTCCAAAAATCGTTGAATTGGTCGATCTAATTACACTGTTCCTTGTACTACTCTAACAATGCGGAGGGGTCAGACAAGGTAACAACAAATATAAATTTAGTAAGTTTTTGGTTTGGCTCGGCTGTGGATCAAATCGACGACATCCCGCCTGGGAAGCAGCCGAGCACCCTACTCATTCGGTCATCCCGTTTGGTTTCAGATGTAGTGCCGGACATTATGACCTGCGGAAACACACTGAGTAACGGGCACCCGATGGGCGTGGTGGTCACAACCAAGGGCATCTCCGAATGCTTCACCGAGTGCTCCAAATCGGTGAGCATTGTTTTTGTTATTACATTCCTTGATTGAAGTCCTGATATGACCCTAGAAGTTGCCTGGACGTAAAACTCCAACAACCAACCAACCTTGATTAAAGCTGCATAGTCCGATGAAAACATCAAATTTTGAAAAAGAAAGCAATTATCTAGATTTGATTCTACATATCTAACTTAATTACTGGTACACTTATTAAGCATTTGTCGCCACATAGAAGGGAATACTGAGGCAATCTAATAGAACCTGCTACTGCAGAAGCATATGGTGTTAGAGTTTTGGCATGCTTTGGGCAAATATCTGAAAAGTTAGATCCCCATACATTACCGTGTATATAGGCTTTCATTTTTGGCGGGACCCTAGGTTCACAACCAAGGTCTGTTTTAGTGAAATGATATACAACTACAAGGCTAGAGTAGATTACCCTAACGTGGAGTGCCCCCACCCCCACCCTTTGTGCCGGGGCTCAATTGGGAGCAACTGGCCCAATTACTTAAACTTAAAATCGCCCAGTATAGTACACTGAGACAACAACTGAATGTATGAATAATGGGTGGGATTCCCTCTTGTGACCTCGAAGGGTTTTCCACAGACCGGGGAACCCCTTTTGCTTTGAAGCATCCCATTGCCATTGGTAGAGAATGCAAAAAAACTAAGTTGGAGGTGACAGAAAACAATCGATTTCACGTTTAAAATCTATTAATGTACATGATTTAATCAATTATTCACCCCAAAAGTAGCGGGATATGATATGATAAAAAAGCATTTGGACTATACATTAGATTGCAAATTCATGTGGTTATTGTTGTCTAGCAGCCCTGTCACAGAGACGGCAGGAACAACTGACCTCAGCACTCTCCCTCCACACATTGTTGCACCGGGCGCGGTGGCCTAATCGGTAGAGCGCGGGCCTTGCGTGCGTAAGGTTGGGAGTTTGGTTCCCGGTCGAGTCAAACCAATGACTTTAAAATTGATACTTGTCGCTTCCTAGCCTGGCGCTCTGCATTAATAGGCTAGGGCAAGGACCGGTTAGCTCAGTGTCAGGATAATGTGACTGAATGGGATATCTGGTCATGGTGGCAGTGGCCTGATTTCCAAGTGGGGCACCACTATTAAATCGCCATGAGTGTGCACTGTCACAAGTCGGTACCCATCCTGATATGTCCTTAGATGTTGCCAGGACGTAAAACTCCAACAACCAACCAGCATTAACTGTGCCCCTGCTCCTCTGGTTCCAGTTCAGCGGGAATCCCGTCGCGTGTGCCATCGGGCTGGCCGTGCTGGACGTGATAAAGAACGAGCAGCTGATGAGCAGCGCCAAGTTTGTGGGGCGCGCCCTGGTGGAGGGCTTCAAGACCATCCAGGACAGGCACGGCATGATGGGCCAAATCAGGCACGTGACGTCATCATTGTGACACAAACTCTCGTCACGATGGAGTGAAACATGCCATAAACGGACCAATTCAGGCACAGCAATGGTGTGCCTACGAAGCAGCCGACAAAATACTGTTTCAGAGATTCAATTCAATTCAATTCAATTGGTGATGGTGCTAAGATATGTTAGAACTAGCCATTGGCCATTTTTTTTTAAAGAAAAAAAGAATTGTATGGCACGCCATTACAGAAATAGAAATTTTGACTATATGGCAAGCCACTGCAGTAATACAATTTAAAACATGTAAAAATCAATTACAGTTATACAATTTAGAATATTTCGCAAGCTATTGCAGTAAACATACACGACAACTTAAACGAAATACTGGGCTAGGAGTAAATACTACTATTTGTAACTACTAACACAAGCAATTAACTGACATTTAATATTTTAACTTCCATCTAAGTAGTATTACCTCTAGTAGTTATGAAGTATAGGAGTGTCTTTGGCAGTTATTACTTAGCGTTTTTACCGAAATTAATTTAATAATACTGGTTGTCTTTGTTTTAGGGGTCAGGGCATGGTTGTTGCAGTAGAAATTGTGACCAGTAAAGAAAGTAGAACCCCTTCAAAAGAGACAGCAGAACTGTTAGCCTACAAGTAAGTTCTTATTTTTATGTCATTGATTGATTGGTGGTTTATTTACGTCCTGTCGGCAGCATAGGCAATATAAATTTATATCTTCTATAAGGTAAAATAAGATATTGAAATCAATATAAACCCAACTTTAAATAAAACCGATATCATCAAATAAACTACATGGCTCCGTGTCCATCCTCCTTAATAACAATTTTAATTAATTGCTTTTCCAATTACCTATGGCAGCTAATTAAATATAATAATTACTATTGTACCATTTTCAAATTTGTACATGGTTAACCAAATCTGAGAAATAGAAATAACAAAACTGGGGCGGTGATGTGCAAAATAAAACAAACAGAAGTATATTTGGTGCACAGTAAATATTTACAGACACAACAAAGATTTAACACATTTAGGTTAATCTACAACAGTCTTCGTACAATGAACTGCGCTCGACTTTGAGCTGATATTCAAGAAATACTAGTCGGAGTAACAACTCTCTTCTATTTATTTATTTATATTAAGGATGAAGGAAGATAAGATAATAATTTCGAACGTGGGCCCTGAGAAGAACGTGATGGTCATGGTGCCGCCACTCTGCTTCACCGTAGAGAATGCCTCGCGTGTTGTCCAGGTACAAATCCTGTTTATTAAAGTTGCATAGTCCGATGGTCTTAGGTTTCTGTCATTTTCTGAGATAAATATATTAGGCGGATCGTTATAATCTACCTTACTTTAGTTTGACGTAACTTCTATTTCAAATGGCTAACTTTTGAAATATTTGAAGTGCAAACATGCCAAATTTATTTTGGCAAGCATGCCAAAGCTCTGAAACCATAAGCTTCTGTGGGAACAGATTATATCAGATTGCTCCAGTATTCCCTTCTATGTGGTGTCAACTGGTTAATAAGTACACCAGTATATAAGTTAGATATGTATAATCAAATCAAGATAATTGTTTTGATTTTGAAAATTTGACGTTTTCATCAGACCGTGCAGCTTTAAATACCCAATTTGTTTTTATAACCTACTCCCCAATGAGATATCCATTATTATCAGTCCGATAAGAGTGATATCAGACTGACATAATTTTCGTGTATTCTGCTTATTTATTGAAATCCATTTAAATTTCACTTTCTACTGTTCAACATGGCGCCAGACCGGGTGACAAAATTGGTTAAAGCGCTGACTGGCTTCCCCTGAGTTTGAACCCTGATCGAGTCAAATCAATGACTTTCAAAACTGACACTTGTCGCTACCCATCCTGGCACTCTGCATTAATAGGATAGGGAAAGGACTGGTGAGTTCAGTATTAAGATAATGTGACTGAGTCAGATATTGGTTCATGGTGCCAGTGGCCCGGTCTCCCAGTAGGGCAGCACTATAAAGTCGCCATGAATGTAAACCGTCACAAGTTGGTACCCGCACTGATAGGAACTTAGATGTTGATAGAAATTAAAGCCCCCAACAAACCACTCAATATGGCTAAAGTTTGAAAACTAATATATGATTTAGGTCCTGCGGGCTTCTGGTATACTTATGATGGTATACTTATTAACGATGTCACATACAGATCCTCAGGACTCAAACCCCATATTGAGCAATAACTGCTTCATTCAATATGACAACTTCATGTGCGATATCGATTGGAAATAGTCGATATTCAAAAGCCGATATTCAGCACCCGCGAAATATGACACCGAGGCAGCATCTACCCAGCCTAGCACCCAGCATCACTAGGATAGGGCAAGGAGCATTGTTATGCGGAACACCAATTATCTGTGGTTGAAATCTGCTTAATTAGCAAATGTAATAGCTATAGGCTCCGTATCAATCCCTGGACCAATATTGTGTTATGGCGGTCACAATGACAGTCTAGTTGAAGTGACCAACGTTAGTAAAAAAACCATGAAAATTAATATGAAATTCAAGTATTTTATTAATTCAAAATTAATATATGTGTATGTTAGGCATAACAACAAACATGCTATTAACAACCCATACATGGCGAAGCATCAGTGGAGTATAATGATGCGCATTGGAGGCGCCGTTTAACAGAGAAGTAGTGATCAGAACCACCCTAAAACATAACCGTTCAGTATTATATATATAATTGTTCATACTGTTTCTTTTCAATCTAATTTTTTTTTTTTTCAGTCCTTCGACAAGTGTCTCACAGAGATTGAGAGCGGACCATCGCACAGGACCAGGCATTTGAGCTTACAGCCTATTGTGACACCACAAGTGCCTCTCCCCACAGATATTCTGAACAGACCCGCTGACGACGAAGACAGCACTGATGTAGAGAGCCCATATAGCAAGAAAGCAAAATATGATTATGAGGATATGGATTAATCGCTCACCCTCGCCGTGTATGTCATGATCATTTCACCTACATTCATTCTTCGCAGAACTCACATTTCATCATGAGTCCAACTTTTTTTTTTTTTTTAAAGATCATTTTATTATTATTTATTACATGTATCTGTGCCATTGCATTTAAAGTGGCCCAGTATACCTCGTTGCCATGGGAACTGGGGCCGTATGCACGAATCGGGGTTAGGGCCGTAACCACGGCTAGGCTAGCTCCACACGGCTAAATGTGAGAAATCCGTATGCAATTACACACATTTAGCCATGTGGAGCTAGCCTAGCCGCGGTTACGGCCCCTCACCCCGATTCGTGCATACGGCCCCTGTACTCTGACAAATGCTCTCCAAGCACAACTCTGCTTAGTTTTTATGTTTTTATAACCAGATATGTGGGGGGGGGGGGGGGAGAGTTGTAGACTCACTGCACCTGACCTGGGCCAGGGAGGGTGCTGAGGTCAGTGGGGGTGGGGGGAGGGGGTGCTGAGGCTGGGTGGGAAGTCGGTCAGTGCTGAGGTCAGGGTGTGGGGGGGGGGGGTCCGAGGCTGGGCCTGTAGCTCTCAGCTGTTGTTTTGAAAATGGATGGGTGAGTGGAGAGAAAGGAGAGTAAAACTGATGTATTTTCAATTTTCTTTAGAGTAGTTCAAACAGGAAATATATTTTATGTTGGTGAATGTAAAAAGCAGTGAAACACATAGGGTTTGAACCCAGAAGACCAAACAACTTCAGATTACAAGTTCAACACCTTAACCACTAGGTCACATAGACCACACATAGTTACTTGTCTCAGTTCAGGCTATGTGTATATACGATGTCATATATACAAGGTGTGTGATTGTGTATGTGTGAGTGTGTGTGTGTGTGTGTATATACCCCATATATATATCATATGTATGATGTATATACTAGTCATGTATAAAATGTATGTGTTGGGAGGGCATCTTACGATGCCCATGGGGAAATCTCTGACATCACGCTAGTCTGAACGGCAAAACCAGTTGGTCGCCTCGAAAATGGCCACCCCCTAATTTGCTGTGAAAAAGAACTGCTCTGATTGGCTGAAACCACTGAATACGGCTGCCATTTTTGAGGCGCTTTTTGTCTCCTAACTGAAACGGGAGACATCGCGGAAGCGAACCCTGAACGGAAATAAGCCAAAGAGCATTGCGGAGACGTCTCGGAGATGCACCCTGAACGTGGCCTTGGTGCAGTGAGTCTACAACTCTTCCACCACATATCTGGTTATATAAACATAAAAACTAAGCAGAGTTGTGCTTGGAGAGCATTTGTCGGAGTAGGCCTACGATTCCCGTTGCCATGAGGTATACCGGGCCAAGTCGGCTGGAGAAATTCTTAAATATCAAGTTTAAACACGACGATTCAGGTCTGTAATATTATTCGTCGATTTAGAATAATTAATTGTTCGCTAGGAGTTTGGTACTGTAGGTTGTTGTGCATAAACCCAGATTCAACGACTTGCAATAGAGGGAGTGCATGTGTCGTCATCACTCAGGAGTCAGCAGCCAGCCATCTTGGATTACGGGCACCCTCCATAGCCATGTTGTGAATGCATGCAGATTCAGTAAAACTTGAGTTTTCTTGTGTTCTGGGCAGTTTACATGCAATTTGTTTACCTACACCACTTTAGCAACAATTTCTGAGGCCAAACTGCTCACCACAGTGAGAAATAAACCAACAAATCAGTAAATAAGCACAGTGTAGGCAGTTGCAAGCCTTCTGTATGTAATCCAATATGGCCACCAAAAGTTGTCTTGTGACGACATTACACCCCCTACACACCAAAGCAATGATAGTCGAGACATACTTTTTTTTAAACAGTTACTGATGTAGATATTGGTTGACTATCTGGCTCTATAGAGTCTTTATTGGTGGTAATATTTTCAGAAATGTAGGCCCATAAGGCCTTTGCTATTGATAATCTATGCACAAAATACTAATAGGTTTTGTTATTTCTTTCTTTCTTTCTTTCTCCAAATTGTAATTCCAAAGCTAACTCAAGCTCAATGTGCTTCACCTCAGGAAAACATCCAGGACATCCGACATGTCACTGCCAGCTAATAGTAATAGTAAATTACTACCGATTTAGCGATTTTTATGCACCCGAGTAATAAACATTTAGCTAATAAGAAAACTATGGAATAGTAAACCAGATATATTTCTGTAAAAATCCGAAAGGAACAAAGTCATTTCCACATCACCTCAGTGACTGCACTCGGAGCTTTAGAAAATGATAAAACAGTAATATGGAATGTTCCGAGATATCAAAGCTGGAACCCAGCAGACCACTAAACAGGCCTCTGGACCTGATAGAGTTAAGGTGCCGGCAGCACACTGCATCAATCCAGAAAACTTGCAGTGTACATGCCATACACCCTGGGGCCATATGATTGGGGCAGTGCTAGTGCCCTAACCGAGTTTTGGCGGGCGCCACACTGCTAACGGCGGAGAATCCGCATGCAAGAAGCGGTGCCAGCGCTAGCCGCCGACCGTAGCCTAGGCTAAGCTACCCTGCTTTCATATCAGGTTTAACGGCAGGCCGCACCGGTTAGTGTGCCATCAGTGTGCGTGTGTGGGTGTCAATATTCCTTGGATTTGGGGTTTAATTTCAAATTTCACTTTTTTGAGTAAGCTATTCTCATAAATAACATTATTTGAACCCCCGAGTGAATATTCATGACTCTAAATGAAAGAATTAGACCGTAGCAGTGAATAGATTTGTGCTATTTTTGTTTATCTTCGACAATATCGCTGCCGGCGTTAATATCGCTTCGATTTTGGGCTTAATTTGACCAAATTTCACTTTTTGAGTAAACTATTCTCATAAATAACATTATTTGAACGCCCGAATGAATATTCATGACTCTAAATAACAGAATTAGATGGTAGCAGTGAATAGATTTGTGATATTTGTTTTACTTACATACACTTGGTAGGACAATGAACTGCTTCTATCCAACCACGATGCAGGAGTAGTGTGATGCGCCAAAAAGTGGCTCGGGTGACCCGAGTTGATTAATCGATTACGCCCCAGAGGGCACATATAGGCCGACATTGATTATCACGGTCCGGTGTTGCGGTTTCAGTTCTCAACCAGTTTCAGTTCTCAACTGTCGCTTCTGCGCATGCGTCGATTCGAGTGACAACTTTGCTTTTGCTGTTGATGTGTGTGTGGTGATTTCTAATGTGTAAATCACTCTAAAACCCTTAAAACCTTGTATGCCGACCGTATATTGTTAAATGAAACATACAAGTTGGCAAATGCCTATAGTGGCCATGTTGAATATTTTGCATTGAGATTTAGACGCATGCGCAGAAGCGATGTTCAGAACTGAAACTGGTTGAGAACTGAAACCGCGACACCGGACCATTCAAATCATCTTGGTTTCAGAATTTCAAATAGAATACCCTGAGGTGTACCTAAGAAAACACGGGCCATGTGCAGAATGATCGGACTCCAATGCCCCACATCTTGACTGGGCATCCGGAGGAATAACATCACATTTGTGGAAAAAATGGTGGAAGCAAGGCCTTGTAAACTGGTCCATGGGCGTAGCCATGACACATTTGGTAGGTTCATAAAACACTAACTTTGTAGTTTGGAAACAGCTGGCTAAATCTATAAATATATATGATGCCTCAGCTGATTTTAATTTAATATTAAATAATATTCACTTCATTCATGCAGTAACTGTGTGTAATTTATTTCGTGTGAAAGTAGCCAAAATCAATGTAAAGCCAGAATGTGCCATTTCAGCTACTCTCAATCCACATTTCTTTCCGCCCTGAGTTCATTCGTTTATGCAACCCAAGTTGTATGATCTGTGCATGTGTAAAAAAAATGTTTGGGATGATCAGAATTAAGTGATTAATCGATGTCGGCCAAAGTGGTAGCAGAGGCAATGGCATGTGTGTTGTGCACTGGTGGAGCAGTGTTGGCCTCTTGTTTCCTGCACACCCAGGTGGGTTACCATGGTTACTACTCAGGTCGGGGTTTGAGTGACCAGTGCCAGGGCAGCGGTCAGGGTCCGTCTCCACGATGCTTTTTGGCTTATTTCCATTCAGGGGTTGTCTCCGATACGCCTCCCTTTTCAGACAGGAGACAAAAAGCGCCTCGAAAATGGCCACCGTATTCAGTGGTTTCAGCCAATCAGAGCGCTTCTTTTTCATTGCAAATGGCTATTTTCGAGGCGACCAACTGCTTTTGCCGTTCAGACTAGCATGACGTCAGGGATTTCCCCGAGACGTCTCGGAGGGGTACCCTGAATGCGGCCCAGCTCTCCAGAGATGGGGAACTTGGGGAAAACACAGGAAGTAGTATTTTATCTAATGTACAATATAGGCCTATGTCAGGACAATTTTAGTGTATTTAAAGCAAATGTATGGCAATAAGCTTAACAAGTTTGTTATCAGAAACCATGTGCTTATGGGTTCAAAGTGTGCTTAAGTGGCTTATGGTGAAAGATAGGGCTGAGAGGCAAAAACACTCCCACTTCCGGTTGTGGAAATCTGCTGTGCCACAGCTTCAGTCACTCCACGGTGACTAGCGGACCCTATCCCGTATTAAACACAGGGATGAAAGTGGTCTCCGGGAAAAAAAGCGGAAATGCTGATATTCTCCCATAGGCTTAGCATTGTCAGGGAATCGTGGAAAAATACCGGAAGTCAGGTCTCAACTAGTCTTGTTGTGACTGCATTATCGTCCATATCTAACAGTTTCTTGCTTAGGTTTTATGTTCTAACTACATCTAAGGTCATATAAGAAGGGGATTCAAACCTCCCAACTGTTGTCATATACATTTTGTTTAACGTTAATCGGTGGATATATAAGAAATCCCGGAAATCCGCGAAACCGCGGAGGTCTTTCATCTCTGTAAACAGGATTGAGCTCAATGTTCAGCAATGTGATCGAATAAGGACAGAAGACAGGTGTTTTAGCACTGATGTTGTTCAGGTGAATAAATACATGGAAATAAAGGATGACAAATTATAATGTTATCTATTATTATGTACATTATGTTGATAGAGTTCATCAAAATAAATCAAGTTATATTGGTAAAAAATGTGTGTGGCTGAAATAAACTTAAAGCTGCATAATCGAAAGAAAGATTCAAATTTTCAAAACCAAATTATTTCCCCAACTTATATGATACTGGTGTACTTAGTAATCATTTATTGCAGTTTGGTGCTGTGTTATGCTGCTACATTCGAAAATGGGTAAATTGGTCGTAATGCTTGCATTGCGCTTGATTCGCAGTGGAGGAGGAGCACTCCCCCCCCCCCCCCCCCCCAGGCGTTGCGTTGCGTAACACCCCCCCCCCCCTCTCCCTCTCCCTCTCCCCCCCTTATAACCCAGCCTCCCTGCCCTCTCTCGCTGAGGTCCCCCAGCCCCGTGAGGTCCCACTGGATGCAGCCCCTACACCGGGAGCCCCGTGAGGTCCCACCCGGGAGCCCCGTGAGGTCCCACCAGATGCAGCCCCTACACCAGGAGCCCCGTGCGGTCCTGGACACACCGATGTGACAGGCCTCGACCCCTGCACCCACAACGCCGGTTCCCACTTCGATCACCGACTGAGTGGGTGCCGGGACCGCGGATACAGCCACATCCAGCCACACCACCCCGGTCCAAGAGCCACTGGCTCTGGACCACCCACCCTGCGACGAGGGCCCGGAGGTCCAATGCGCCGCCCATGGCCCTGCTGCCAACGACACCGGATCCCGCTTTGCTCTCTGGCTGAGGTACAGGACCGTGGGCCCAAGAACGTATTGCCACTGCCGGGCCACCGCCACACCACAGCACAAGTCACCGCACAGAGCACCATGTCCCCCCCGCCCCACCACAAGAAACAAGAAGGAAAGACCACCCCCCCCCCCCCCCCCCCCCAAGAAAAAAACACGCCAAAAACGGGCCGTTTTAACGGCGCCGTTTACTAATGCTGCAGTCCTGCAGCCAGTGACCGCTAGGTCACAAACCCTGCAATCAATCAAACCCCGAGGCACACTTGCTATCCGGACCGCACTTTGTCCACACCTCTCTCTATCTCCTCTCCGCTGGCCTTGCTCCTTCCTCCTTGATATGTCTGAAAAGAGTTCAAGGAGGGTGAGCCCACCAGCATTTCACTTTCTACCCTTACTCTGTCCGTGTCTTTGGCTCGCTGGATGGTCGCCATCGAGCATATACACGGTCCTTTGACTCAACTCTCCTCATTTCTCTTTCCTAGACTCTACCCTTTTTTTCCCCTCCCAGGCATACTTCTCCCCCTGACCAAGGGAGTTGTGTGCTTGGGTGGGGCCCTTTACCTTTAGGTTTCTCTCGCTTTCTTCTCGTTGCTGGAGCCGCTGGACCCATCTTTACCCACCCTTCCTCGGAAACCCTTGCTGCTGTCTGCTGGATACAAGTGCTGTGCTACCGCCGGACCGGAGATTCTGGACCTCCCCAACGACTCGTCGTTTAATCGTTGTAAAGACATCCCCCAGCTTCTACAACCGCCCCACCGCCACCCCACCAGAAGATTATTCTTCAACCAAAGATTGGGCCGATTTATCGGAGCCTCTCTATAATGTTGCAGTTCTGCAACCGGTAACCGTCGTAAGGTTACAAACAACCCAGTATCTATCACCTCTCTCACCACTCCGCCTCCTTCCCCTGCCAGACGCACTCCTCTCCGAAAATGGGTAAATTAAAGTTGTATAGTCCGATGGTTTTTAGTTTCTGTCATTTCCTTAGATAAATATATTAGGTTGATCTTTATAATCCACCTTACTTTAATTTGAGCTAACTTTTTATTTTAAATGGCTAAATTTTGAGACATTTGATGTGCAACCATGCAAAATCTATTTTGGCAAGCATGCCAAAACCCTGATACCATAGGCTTCTGCACTAGCAGGTTTGATTGAATTGCCTCAGTATTACCTTATGTGACGACAAATGCTTAATAAGTGCACCAGTATCTATGGTGGATATGTTGAATCAGATCTAGATAATTCCTATGGTTTTTCAAATTTGATGTTTTCATCGGACTGCAGCTTTAATAAAGTTCATATCAGGATATTAGTGTGTATAGTAAACATTTATTTAGCATGTTTTTACTTTACATACTTCTATGGTTAACCCTTTAAGGTAAGTGATTTCAAACTAAAGTAAGGTAGATTAGAATGACGACACTAATATATATATTCAATTTATTTATATATATGGCTGAAACATATCGGATTACGTATGTTGACCCGAGGCAACATCGTTAATTTGCGCACGAGGCTAGTTGGACCTGACCTCGTGACCCTCCCCTGCCCGTCTACACTCAGTTCGCTTCTGGCTCTCGTCCAGGCAACATCAAAATTACCCACCCGCCCAACCCGGGGTTAGGTGCTGATTACTGACATTGATTGCTGCTCTGATATGAACATTGTCAACCTTCTCGCTCCAGAAGCCATAACGATTATCATGATTGCCTCCACTTGAACTATCACACCTGACCTCGAACCTGACTCCTCATCCCGATGATACGGACATCACCTGATCTACTCCAATTGACGGGAGCCAGCCTTCCGCAGTCGCACGTGCCAGCCACTTGCCTCAGAGCCAGCCTCTTCGCCTCCGGGCACCGATCTTGTTGACATTCATTTACTGATGATTTTCCCTGATCTTGATGACTGATCAGATACTGATTATGATTATTATGATTGTTATGATGATTATCGATTCATTAAATTACTTGTGATAGCCCTTGTTCTGTTCTTCTTCCGAGTGCGGCAAATTAATATATCAGTGAAAACATTCCTCACCCTTCAATGATTTTGTTTTAAACAACTCGTCTTTTGCACACGAAGCGATTCTTACTACAAGTTATTTTTAACCGAAGGAGAAACTGAACAACCCTTAAATACCTGTTTTATAGTAACACTTTATTTATAATTAATTTTATTTATTGGTTAATTTCAACTCTACTCAGTAAGTGTATTATATTTCATTTTTTATTTTCTAAAAGTATTGACGCAGCAATCACTATATAAATCTTTATTGTATATCATACTTCATATAAATAACCTTATTTTGAGGAGTGTTGTTCAGATGAACAAAAGCGTATAGCGTTTATTGTATCTCAACAAATAACAAAATAATAATTACCCGTATTAACACGCATATAATATATATGTACACCGGGAATACATTATGATACAGGAGAACATATAAAACTAAAACTACACAGCACAAACACGATATAAAAGGATTACATGTATGGCTAAAGACCATATATAATTATTATAACTACTGGGCTCCACTCTTGTATTATGCGATCTACATTCATACAAACATAGCAGAGTTATGCTAATTTTGTGCTACAACTGCAACATACATGTATTTTTGGTGCGATACTTAAATAAAACGGTCAATTTTAGCTGCCTGCTATATACAACTAGCACAACCAGCAGTAGTTTATGTTAAATTAACCCCTACCAATAACTACGACTTAGAACTAAATAAAAAACTAAACCTTCCTTCTAAGAGACTACTACACTGTACATAGCATCACATATTTCTGTGTTGAAACTCATCACCATCCTGTTCTGTTCATAAAATGCTGTGATTTTTGTGAGATTTCATTATCATGAGTTCATTATTGAGTCAATATGACCTACTTTTACTTAAATGTCCATATTAAACAAAAATATATATGATTTATTTACTCTGAATGGTCGCGTTCCAAATCCCAGAACATATCCCCCATGATTAACCACCAAGGGGTGAGGCCTCTGCTAGCTCCAAGGGAAATATAGTCTTCTTTTTTTTAATTTAAAAAAGAGAAGAAACATTCCTGACACCTCAACGCCTACCCACAATGCCTCTATGTATGCCTTATTATTTATGTGGGGTGAAGGGACAGGCACATCTGTCAAAGGTTTAAACATGACCCCCATGTGCCATTGCCAATTTACCTCAGATATATATTAACTTATGGTTAACTAATGGGATATAAAGATAGGCTTTCAAGAAAGCTACACTTATTAAAAACCATTGCTCACCCATTACTAGAGACATTGATCTTACTAGAAATTAATTTGTTAAAATAGCAAAAGATTAGATGCCTGCAGAGACTGATTAAGTTTTTGGGTATTAAAAAAGAAAAACCCACACAAAATCGGATTCATATGTGTAGCCAAACTGATTTCGTGATTGGACATTAGTTAAAGTTTCACAATCCGATGGTTTTGAGTTTCTATAATTTATTTAGATAAATATAATAGGTTGAACATTATGATGTACCTTACTTTAAGTCCCTGTCACACTACGACATACGGCGTCAGCGCGTGCTCAACATTAGAAAATTTGCCTGTACGTCGGCATTCGTCGAACTTTTCAGCGGCGGGGGGTAAAAATGGACATATACACAATGTACGTAACGTATGCAGAACGTATCTCTGACCTATTGCTAGCATATGAGAGTGTTCATGTGCCTCGCATACGCTCACGGAACACTGACCAACGTTACATACGTTACTCTATCGCTAGAACTATGGCATATACGTTAAATACGTTGGAGATATGGCAGGTCTATGTTCGAAGTACATTAGGAGTATGTAATGCATCCGTTGGCAGTATGTGGACTGCACGTTCCCACCAGCTGAATGTACGGCTAATGTGCAGCAATGTATCCCTAACATACTCCCAATGTACGCCGACGTATCCTGAACATACACGCAGCATACGTTCAACGTACGAGCCACACATTAACACATTGGAAATTTTGAGCATGCACACAAATATTTCGGAGCCTTGATGCACGGCGACATATAACGACGTACCCGGAATATACCCGACGTATGCCTAACATATATGTAACGTATGATGACGTACGCCGACGTGTTGGTCGAAAATCACATATGTCGGCATACGCTAAGGCTATACGTGGTAATGTAACAGTCCCTTTAGCTTGAAGTAACTTTTATTTTAAATGCCTAACTTTGGAGATATTTGTGGAGAACATGCCAAATTAATGTTGGTGTGCACATCAAAACGTTGGCACCTCAGGCTTAAGCAATGCCAGGTTCTATTAAATTGACTTAGCAGTCCCTTCTGTGCAGGAAGAAATACTTAATAAGTGCACCCGTATCTAAGTTGTGTATATATACGATCAAATCTAAATGAGTGTTTTGGTTTCATCACGTTATGACATCTTATATAACATCCAGAATAATTAAACCTCTTTAGAATATTTATTTTCTAAATATTAAACTATACCCGTGTTCGTGGTGCATGGATTACTTTTCACGCTCTTATATCACATACATTTCAACCACGTGATCAAACGAAGAAGAGTAATGACGTCATACCTGTCAACTTGTAAATCATCGTCTATGTGGGACATGTTACATACTAGTTAATACTTAACATAAGAAATGTATCATACGATATGCTGCATGCTCATGGACGTTATCCACTTGAACGCTATTCAGAAATGAAATCTTAATTTCCTTTTCAATTAGAAAATGAAAGTGAATAATTATGGGAGCACATAACAATGATCCTGCAGCATCAATTATTTTAAATGAGAAAAGGAAGAATCCACCAAATGTTTTAGTTTTATGGTATTGAAGAAGTGGCTGCTGCCTTCTGAATTTGTGTAGTATGTGAAGTGCACCTTTTCTTGTTTTTCCGGTCATGGTGTATTTATGCTGCCCATAACGGTTAAGTCTAATGACCTGTTGCCGCTAGACCGCAAGTCTCATGGTTCCCCTTGTTTTATCACTTTCAGTTGTATAGCTGTCTACTGCATGCATTCTTTCTGTTTGTAAGCATTCTCCCACATCTCAATATGCTCTGTGAGTCTGTTTGTTCTACAATTGGTTAGCTATGGTTATTTTGTCCGACTGCCTTCGCCTTGTGTTATGATAGTGGTCATTAGTTTTTGGTTTTAATTATAAAGTTTTCATCCTGGGTTTATCATGCCTAGCATGTATACCTTCTAAGAGTTTGCTTGAATTATCAGCGTATTTTTACTTTATTAATTTTTAATCATTTTCCCCCACCTTAGCTGATGAACACTGTGAATTGTGGAATAACAAATAAAGACCATGAGAGTATTTGTAGTCGCCAGTTAAATGCCTTAGAATGTGTTAAACACAATGGTGATGCATTTTGGATATAAATCTCGACTGGATATTTCTCACAAGACACATCCCTGTTTCAAAATAAAGCGTTTTAAAACAAATTAAATGTAAATTGGATCAGCACCTCATTCTAAAGAAAAGAAAATGGAGATAAAATGAGAAAACTGAACAAAATATGGCTCAGTCACTATATAATATATCAATGACTTTCACCTTTTTTTTTAAAGCACTATAACCGACTTTCACCACCAACCCACCTTCTGACTTCAGTAGAAAACAACTAATGTGGGTAGCAAATCAGGGCGCATCATTCTCTGTGGATGTAGAGGATTCCCACCACGACCCTGCCCTCTGACTCCAAGGGCAAGAACTAATGATGTGAGTAGCAGCTCAGTGTGAATTATCTGTGGGAAAAGGTCTATTATGGTGCGTTGTTGTAAGTTTCCCCCTTTCCCTCTCCCACCCCATTTCATTTACCGATTTAAATCAATGAGGATCCCCCAGTTTTTCATTTTCCGATACATAGAACACGGCATATAATCTCATAAATAAACATCATCCATCATACCGTGCATTACCCTGCGTACCAAGCATGGTTTTACGTCCTGCAAACTTTGTCGTACATGGAAGAATCAATTGTGCAACGTCATATAGTAGGTACTCCAAACAGTGCTGGTTGCTGATTCTGACTGGCCATTGGGAAAAATAGGACACTTGCTCTCAGCACACTACCCCTCTTTGAACGTTGTCTGCTGCGAGTGAGTGCATCAGAGCTAAAAATAACTACTTTCACAGTAAAGTCGAGATCACTAGCTTTAGTTTTGTATCCATCACGGCCAACTTCAGGGGGGCAAATTTGAAAATTGAGGTTTGAAAACTTTGGAATGATCGTAAAACATGATTTCACAAAATAATTTTCATGAAAAATATAGAATTACATAGAAAAATTCTTTCTCTACAAATCTGTGTAGATTGCTAACCACAATTTAGCAATTACTCTCAGCAGTTTGGATTTAACCATAGAATGGGTATGCTAATTAGAGCAATCAAATTTTTAGATTTTTTAAATGTGGATATAGCTTAAAGACAATGTAATCACATTATAGATATTTGCATTGTGATCATTTTGATACAAAAATCAAGACAATATCTCAAATAGAACCAGAGATATTAATTTTCTAAAGATTTGATCATGGACACGTTTGATGTAAAATTGCTCAACAAATATTTATTTTTAAGGTCTGAAAAAAATTGAGATTAGAAGTTGTACTAGAAATAATAAGTTAAAAGAATAATGATGTGATTAAAATGTAATTTGCCTTCAGTAGGCAGCTTCAAACATCAGGATTTAAGCATTTGCAGAATCATGAGTAACGTGTGTGAAATTAAGGGTAACAATTAAATATTAAAGAATTCATAACTCAGGGACTAATAGACCAATTTTCCATTATTATTATATATTTGTAATCAGATTGATAAGAGCTTTCCAACTGTACCATTTGCAAATTAACTTCATAAAAATAAAAATTCAGTTTGGAGTACCTACATATAGCATGACGTATAAGTGTCACGTGAACATCACGTGTTGAGGTCGCACGCGGTGCCGCAATAGAGGTTAAAGTTGCATAGTCCGATGGTCTTGAGTTTCTGGCACTTTTCTGTGATAAATATAGTAAATTGATTGTTATAAGCAACCTTACTTTAGTTTGAAGTAACGTTTATTTTAAATGGCTAAATTTTGAGATATTTGAGGTGCAAACATTTAAAATGAGTTTTGGCAAGCATGCCGTAACTCTGACACCATATTGTAAAAATATGCGACTTTTGGGGTTAAATTCTGAGGTGTCGTGTATAAGGAATAGTTGTAATAATATATGTAAAATGATTAAATAAGTAGGAATGGTTTAAATATTATATAGGCCAGAAGGATCTAGTAAAACAAAATGTGAGTAGGGTTTACGGTAGGTGTAAATTCGGTTTAATTATTAAGGGGCTGTCACATTAGGGTTTTTTGCGGGAGCGTACGGCGGCATAGGCGCTTTACGTCATATACGTCGGCATACGCCGCCGTACGCTACGCATACGCTATGCGTACACTACGCATACGCTACGCATACGCTAAGCATAGGCCATCATGTGCCGGCCTTTGCCGGCTTATTCCATTGTACGCCACCATACGCTTTCTCCCGTCTGTCCGTCCAAATATTTTTGTGCATGCTAAAAAAATCTCGACCTACGGGGGCGTATGGTTCATATGCTACTCATATGCTTCTCATACCCCGGCATACGCTCCTCGTACGCTAGGGGTTCGCCGACATATGCTAGGGGTACGCCGGCGTATGCTACTCATACGCTCAACTTGTGTCACGGGCGTATCTCGGGCGTATGCAGAACCTACGAGTTGCGTGTGGGAGCGTATTCGTAGCGTATGCAAAGCGTATGAGTAGCATATGGCGGTGTATGCCCGACCTATGGTCTCGGTATATAAAGGCGACGCACGCCTTCTTCTTTTCATCCTGGGTTTATCATGCTCTGCTGCTCATACAGGATGGATGTCCAGGCACTGCAAGTACAGTTCCAGCTTTTCTACAGAGTTGCCCTTTAGCACCATGAGCTTGGTCTATACCTCATGGTTCTTCTGGCGTCCCATATCCAGAGCAGAAGGAGGAGGGAGCGGTGGCGACGATCAGTGTGGGTCAGACCCTGGATTGGGAGGCAGCCACAGTTTGGCTTGTTCGACAAGCTGATTGTCGAGCTCCGCAGTGAGGACACTGCGTCGTTTGTGAACTTCATGCGGCTGCCTCCCCAGTTGTTTGACGAGATTGTGGCGCGAGTGGCACCGAGGATCGCCAAAAAACGGACCACCTTCAGGGTGCCGCTCGAGCCGGCGCTGAAAATAGCACTTACTCTGCGGCACCTGGCATCTGGCACAAAATACTCCTCCATGAAGTTTGGGTGGAGGGTGCCCCACAACACACAGTCGCTGATAGTGCGTGAAGTCTGTCAGGCCATCGTCGACGAGTATATGGCCGAGGTCATGACGTGTCCGACGACTCCAGAAGGGTGGCGTGCCATCGCGGACCTCTTTTCAGAGAGGTGGAACTTCCCCCATACCTGTGGCGCTCTGGATGGGAAGCACATCGCCTGCCCTCCAAAGAGTGGGTCGCTCTACTACAACTACAAGGGCTTTTACTCCATGGTCCTGTTGGCGCTTGTAGATGCGGATTACAAATATATCTGGGCAGATATTGGCGGTTTGGGCTCCGCGTCCGATGCCCAGATTTACAACGACTCCGAGCTGAAGGCGGGCACTGAAGATGGCACCATCGGCTTTCCGAACCCTGAACCGCTCGTCGACGGCCAGAAGGATGTGCTGTATTTTCTGATCGGTGATGACGCCTTTGCCCTGCGGCCGACCATAATGAAGCCGTACGGCAAGAGGGCTTTGAACAATGACGAGCGATCTTCAACTACCGGCTTTCCCGAACTAGGAGAGTGGTGGAGAATGCCTTTGGCATTCTAGCCAACCGCTTCCAAGTGCTGCTGACGACTATGCAGCACCACCCCTCCAACGTGAAGATCATCGTCAAGGCTGCATTGTTCGCAAACCTCATGAGGACACGCTACCCAGCGCTACAGAACATGCAGCTGGATCGTCCCGAGACAGCCAACAACAACTTTGTGCCTGGAGCTTGGCGAGAGGGCCACAACCTTCCTGACATTGACGTTCTACCTGTTAACCCCAACACTGCGTCCAAGCTAGGAAAGGAACAGCGCAATCTAATTAAAGACTGGGTCGTCTCACCCGCCGGAGCACTGTCATGGCAAGACAGGATGATCTGACAAAACATTTTATCAGTCTGTATGCGCTGTGTCTGTGTACTGTTTTTGCAAACTTATGTGCTTTTCTTGACACTGTACTGTTATCGCTTATTTACATGTCCGTGATGTTGTGACATGTCTCCTGTTATATGAGATACTAATATGTTTATATGGCTAGTAAAATAAACGATATCATTTTATAGATATGAAAACACAATTTTACAGGTCTGTTACGTTCTTTCGCTCCCTAATTTAAAGTCATCTAGTTAATGTAATTGTAATGAATCTCCTCTCTTTTTACATGAATTAATCTTTTACATACATACTAAGAACACAGGGAAAAATAGAGTGACCCACGGACAGAAAGGGGGAGAAGGAGGATGAGAGGGAGGGAGAGGGGAGAGAGAGGAAGAGAGAGAGAGGAGAGAGAGGGAGGAAGAGAGGATAGGAGGAGAGAGGACGAGAGAGAGATAGGAGAGGGAGGGAGGAGGAAGAGAGATGAGGAGGAGAGGAGAGAGGAAGAGAGATAGAGAGAGGAGTAGGAGAGGGAGAGAGAGAGGGAGGGGGAGGGAGAGGAGGGAGAGGGGAGGGAGAAAGATAGGGTAGGCACTTGTGTCCTTAATATTTATTATAAATACTTTTAATTTTCAGTTGTTATTTATGTTTTAATTTTAATTTTAATTGTACTTTAATGTATAACAATTAAATGATGGCATGCCTTTACTGAACGCGGACACAAAAATTCAAATTGACAGTATATTTATTTATTTACACATCTTGACACATATCTACATAAAAATGTACAAAGAATATATATACATACAATATATAGTATAGTTATACGATGATGGATAACTGTTGGTTTCCCGAGGTACAAGCCTCGGTTAGATGTTGGCTAGGGAGAAGGAAGCACGTCAGGTACCAGCAATCTTTACCTACTTATTCAGGATAAAAATGATCTTAAACTCAAATGGATACTTTAATGTTTTCGTCTTGGCACAAGCAAACATGATAGATGTGGCAGGGTGTGGAGGGCGGGCCCTAGCCAACATCTAACCGAGGCTTGTACCTCGGGAAAACAACAGTTATCCATCATCTATACCCAGGTAAGATTCGTATAACTATACTATTTTACCTCGGTACTACGCCTCAGGCTAGCTTCAGGCTAGGGAGAATTTTACATAACTTCATTTTTATCCTTAATTCATTCATATTCAAAACCATAACCAATTATAGTTTTATACATTTCATACAGTATTCATTAGTATTAATACTTTTAACTTTTCTCACCTGTCTTGTTAATTGGTGAGTAAGCGTGTGGCCAGGCCGCTCGACTTTTCTAGTCGTTTGTTGTAATGTTTTGCAAACGATCTAGCAGTCTTCCAGCCTGCATGTGCCAGGATCCGTTTCACTGAGATCCCTAGCAGTCGTGCTTTGGAGACCATGGCTCCTCGTGTCGAATGGGAAGCGTAGCGTCCCGTGTCCACTCCTGCTGCCTTCAGGACAATAATGGTCCATCGTGCCAGAGTGTCTCTTGAAATACCTTTGTGTGGTTTAATAAAACTCACCAACAATTGTCTTGAATTCCTAATAACTTTTGTCTTGGATAAATAGACCCGTATGGCAGACACTACACACAGTTGTCTGTCATCCGGGAAACTGTTCAAATGCACTGTAGATAATGGATCCCCTGTGCGGTTTGACTTTAACAATTGGTGTAAATCAAACGTCGCCTCCTTGCGATCTATCTCCAAACCATCCAATGACAATGCTACAATCGTCTGTCCTCTGTGTCCAGTGACTAACAACAATAATACTGCTACCTTAAATCCTAGCTGTTTTAAATCTAAATTCCTATTACTAGGCCAACTCTTAAATAGTGTGAACACAATTGACACATCCCAAAACCTATTATATTTTGGCTTTGGAGGGTTTCTTTCGTAAACCGATCTCAAAAACCAACAAACCACTTGGTGTTTCCCAATTGTCTGTCCATCAATTCGGGGAAGTATAATGGATAAAGCGCATCTTGCTGCATTCAGCGCTCCAAACCCCAACCCCTGATCTTCCAGCATCCTTAAAAATCTAATTACTTGTGCAATTGTAGGCTTCATTGGTTTTACCTTCATAAGCAAACAATGAAGCCCCCATTTCTTCAAATAACTTGAATATAACTTAACAGTTCCTTTCCTCCAAACATGGGAAGTTAATCTCTCCCGAGTAACCTTATCTAACCCAAACTGTTGTAAATATTTGTTGAAAAACGGAATTACCGGAGGTGTATTATTTACACGTCTCCGTGAATCTTCCACCGGCCTTGTGGGAATCGTATAGGTTCCTTGGCTCCGGGGGCCACTCCTACCAACCATGGCTGCATGTCCCAATCTGGAACTATCAGTCTCCTGATCTTCATTCCTACTCCTTTGATTTGACGGAAAACTGACAGCCATGGAGGTTTGCGTAGCCCTATCTACTTGTTCCCTGGAGGAGGGAACGGCTTGGTGGGAGTAAACTCCCTCCTGAACGGTCGATTTCCGTCGTTCCAGCCGAATGACTGGCGCTGACCCCGACCTCTGGGCTGGAAAGTCGGTCCCGGCCTTCCTCCTCTGGCAGGGGGCCGACGAAAATCCACTCGAGTTTTACGAAACTGAGTGTTAGGTTCCACCGGCTTACCTTTGTCTATATTCTTCCCATACTTAGCTTCAGCCTCCACTCCCTTGAAGAGATACTGGAGCTGGCCGCCAAACATCTTGGTTTTGTCCAACGGTTTTCCCTTTATTGGCTTGGGAGGAAGGAAAAGAGTATATTCCTTCCCATCATTGTCGACAATTTTCTTGGACCTGGCTACCTCCCTACCAGCGTCCGTACAGACGGCCTTGAAGACATTCTCAAACCGTCTACTCGAAATATAGTTAGCGGCAGCCGTTAACATGCCCAGACCCTTATCCATGGTTCTGGCCAGCGAAGAGAACTTATTCTCAGTTTGCATACGATTGGCCACTGGAGCAATCGCTGTCAAGGCCCCAAGGACCGCCTTGTGAACTGTGAAAAGAGTCAACTCAAACCTTTTTCCTCTCCTCATTCAGATGAACATCCTTGTCCATCTCCTTCACCTGCGAATGAGGAACACCTTTAATCCCCGTCAGCTGTACACCCAGCCTGGTGATTACTTCCGCCGGTTTGAAAGTATTAAAGTGCCCCTTAATAGTTTCTCTCATCATGGTTGTTGTAAGGACTTTCTTGGCTTTTTCTTTAGCGCATTTCTTGCGCACTTTGCCACCTATCTTTGCAAACAACCCCACTCGGTCAGTCTCTGAATCTGATTCCGTTGTCGATGAATCATCGGAAGAATCTGAAGAAGAATCTTTCTTCTTCTTCTTCTTTTTCTTAGTCTTCCTTTTCTTTGTCTTCTTTTTCACCACCTTCTTTCTTGCCTTTGTGAACTCGTCTCCTGACGAGACCACTGCTTTCTTAACTTTCTTCTTTTTAACCCGGCGCATTGGGTCCGAAGATGAATCATCATCCCCTGACAACTCCTCTTCCCCACCAACTGCTTCCTCGTCCGAGTCAGTCTCTGGAGGAGGTGACCTTTTCTTTCGATGAAAAGTAGCCTGGTCACGGTTAAGGAGCTGTAACTCCAACATCTCCATCCGGGCTTCCCAATCCAGTGGCGGCACTCGCAACACCACCGAGTCACAACTGTCGTCTGGATCCGACATACCATGCGTCCCGGGCCGAGGCGACGGAGGAACCGCCAACACCTGCCCCTCATCGGACTCATCCGGTGGGCGACCCTCTGCGGCAGCTGGCGCCACCGTCTTACCGCGCTTCGTGGCCATCAGAAATCTGGAAACAATCGAACGAGAGTTACCAAACAGCCATGGCGCATTGACTAAATGTCACGCAAGATTAATTGAATAACCATTGTGCATCTAGTGGTGTAGTAAACCGTTTTAAACTGTTTCTACACAGGCGTGGATAAGCTAAGTTTGTCGTAGGTCGGTGTGAACCAAACCAAACGAGGGGTAGGGACCAGTAAACCGGTACCCTCCCACACTCTCTGTTCCGTACACTTCTCCCCCCTGCGGCTACTGCGCCAGCAAGTTGGAGAAAATGCTACGAAACTCGGAGCGTACGCCTAACTATGGGGAGTCTATAAAAGAAACCCAAGATTATTTCCAACGCGAATCCATAAGAGAGACCGCGGAAATAATCCCAAAAAGACAAATGAGGCTAATTTCCAGAACCCCTTACGTGTTCCACGTCAACAATGCCAAATCGGCGTATATTAATTTATCGAAAAACCACCACGAGATGCACAATAATTAGGTATGTTGATATCCAGGCGCTGCGTCGCCGCCGTGTTGTCCCCGATTGCTGTGATCGGGAATGCGTGAACGGTTCGAGATATCTCTATCAAAATCGCTTCACATTGGCTAACGGGTGGGGGGATTGGGGTATCATGATCACCACATATAAAGGAAAGATTTCTGCATGTCACCGTTTTCGAATTTTGCATTTCTGTTGATTCGTTCGTTTGTGAGACAATTTCAAACATTTGCACTACTTTTCACATGTTCAAATCGGTTCAAAATCACTTTGGACGTAAATAAAAAACATATAGACGCAATTATTAATGTCTTTTCTCACTATATACCAAATATTATCACGCTCCTATATGTCGAACATGGTTAATTTTGAATGGGAAAGTGCCATGGGTTGCCCGACTTTGGCGCGGAGCCCATGTAGCATGGGGAGAACTTGACACTATAGTGACAGGCTCACCTCTGCCATGCTCAAATCGGTTCAAAATCACTTTGGACGTAAATAAAAACCATATAGACGCAATTATTAATGTTTTTTCTCACTATATACCAAATATTATCACGCTCCTATACATCGAACGTGGTTAATTTTGAATCAGAAAGTGTCATGGGTTGCGCGACTTCGGCGAGAGGGAGGTTTGCACTCATTTTCGGTTCAAGATCAGTTCAAAATCACTATGGGGATAAATAAAAAATATGTAGCCCAAATTATTAAGCTCTTTTCTCACATTATACCAAATATTATCACGATCCTATACTTCGAAAGTGGTTAATTTTGAATCGGAAAGTGACATGGTTGTATTCCACGCACACATGCTTAAGGTCACACCCATTGCCTTTGTTTCAGTCTAATTACAGGACAAAAAAACATGCGATTTTAAATATTTAAAAAATCATAACTTTCTTAATACTAGACCAATATGCATGATCTTTGTGTCATTTAAAAGCATTTGTTTGGCTCTTTTCAATGGTATGAGTATCATTTCTATATGATAAATTAAAAAAAAATTCAAACATACCTACAATAATTCAATAAATTAACCAAACAAAGCATATATACACAAGAAATACCTATAAAGCCTGCACAGGTCTTCATACCATTAGCCTGGCAGGAGCAAACCGATAATCCAGTTCCAAACCCCTTACGGGCCTCGCTCCTCTGACTGCCGGCAATAACGCCGAAACGGCGTAAAATAATTTCTAAAATAATTCCATATGCACCATTAATTCGACAATTTAAGAAATAAGAAGCATATGTACACAAGCAATACGTATCCTCCTGTATTCATTTAAAACTCAAACCAACGCTACAATGTAGCGATAATCGAGTCGACAAGAAATAAACAAAATGGCGAACCCAAACTACAGCGTACCAGCACTCGAACGGTAAACCGCTGATAGCTACTTTAATAAATTCGCCAAATTACTATAACTTGCACCAAAGACTCCACAGGTCTTAATAAACACTCCTGTGAAATTTATATCCACAGTTACTATGAATTACATAGTTATTTGTCGATAACGACGTCTATGGAGAAATAAACAAATAGAGGGAGTGCACGTGACGTCATCACTCGGCGGTTAGCCATCTTGGATTACACTTAATACCACCTATGGCACCCCCTGTCTTATACCAAGAACACTATGGCCACCACTGGGCCTACCTATAATCAGGGCTGCCAAAGTATGTGGTGCCCACCTAGTGTGGGTACTGCCTGAAACCTCTTTCTAATTCTTTGACAGAGCATCCAAAGTCGTCCAACATACTAGCACTTTAGACAATGATGTGAGGCTACATGATTTAAAAAATGCTTCCCAATCAGTCAAAAAAAAACCCTTTCCCCCAACCTTTGAGGCCAAACTGCTCAAAACAGTGACAAATAAACCAACAAATCGGTAAATAAACACAATGTAAGCACTTCCAAGCCTTGCACATGTAATCCAATATGGCCACCGGAAGTTGCCTCGTGACGTCATTACACCCCCTCTATTGGCGAACACAAACTAGCGTACCGGCACACAACACGGTTAAACGCTAACTATTACTTTAATAAATTCGCCAATTTAATATAACTTTGACCAAAGACTCCACGGGTTTCTTAAGAAACATCCCCGTGAAAAAAAAATCTCAACTTACGCGCGAATAACGTAGTTAATTGTCGATAAAGACCGCTGTCACCTCGCACATGTCTTCACAGTGCGAGATCCATATGCTAATTGCTGGTACCTGACGTGCTTCCTTCTCCCTAGCCTGAGGCGTAGTACCGAGGTAAAATATACATATATGTATACAAATGTACAAAGATAAATAAAAACTAAGACTACATATCTACACATATTTACATTCACTTCTCTCCCTTGCCATTTGAAGTGGCATCAGTTGGCGACTGTGTGGCTGACGAGGGGAATAGGTCCAAGTTGGCCCCCAACATGCCAGAGATCCCCGACAGCCCCGACAAGTTCAATAGTCCGTCTGGGCTGGCCGACTCAGACAAGTTCACTTGGGTGGGGTCGCCGCGTGTCGGAGTCGCGACGTCTGCGGCAGCGGAAGTCGGCGGCCATGCCGCACCCACAGTGGCCGGAGCACCCGCGCGCACCATGACTCCGGGAGAGCCCCTAGTGTGCCCCGCCATCCCTAGTGTCCGGAGTTGTCCAGGAGTGTGCGGCGGTGACGGCCGTACCACCAGCGGAGCTGTGGCCGCCTCGTGACCCACGGAGGTTGGAGATAGAGGCTGAGGCGGAAGACTTGGCAGAGGCTGTGGCTGATGATGTATGTGCGGCTGCCCCATATAGCGCTGCACATACTCCTGTGTCTGTGAAGCCCATGGTGATGCCGGTGGTGGCTGGTGAGTCCACTGGTTAGGTTGAGGCTGGTATGCCTCACTTGCAGACACAGGAGCAGGTGCACGAGCAGGTGCAGGAGCAGGAGCAGCCACACGAACCACCGGGGCCACGAATGTTCCTTCCTCCTCCTCCAGATGGTGCGACACCATCCGGTTGAGTGGACCGCAAATTGACACAAACCGCTCCTCCGGCATCATGAGGATCATGTCCCGCACATAGTTGGGGAATGCCACGCGCTTCGTCACCGTCGGTGGAGGAGGCGGCTGCATCACCTTGAGGATGTCCCCAGACTCGTCGAACCTCTTGTGGATGGCAGCGAGGAGGTTCTCGTCGACTGGGGCAGATCGCTTCCCTCTCCCCTTTCCCCGCTCTCGGAATGTAGTGGGGGGAGTGGGTGGAAGCTCCTCGTCCATCGCCACCTCCACATCGGTCGGCACATTATCGTCCATGCTGACATTGAGCTGCGGAGCCACGACAGGAGCAGCCAACTACAAGACAAAATCATAAAATAACATAAGTAACATGAACGCAAATCTATATTTCGACAAAAGACACGACAAGTCAACAGTAAATCAAAAATATATAAAGCAAAAATAATTAACGTTAAATGCAAACATGGATTTATAACGATTATATCTCGATACATCTATTGTCAATATCTCGATTTAAGAAGAACAACACAACAACTCAACATTAAAGAAATAAATAACTCAAATATTTACATAAATACAACAAAAGCATAACATAACAAAATTAGAATACGAGCGGTTTTACGAGAATACTAACGGCCGCACTTGTCAGAACGATAAAAGATTATGTACTTACACTCCTGCAGGGCTTCGGTCGGTGACGGACGATGGACCGCAGGAACCCGAACTTGCGCAGGATCCACTCCTCCCGCTCAGTCAGGTCAGCGGCTCCGTCCCTGCTTTTTTTCTTGTGGAGCCGCGTGTTGGTGTCCCTGAGCGACTTGAACCACATCTGGAGATGGACTGTTGTCGTCCCCAGAAGTGTCGCCTGGTCCTCCCACATCTTGGCCTTTCAGTCTGAGCGGCAGTAATCCGTCAGCTTCATATTCCACATGATGGGGTTCTCCTGGAGGAAGTCCAGCATCTGATCTTCCTTGAAGACCGACAGAGAACAGTCGCTCTTCTTTGCCCTCCGTCTCTTTGCCGCTGAGAGGCCACCGGTGCTGGTGGAGGCGTTGGAGGCGGCGGAGGCAGCGGATGATGCCCCGTGAGCTGCCCCGAGAAGCAGGAGATGGCGAGCTGGAGCGGGGACGCCAGCATTGCATCGTCGACCTCTCCACTTCCATCTCCAGCTCCTCCAGTGGATAGTGGTGTTCTCGAGAGTGGTCTGGAGAGTGGCGAGGCAGGTGAGGAGGCTGGTGATGGAGAGCATTGCAAAGTCTGCCTCTTTCTGCCTCTCCCACGGCCTAGTCCTCCTCCTGTAGTTACAGCAGCTCTGGAGGCCGGTGTAGTAGCAGTAGTACGTGTAGTAGTAGTAGTAGTAGCAGTAGCAGAAGCAGCAGCAGCAGTGGTGTTCCTCTTAGCAGGCATGGTGGCAGAGTGAGGGGAGACTGTTGCTCCAGGCTATATATACCCAGGAGCCACCCGGCGGCGGACCGCGGAGAGATAACATAGGTCTCGCATACGCTCCTCATACGCTCCTAAAATAATCATACGCTCCTCATACGCTCCACATGCCAATCAAAACCGTCAAAAAATGTCTCAGTACGCTCTCATATGCTCCTTGTACGCTCCTCATAGGTTCCGCATACGCTCAAAAACACCCGAGAGGTCACCAAAGGTCACCATAGGCCAGCACGCGCAGCTTTTTCCCATTTTCGATGTAGGTTTTCAATACGCTCCCGCCATACGCCGTAATGTGACAGGGCCTTTAAGAGTTACAGTAAGCTGTTAGATCAAGGAAATTGGATTGAGCGTTATGCCACTCTGTGCGGTAGATGTCCAGGATACTGGATTAAGTGTAATGCCACTCTGTGTGGTAGGTGTCACTGCAGCCAGTCGGCAGGTGTCACTACAGCTAGTCATAACCAGGACTGTGGGTGGGGCGGGTAACTAATTGAATGTTGGTAGCAATCACCACTGGGAGAGCTGTATGTTGGTAGCAAACAGCACTGGGAGAGATGCATGTTGTTAAGTACACCGTACTGGAGGTGGGGGTAGTTGGGTTATTGGGGGTAGTTGTGTTGTTAGGGGTAGTGGTGTTGTTGGGGGGATAGCCTGGGTCTGGCTGGGTATAAAGTAGGGGTAGCTCAGAGGGGTAGGGACACACACCAGTGGGCAGCCAGGCTGAGAGGAGAGCTTGCTGGGAGGAAACAGACTGAACCAGACTGAACCAGAGCCAGAGAGGTCAACAGACCAGGTGAGGTGATAGAGATATTGTTGCAGGGGAGAGGTACTGAGCATATTGTGGACAATGTATCTCATTGTTGTTTGCAGGTTGTAATTGTGTATTGTTATATTGTGCATATTTGTAATTGTATCCATGTGAAATTAAGAAAATAATAGAATCCACTTCCTAACCAAGTGTAAGTGTTGAGTTGCATTTATAGTATTTCAGGGGTGGGCTTCTAGATATTTCAATATGTTTGAGTAGTAACAACTATTAAATTGTCTCAGTATTCCCTTCTATGTGCCAACAAATGCTTAAAGCTGCATAGTCCGATCAAAACATCAAATTTTCAAAACGAAAACAATGATCTAGATTTGATTCTGCATATCTAACTTAGACACTGGTGCGCTTATTAAACATTTGTCATCACATATAAGGGAATAGTTAGTCAATTTAATAGAACCTGTTACTGTATAAGCCTATGGTGTTAGAGTTTTGGCGAGCTTGCCAAAATTAAATTCCCACATTTGCACTTCAAATATCTCAAAAGTTAGCCATTTAAAATAAAAGTTACTTCAATCTATTGTAAAGTAGATAATAATGATCAACCTAATATCTTTATCTCAGGAAATAACAGAAACTCAAAATCATCGGACTATGCAACTTTAATAAGTGCACCAGTATCTAGTTCGATATGTAGAATCAATTCTAGATAATTGCTTTGGTTTTGAAAATTTGATACTTCATCAGACTATGCAGCTTTAAGACGGCATAGACAGTTTTTTTTTATATGAAAGCTGTTATATGAGAATCGACAGCGTGCAAATGTGTCGCTTCCACTGCCCCTTTGCATGTGGGCACAGATAATCGTGACACGGTGCAATAGTATCGCGTTTACTACGCGACACAAGGGCATTGTGAGCATGAAGAATATTATTGTATTACAACATTAACAAGTATAAGGTTTAACAACTGTAGTTTATTAAACTCAGCTGTGTAAAAAAGCAACCATGCCACACAAACACACCCTAATCACGATCTATTTGACCAGATGAAAACAAAGGAAAATAGTGATCCTGGGCCATGTTCAGGGTACGCCTCTGAGTCGACTCCGAGACGTCTCTTTGGCTTATTTGCGCTCAGTGTACACCTCAGAGTTGACTCGGAGACGTCTCGCTTTTCAGGTAGGAGACAATGAAGTCAAAGATGGCTCTCGAATTCAATGCTTTCAGCCAATCAGAGCTGTTCTTTTCAATTGCATATGGCTGCCCCCTATGGAGGTCGCCATTTTCGAGGCACCAAACAGCTCAAGTCATTCAGACTAGTGTGAAGTCAGGAATTTCTCCGGGGAGTACCTTGAACGCGGCCCAGGTTTTCGACCTGGCACCTCTCTGATTGGTTCCTAATCGAAAAACGTGACACATTTGCACACAGTTGATTCTCATATATATAACAGCGCCATTGGAACCTCATAGCGTAGTCCAAAATAGACTTATCAGTCGACGAGGGCGAGCGCGACGTGCAGGGTGCTGGCTGAGGGGTAGATGAGCGGCAGGTTGACGACGAGCATGGCCAGCTTGACACAGGTCGGGGAGCAGCAGAGGGCGAGGCGGTACAGCGTGTACAGCCGGATCTGACCCTCAAACACCAGCGGGAACGCAGACGAGAAGACGGGCCGCCGGCACACGTGACACAGGCACGTCGGCGACTGCAGCGTCGTGTAGAGGTTGTGCGGCAGGTCCTGAGGCGCGACTCCTAGTGGCAGATGGAGGAATGACAGGGTCCGTAAACATGTGAAGATATGGAATTCAAGGCTATTTCAAGGCTGTTTTTGATAGGAATTCAAGACTATTTTCATTTGGATTTCAGGAAAAAAGTAACAATGCTGATTTCAGACTAATGTAGATCAGTGGGGACAGTTTAATGGATTTTCAAGGCCCAAAACAGGTTAAATTCAAGGCTTTACAAGCCCTTGAAATGGGGAAAATGAAGACTTTTCAAGACTTTCCAGCCCCGTACGGTCAATGGAATGGACATCAGAATTTGTGTGCCGGTTTTTGGTTGGGGAAGGGGTTCTCTTTTATTGCCTAGTCCGATGGTTTTGAATTTTTGTCATTTCCTGAGATAAATATATTAGGTTGATCGCTATAATCTAACGCAAACCCCTTTGAAGTAACTTTGCATTAAGATAACTAACTCGAGAGATATTTGAAGTGCAAACAACCAAAATTAACTTCGGCGTGCTTGTCAAAACTGCGAAACTCGGAACACCGGTACTAAAGAAGAGTAGGCGTGGCTTACTGTTGGTGGCATGCGCAGTGTACAGTCCGCGCATGCTCAGCTCGATGAGTGAGGTGACGGGTCCCACCTCCCGCTCGGCTACATGCTGAATCTCGCGCGGTAGGTAGACAGACTTGGACTCGGTGACAGAATGGTTGATGGTGACGTACGGGAAGGTGCACATCGGGCCGCCCACGAAATTCGCCACCCCGGAGCTGCAAGCGTGGCGACGGCAGCAGTCAGTTAGCACCGGGTTTTGATGTGGGGCTTGGCGTTGGGTTTATTTTATTTAGGTTTTTCGGGGGGTGGATTTCTTTTGGGGTGTTTTTTTTTGGGGGGTGGGGGGGGGGGCCGTAGGACTATATTTTTAATGTCAACAGTTAAAAAGTTGTTACTCAATTTTTGTACACACACAAAATGTTAAAGTGACCCGGTATACCTTTCGGCGACGGGAACCGTACTCCGACAAATGCTCTCCAAGCACAACTCTGCTTAGTTTTTATGTTTATATAACCAGATATGTGGGGGGAGGGTTGAAGACTCACTGCACCTGAACTGGGCCAGGGAGAGTGCTGAGGCCAGTGGGGGGGGTGGGGGTGTCACGGTTTCAGTTCTCAACCAGTTTCCGTTCTCAACATCGCTTCTGCGCATGCGTCAAAATCTAACAGCATCGCAGCACATTGTCAATGGTCGTGAGCAATCTTCATACAGAAAAAGTGAAATATCTTTAAAACCAAACCACCTAGAAACAAATCGCTTGGTAAACATATAAAACACATGTTTACCAACAAGATTATATTAAATTGATATGGTTAGGGTTCTGGATTTCTATTAATTTTGAATAATGTTTTGCACTGCGTGTACCGGCAAACTCAAGGCATTGTCAATGGTCATGAGCAATCTTCATACAGAAAATGTGAAATATCTCTAAAACCACACCACCTAGAAACAAATCGCTTGGTACACATATAGAAAACATGTTTACCGAAAAGATTATATTAAATTTATAAGGTTACTGACACTGACGCTATAGTGACAGTATGAGGCAGCGATTTGCGGCGATCGGCAACGGTTTGAATCGGGCTTATGTTGACACATGCACAGATGATGCTTTGATGCATGCGCAGATGCTTTGACGCATGCGCAGAAGCGATGTTGAGAACTGAAACTGGTTGAGAACTGAAACCATGACAGGGGTGCTGAGACTGGGTGAGAAGTGGGTCAGTGCTGAGGTCTGAGGCTGGGACTGTAGCTGGCAGCTGTTGTTTTGAAAATGGATGGGTGAGTGGAGAGACGGGAGAGTAAAACTGATGTATTTTCAATTTTCTTTAGAGTAGTTCAAACAGGAAATATATTTGTTTAATGTGAAATATATGTTAGTACAATTACATTGCATAATTCAATCAGAAACACATATAGAAGGAAAGACGCTTTTTGTTGTTGAATGTAAAGAGCAGTGAAACACATGGAGGTTTGAACCCACAACATCAAACAACTTCAGATTACAAGTTCAACACCTTAACCACGAGGCCACAGAGACCACACATAGTTACTTGTCTCAGTTTGTATATACAACGTCATATATACAAGGTGTGTGATTGTGTATGTGTGTGTATATATATATATGTATATATATATATACCATGTGTATATCATATGTATGATGTATATACTAGTCATATATAAAATGTATGTGTCGTGAGGGCATCTTACGATGCCCATGCAGTAAATACATTATATATATGCACTAGTAATAGTATATATGTCATATTTATACGACGTATATACAAGGTAGGTATATATATATATATATGTATACATATGGACCCCCCCAAAAAAATATATATATTGATATGCCAATACTAATATATATATATATATATATATATATATATATATATATATAGGCCCGGGGTAGTAGAACCATATCAGTTTCTACACTCACCTATGACGAACGGCACATTCTATGATTCAGCCAGGCCTGAGCATTAATGGTTTGACGGGATCTGCCGCAATTGTGCAGGTTTCTGGGTTTAATGCTATGATGTCAGCAATCGTTCCTGTTGTGCCTATGTGTTATCATTGGGACGGGATCCATCGCAAATGCGCCGTTCCACAGCGTATGCATCGGAGGACGGCCTGAGGTTGTAGCACCATATCAGTTTCTACACTCACCTATGACAAACTGCATGTTCTGCGATCCTGAGTCATGCACCGGTGCCTACCCTGCGGAACGGCTGATGCCGTCATAGTGTTAAGCCCAGAACCCGGTGCATTTGCGATGGATCCCGTCCAAACGATAATGCATAGGCACACCTAGAATGGCTGCTGCCATCATAGCATTCAAACCGGAAACCTGTGTATTTGCGGCGGATCCCCTCGAACTATTAATGGTCAGGCCTGGCTGATGTGGCATTAGTTAATAGTAATACAAAAGATCTGAAAGTCAAAAACTTTCAAATGCACATATCTCACTCCATATGGTCACTCCTTTTTACATTCAATAACAAAAAAAGTTGTCCTTGTATATACAGTGTAACTGACAAATTTCAAACGGATTTGTGCAAAACATACATACATACACCTTGTATATACGACGTCCTATACACAAATAGCCTGAACTGAGACAACTAACTATGTGTGGTCTCTGTGGCCTAGTGGTTAAGGTGTTGAACTTTTGATGTGATGTTGTTTGGTCGTGTGGAAGTTGTGGGTTCAAACCACCATACAGTCCAAAACCATTTTACATTCAACAACAAAAAAACGTTTTTCATCTATACGTGTTTCTCATTTAATTATGCAATGTAATTGTACTAACATATATTTTATATTAAAGCAAATTTATTTCCTGTTTGAACTACTCTAAAGAAAATTGAAAATACATCAGTTTTACTCTCCCTTCTCTCCACTCACCCAGCCATTTTCACAACAACAGCTGTCACATGACCAATCTAGGTCACTCTACACCCCCAAGTGGAAAAGTTCAGTACTAAGCATGCACCACCCTGTGGCACAAATTAGAACTATTCCGAGTTTGTTTGTTTTCCCGGCCGACTTTAAAGCTGCATAGTCCGATGGTTTTGAGTTTCTGTCATTTTTATGAGATTACATTGATTGTTATAATCTACCATAAATAACTTGAAGTAACTTTCATTTTAAATGGCCAACTTTTGAGATATTTGGAGGGCAAATATGCTAAATTAATTTTGGCAAGCATTCCAAAACTGTGACACCATAGCCTTATGCAGTAACAGGTTCTATTAAATTGACTCAGTATTCCCTCATAAGTGGGGCAACAAATGCTTAAAGCTGCATAGTCCGATGAAGCATCAAATTTTCAAAACCAAAATAATGATTCAGATTTTACTCTACATATCTAACTTAGATATTGATGCACATATTAAGCATTCTATTAGAAGGGAACACTGAGACAATTTGATAGAACCTGTTACTGTTGAAGCCTATGGTGTCAGAGTTTTGGCGTGCTTGCCAAAACTAAGTTTGCGCATTTGAATTAAAAAATATCTCCAAACTTAGCCATTTAAAATCAAAGTTACTTTAACCTGAAATAAGGTAGATTATTCCGATAAATTTAATATATTTATCTCAGACAAAATTACCAAAACGCAAAACCATCGGACTATACAACTTTTATAAGTGCATTAGTATCTAAGTTAGATGTGTCGAATCAATCTATTTAATTGCTTTGGTTTTGAAAAATGTTATGATTCAACGAACCATGCAGCTTTAAATTCACCAAAACAGAGTACACCACAGCAAAGAGTCAACCTGTCCTCATCCTATCCTAGTATTGGTGAGCGCCTGGCAAAGTAGCAACAAATATTATATTTTGTAGGGGGGAAGAGGTGAAGCAGGAGGAGTAGGAAATGGGGGGGGGGAAATAATCAATATTACATGGATAAAACAAATAAAATTGCAAATGACCACTACACCACCCACAGCCAGAAGAGAAATGGAATTTATATGATTAGAATTCATTTACCAAAAAAGGACACTTTATAAATAAATAAATCAATTGTTTGACTCAGTCGGGGATTGATCCCACAACCTCCATACTGAAAGTGGATGCCTTGGACGGTCAGTTCAATATGCAAGCATTGCTGGCAGTTAACCGACTGCAGGGTCTGTACACATGTGAAGATATGGAATTCAAGGCTATTTCAAGTTTTTGATAGGCTGTTTTTGATAGGAATTCAAGACTATTTTCATTTAGATTTGCCGTCCTGATATGACCGTAGATGTTGCTAGGATGTAAAACAATCACCAAACAAACAAAATCATTTGGATTTCAAGGGGAAAAAAGAATCGAAAATGGCGATTTCTGGCTAATTTAGTTCAGTGGGGACAGTTTAATGGAATTCAAGGATTTTCAGGACTGATGACCCAAAACAGGTTAAATTGAAGGCTTTTCAAGGCCTTGAAATAGGGCAAATGAAAATGTGAAGACTTTCCATGCCCCGTAAGGATCCTGTGACTGTCTGCTTACCTGCTGAAGCCCAGCTCCTGGTTGTGGATGCTGACGGGCACGGCGTGTAGATGAGGGTTGTTGTCCACATACACGTACTTCAGACAAGGCATGTCGCCCAGGTCTGCAAACAGGTGTCATAATTTCCACTTTTAAATAGGAAGAAGAGGGTGGGGGAAGAGGCAGATGATGGAGATGAAGATGAGGAAAGTAGAAGGGGGAGACCAGGAACGGAGGAGGGTGGAGACTGGAGAGAGGAGGAAGGAGAGATAGGGGAAGAGGAGTAAAGAAGGAGGAAACGAGGAGGGCAAAAGAGAGAGAGAGAGAAAGACAGAAAGAAAGAAAGAAAGAGAGAGGGGGGAGAGAGAGAGAGAGATGGAGAGAGAGAGATAGTGAGAGAGATTTGTAATATCCCGCCAAAGAATCATTTTAGCTTGTTTTTAAATTTGTTATTTACACATATATTTTTATGTCAAAATGCACCAGAATACACCATTTTGTATCATTTCTTCCTCACTCCTTTACAATTTGTGTATTAGGGAGATCTCCCTACTCACACTCTTATCTACTTGACACCTCTGGTTTGTGTGTGTGTGTATGTGTGTATATATGTGTGTGTGTGTTTCTGACTGTTTGCGTGCGCGCGTGCGTATGTGTGTAATGTGGTGGTCATCATCATCATGCTGTCGGTCGCGATGCGACAAAGACGGCTTTCATTACTTGACTGCCGCTCTCCATTTAGCACACATTTCATGAAAGCTGCCTGCAAAAGTGTTGAAGTGCTGCTGGCTTTTGCAAGTTACCAGCGGCACTCTCTCGGGGAGCAAATAGAGGTTTCACACCAGCAAGAATATGTCCAAACAGGCGCAAAACTATTTGTCCCTGCAGTAGCTGATCGGGAGACGTTGGGAGTTCCATACATCAACCGCGCTTGACGCTGCCACAGTGATTCTGTCAAGAACGTGTACCACAAGGTAGTGGTTTACAACTCTGCAGGGCAGGGGCGTCAAACTCCCTGAGGTATTGTGATACCTGCATACCACAGTGGTGGTGGGGGTGGTCAATAAGCGATTCGTTATTCAAACAAAGGAAACACGTTACTTACCTAAGGGGAGACACAGGAGGTCGTTACCGGTGGCAGATATCTCCTCCAGGGTGTCCATTTGGACTATCTGTGTCGGCAGCCAGTGTAGTCGGTTCCTGTCCACCAGGAGGCGCGTCAGACGCCGGCACATGACCAGGTCGTCCGGGAGACTGCACAGTTCATTGTTGATGACGTCAAGAATGCGCAGCTTTTCCAGTCGACAGATCTCTGGCGGGGAAAAAAAAGTCTATTTGAAATTCAAAACATACATGTTAAGCATGTTGGCGGGGCTAACAGACGGGATAGCCGAATGAGTTAGAGCGTCCGTCTCCCGTGCTGGTAGATCGTGGGTTCGAAACCTGGTCGAGTCAAACCAATGACTTAAAGATTGATACTTGTCATTTCCTAGCCAGGCGCTCTGCATTATTAGGATAGGGCAAGGAGCAGTGGAATGAGGAAGACCAATCATTCACAATTGAAATTTCCCTTGCTTAAACAACTAATGTACCAAAAATAAAACATAGGTAATTTGCGAACGAGGCTGCCCTACCCTACTTTCTCATTTTCTTCGGCCCTGCTAGACCCCGCCCCTTCGCTTTTGCTCTCATTGCTGAACACATTGCTTCCCCACCCACCCACCTAATGGGAGGTGAGCGCTGATCTCCTCTCTGCAAGCTCCTCATCATTGCCTGTTTACTTGAACTCATCCTGTGCTCTTCTCTCCTAGCATTGATTACTAACACACCAGTCTGCAACTAACAGAATGCCTGGGCCCATGCCGCCCGCTTGATTCACGAATGCCAGACCTCCAGCAGGTTACTGATTATTTTTGATTAATAAATTTTGTTAAACCATCTCATGTCTGTCTCATTCTGCCCGAATGAAGTGAATTATAATGTGTCTCGATGCGCTAGGTCATAGGTTCGATCACAGACAAGTGAAAGCAAAGATCTACAAAGGAAGGCTTTTAGCGACGGAAAGGTTCTTGGACAACCTCCAGATAATTGTGACAGGACCTTCATTGGGGTTCTTCCACGTTCAGGAGCATGTGCACAGGTCACCCCCCCACACACACACACACCCATTTGTGGGTGTGGGTGTGTGTCAGACGACAGGTGAAAAAGCTGCATGCCTTCATGATGCGACATCTGCGTTCAATCATGAGGCTAACCTGGAAGGACAAAGTGACAAATAATGAAATACTCAAACGGATGGGGCTGCCCTCTATGGAAGATCTTCTGATCAAAAAGAATCTCCGGTGGACTGGACACCTGATGAGGATGTCATCAGACAGGCTACCAAAGCAGATCCTGTACTCTCAACTGTCTTCTGGTTACAGAAAGAGAGGGCGCCCTCATCTCCGGTTCAAGGATACCATCAAGAGAAACCTGAAGCTGAGAGACATTAAGACCGACTCATGGACATCACTCTCACAGCAGGGAGCTAAATGGAGAGTGGCAGTCAAGTAGTGAAAGCAGTATTTGTGGCATCGCGACCGACAGCATGATGATGATGATGTCTGCGTGTAAATATTTGGATAGCCTAAATGAAGCTGAATTACATGGCTAAATCTTGTCATGATTAAATCTTGTCACCCCATTGAGATACATAGTGAACTTAGACTGAACGGGACCGTGGATTAGTAGACAGCTAGCTTCCTGTGCAAAAGGATATGAGATCAATCCCTGGCTGAGTCAAACTGAAGAGCTGTCAAATTGATATTTTGTGCTACTTTGAACGGGACCTGGCATCACTAAAATAGGACAATGACCAGATTACAGGTGTTCTGGGGGGAGCACTCTGGAACCAACTACCAGCACATTTCAGGAACAGTGATTGTTACAAAACTTTCAAGATAAACCTCCAGGCAAAATTAAAGCAACCAGCCTAGGCCAAAGCAGATCAATGCCACACTGGGGATGGTGTTGCCATTCCTTTCCCTGTCCGCCCCCCCTCTCCCCCAAACAAACATACAGTGTATGAACAGTAGCGTCCAACTAGACCAAAAAACCCATCTACAACGGAATGTGCCTGGAAATGATTCTAGTTGGATCCTACTGAGGTACATGATTAATCAATATTAACCTACTTACTAACTCAATAGGCCCTATCATTCATGTACTGATGTTTTGCTTATTTCCCTGTGTAGTGGCAATTGTCATTAGGGCTGGAAGACAAGTGCATTAGCACTGACAACATGTTATTCAGAGGAATAAAAACACTTGAACAAAAAAATACCCCAAAAAACAGATTTGTTCCCAATTGAAATATCCTTAATCCCCAAAAAGATTTAATGAGATTTCTTTTTTTTAACTAGGCACCAATTCTACTTAACACTGCCACTTGCCATATAGACCTATTTCATATGCTGTCAGCATAGGTATCTAGGTCAGTGTGTGCACCTTTTGGCTGCAGGACGACACACTGTCACACTGCAAACTCAATGGCTATGAGCAATCTTCATTTATAAGGTTAGGGTTCTGCATTTCTATTAATTTTGAATAAAATTGACGTTTTGCACTGCGCATACCGGCAAACTCAATGCATTGTCAATGGCTGTGAGCAATCTTCATACAGAAAAAGTGAAATATCTCTAAAACCATACCACCTAGAAACAAACCGATTGGAACACATATAGAAAACATATTCACCAAACAGATTATATTAAATTTATATGGTTTGGCTTCTGTATTTCTACTAATTTTGAATAAAATAGACGTTTTGCACTGCACGTACTGGCAAACTCAATGATTGTCAATGGCGGTGAGCAATCTTGAATTATCTTCATGCAGAATAAGTGAAATATCTCTAAAACCACACCACCTAGAAACAAACCGCCTGGAACACATAGAAAACATACTCAACGAATAGATTATATTAAATTTATATGGTTAGGGTTCTGCATTTCTATTAATTTTGAATAAAATAGACGTTTTGCACTGTGGGTACCGGCAAACTCAATGCATTGTCAATGGCCGGGAACAATCTTCATACAGAAAAAGTGAAATATCTCTAAAACCGTACCACCTAGAAACAAACCGATTGGAACACATATAGAAAACATATTCAATGAACAGATTAAATTATAATGCTTGGGTTGTGTATTTCTATTAATATACGTTTTGCACTGCGCGTACCGGTAAACTCAATGGCAGTGTGCACTCGTTCTGCAGCCAAGGTGTGCACACATACACAATGTTTATAAACATTGAAAGGGGTCTATAATGTTTACTGCATCACCTACCTTTGTACATGTATCGCTCAGAGCGTATATCCTTCTCCAAACTGTATCTGGTCATATCGAACTATGACAAATACTTTAAAGTTGCATGGTCCGATGAAACATATTTTTGTCAAAACCAAAACACCTACTTACATTTGATTTTATATATCCAAGTTAGGTACTGATGCATTAACTAAGGCTTTGGGGCAGCATGTACAGAATAATCAGTGAATTTATTACCCCATCCCTTTGGGCACCTACTTTGACACAGCCATTAGGCAGGGAGAATACTAACCAATTAGGTCAACTAGTCCTACCCTCATTCCCAGTACCATTTATGGCATTAGTCAGGTTCCACACTACTTACATATTAATAGGTCATTCCTCATCACATGACCATCATGAGATGTGAATCTGGGCCATAACAACAAGACTTTTGACAAGCTTGCCAAAATGATTTTGGGTTCTTTCAACTCAAATTGCTCCAAAACTAGCCATTTTCCATCAAAATGACTCCGGAATAATGAATAGTAGGTTATAATAGTCAACTTGATATACTTATCTAAAAAATGATGCAAACATTCGAAAGCCATCGGACTATGCACCCTTAAAAGAAGGAGGAAAGAAAAATAAGGAAAAAAAAGAAGAAAGGGAAAATAGTAAAATGAAATGTAATCGTGAAATGAATTGATGTACCTCATATTCTCTACTTATTGCATCATGTCTACTTTAATTTAACGAGGCGGAGTCAAGGAGTGATAGTGGATAAAAGTCTTTAATCAGGGAAAATGCGTAATGTTGGAACAAGACAGGTCAGACAGTTCCGGTATCAGTCTATGCAGTCCATAATGGGCGGCCCCCGAGCCTCAACCCGACCCTAGCATACTAACCCGGTAAAAGGTGTGGGTGGGTGGGAGAAAGTGAATCAGTGTGATCAGTAGCTCGGGTCGGAGGGTTGTGGTAGCGGGCAGGCGAAGGGAGGTCACGTGATCAAAACGGCGGGAAGGGTCAGCTGGTGGGGTCGGGTCGGGTCGGATGCCCCTAGGGTTACTCGAGTGGCGCCACCTATCGGTTCGTTCTGCATTTCTCCACCCGTAAATTAATCATGTTACCTATAACATGCACAATTTAACGAGGCGGAGTCAAGGAGTGATAGTGGATAAAAGTCTTTAATCAGGGAAAATGCGTAATGTTGGAACAAGACAGGTCAGACAGTTCCGGTATCAGTCTATGCAGTCCATAATGGGCGGCCCCCGAGCCTCAACCAATTAAGTGTGGCGAGGGTTGCCGCGCGCGAGGCTGTTGTTCGGGACGTAGTGATGAACCGCCGCGGATGTCCAGGAACCAGGCTGCATAATCTCGGCTAGTGAGGTGCCCGCCGCTGCACAGGCCTGTGCCCCTCCCCTCCGGAGGCTGTGGAGGGTATAGTCCAAAGGCAACCTCACGCCGATGGCAGCGAGGGCCATGCGGAGGGACGGCAGCATTACTTGTGGCGGAGAGGGAGGTCAGGAACTAGCAGGAATGCCGGATCAGAAGGGTGCGGGTGTTGGAACTCGACATATCGATCCCAAGCCGCCACGGGGCAGCACTGGGACCCTGGTACGCTTGGGATGGTGATGCGGTACGCTTGATCGGTTCTCCACCTGGTCTTGGTGGTGCGGACCAGTACCGTGCGCCCTTCTCGGGATCTATAAATGTCTGCCCGTCTGAGATAGTCGTGGTTTGTTCGGTGTAGCCTGTGAATAGAGGGAGCAATTAGTACGAAATTCGCAGGCTAAGTTATAGGCCGTGGGTAAATATGTTCTCGAGCCGGACTTCAATTTCAGTAATGCTCATCACCTGGCTATCGTGATAGCCTACTAGCAGCTCCCTCCAAACCTTGATGACGAGGCCTGAGGGGATGGGTATCGGAGCCTTGATGTGGCTTGGTAACGCTGTAGCCCTTACTTGCTGGTAAATGTTCAGATAGCTCTGGTGTTTTTCCCCATAGGTCTGTTTGTGGGTGTGGCCATATGTCGCTCAGAATAGGCCTATCGTCCATGGGTGTCATGGGAGGGCGTGAGTTTAGGCTTGCAATGTCCGCGCCTGTGTCGTGGATTGTTGGATCATCCCAGCCCGCTTCCTCATCACCTCTGCTTCCTAAGGCCGTGACATAAGTGTCATGGTTGCCGCCATGCACGCCGCCATCCTTGATCCCTATGCTGTCGTCACTGATGCTGACCTTCCGTATGGTCACGGTCGGTGGCTTGGTCCCAACGGCGTATTCTGCTGGCGGCCAGGTATACGTTGCGCCGGTGGCGCCGCTTGTCTTAACTTCCTGGAAGTTGTGGTGGTTTCTTGAGGACTGCATGGCATCGGGGATGCCAGGATTTCTGCCAGGTTTGAGTGCCTGACTGCGTCTGTTTCTTGGGTTGTCGAGGGTCTGAACGGCCTGTTCTACAGGTGGCTTGCCGTTATCCGTAGGGGCCTGCGCTACGTTGTGCCTGCCCCGGAGTTTGCCTGTGCTTGCTCTGTGTGGGCTGGATGCCTCGCGTTTGCCTTGGTTGCATTTGACAGGCTCCTCGTCTGCCGAACCGGTGTCGCGCGGGGAGCCCCATTTCAAAAAACCTGAGAGGTCTGTTGTGCGTTTGATGCGGCCGCTCCTTTCTTTTCGAGGAAACGCTTTTTATTTATGCAGTCTTTCTCTCTGTGGTTGTTCGCGCGGCGATAATTGTTTGCGCACCAGGCGCACACGTGTACCTTCCTATCTGGCATCGTCCCGTGCGTCTCCGCGAAGCCGCACTCGTTGCCCCAATTCCAAGGGTGGCATGTCTTCCCGTCTGTGTCATGATTAAACTCGTGATGGTTCTCCATTGCTCTGCCCGCACCGCCAGCTACGTTGGTGGTGTTGTAGCTGTTGCGGGTGCCTTTCTCAAGAACCGTGTTATGGACGCGTGTTCCTAAGGCAAAGACGTCTCGTTGCACATCCTTGATTGCGTATTGATCTGTCCATCCATTTGGAAGTCGACCATCGTCAATCATTGAGAAGACGCGTTCCGACCATCGGCGGCATGTCTCCCATTGCCAGTCCTTCGCCATAGTGGCTATTTGGTGAATGTGGTCTATTAAGGGGTCGGACCATGTGTCCGGGATCTCGGGTGCCCTGAGCATAGTGCATAACGCCTCGAAGTACTCAGGCCAGGTCGCCTCAGCCATGCCAATCCTCTCCCTTCTGTCTCCGCGAACTACATAGTTATGGGGGAGCCGTGGTAATTTAGCTTTCTTCTTCCCGAGTGCCGCCCCAGCCGCCGCCAAGAGTTCAGATATGTTGCCCGGGTCGTCGTTATCATTGATTCGATCCCGGTTATGTCGTCCTCTGGGACCCGTCTGGCCTCCTCCCCTGATTGGGGCCGAGTTATAGCAGTCCCGGTATTGGTTATCACTGCCTGGCGTGTCCCCAAAGGTTGCTTTACTTTTTTGTTTTTTATAAGTTTTGGCAGGGGCCATCTTCGGTACGGCGATGCCTTCTGTCGCTCGCGCCCGTTGTCGGGCTGACCTGTAGGTGACGTGTTGAGTCTGAAGCGCACTGTCGATGTCACTATCAGGTTCCCCCGATGATGTGCTTTCCTCCTGCTCTTTCGCTTTCCTTGTTGAGCGGGACTTGTGTTTGAATGCGTCCATCTTGTCCGCTATCTCGGACCTGATGGTGGCCATCTGTGTCTCCATTGCGCGGCTAACGGCTGCGTTTACCGCATGTATTATTGCGTTCGTGGCCGATGCCTGCTCCGATGATGATGCCTCTTGCATTGCCGAGATTGAGTTCCTGCTGCCTGGGGACACCGGGGATGCTTCCATGTTGTCTCCATGGAGATCCGGCTCCATCTGGGCCTTCCTTGTTCGCCCCCGGGGCTTTGGTGTGTCGTTTCTTTTTGCCTTCCTCGAATTCTTTCTTGTGTTCGGCATATTTGGGCAGTACCAGAATGTGTCTGTTGGAGCAGTGACCCGTCAGTGAATTTCAAATATCTAGTCGTGTGGGTGTGTTATAAAAGTTAGGTGCCGACTAGTCTCCGTAGAAGAGGTAGTAAGAGGTAAAAAATAAACAGGGTTGTAGTTGTTGATGTAAGGGTGTGGTTAAATGAGTAGCATAAAATGTAAATGTCCGGATAAATGTGATAAATTAGCGCTAGTGAGTAAAAGTAACCATAAAGTCAGTGGTAAAATAGTGATGAAGTTAGTGATTTGTGGCTTAGAATGAGTCTGGAGTAAAGCGATGACCTTTAATGAGGTGATAAATGTCAATGTCTATAATACAAATGCCATAGCATAGTGTTGATCTCGGAGTAGGAAAGTTGTAAATTTTAATGTAATAAAATAATAGTCGAAAGTCAATAGTATAACAGAAGTGGAGCAGCACTAATAGTATAACTATATGTATAAAAATTAGGCTGTAAATGGCCGAATGTCTCGTCGAATAACCTCGTCGAACAACTGATGCATAACACAATGAATTGGTGAATGTCGATTTTTCAACTCCTTTAGCTTTAGCTACTGTGCTATGACGTCCATGTCGATCCTGGATCCGGTTCTATCGACCCTACTGATAGGTTGGGAGTAAATAACTGTAAATGTTTATAATTTCAAAGCATGAAAATAGTGTAAAATAAATAATTGGTCTGGTTGGTTCGCTTTAGCTACTGTGCTATGGCGTCCACGTCGATCCTGGGCCCGGTTGTATCGTCCTAATTAATAAGTGAGTTCATTTAATTATAAATGTCTATCATATCTAAGACCTTGGAGCCTGGCGGGTTTGTACGCTTTAGCGGCTGCGCTATGGCGGCCAGGTCGATGTAAATGTTTGTAATATCAATAGCATAAAATAGTGTAAAATAAATAATTGAGTTTTTTGTGCGCTTTGGCGCTAGGCTATGGCAGCTTGGCTGAACCTGGTCTGGTTGGTTCGCTTTAGGTACTGTGCTATGGCGTCGCACATGTCGGCCACGTCGGTCCTGGGGCCGGTTCTGGTGTCCAAAAGACCGTATCAAGTCAGTAGTAAATACGTGCTGTAGTAGAATAACGATGTAGTAGAATAGTGATGTAGTTGGTGATTTGTGGGTGAGAATGAATAAGGTGTAAAACGATGGCGTTAAAGAGTTCATTAAATTATAAATGACTATAATATCTAAGTCAAGGAGCCTGGCTTGGTTTATATGCTTTAGCCGCTGTGCTATGGCGGCCACGTCGATCCTGGGCCCGGTTTCAACGGCCTAATTACTGTCGTTGAGAGTTAACTACCCTAAGGAAACGGCCGATTTGCCATTAATGTAGGTAGTATGGATTAATTACGTATTATAATGACAGTGTTGTCTAGTTATCGACAGCAAATTGACTTTTAGATTGTCGAATTCTCAAATTTCCTTAGCTAGCGATCTCCGTCCCAATAATATACATATGCATTTCTTCTTTCTTCTTACATCCACTCACAAGCCTCAAACCTGTATGAAATAGCTTTGTGTCTACGATACCGTCAAGTCGAGACGTCGAACATGAGTCCTCGACACCCTTGCGTTGATAGTCGTGAAGACGGAGACCACACAGGCAGGCTGAAGTCATCGACACACTTTCACGGCTCGCGATATGAAAGGAGTACACAGGTAGCATGTAGACTGTGTATTGTATATAGTCGACACTCATGCATGTGAGAAGCCAGATAGAAATGTAGTGAACTGTAGAAAGTGAACTGTAGAAAGTATAATCGGAGAAAGTGAATCAGTGTGATCAGTAGCTCGGGTCGGAGGGTTGTGGTAGCGGGCAGGCGAAGGGAGGTCACGTGATCAAAACGGCGGGAAGGGTCAGCTGGTGGGGTCGGGTCGGGTCGGATGCCCCTAGGGTTACTCGAGTGGCGCCACCTATCGGTTCGTTCTGCATTTCTCCACCCGTAAATTAATCATGTTACCTATAACATGCACAATTACATTCTATAAATCATTAAAAACTTTCGAGTCATGGTGTCAGCGTCACGATATCCCAATGGGGCAGCCTTATAAAGCCGCCATGAGTGAGCATTGTCACGATCTGGTACCCTTTCTCTGACTTGAGTTGACAATAGATATTGCTACGGCATAAAACCCCAACAAACAATGCTTGACAGGACTGTCCGTACCGGTGGGTAGTGCAGTCAGGCGGTTGTTGGCGAGGTGGAGTCTCTCCAAGGAGGGAAGGCGTCCAATGGCGGGGGTGAGGTTCTGGAGCTTGTTGCAACTAACGTCTAGGGACTCGAGACTGTGCAACCCCGCTATACCTGCAATAGTCAAAAAGAGATTTATAAGACATTTTTTCCCTACATAATTCTAAAGATTCTCGGGCAGGAATGACTGTGTGGCACACCGAGTAAGTCAGTCGGACATATATATATATATATATATATATATATATATATATATATATATATATATATATATATATATATATATATATATATATGCAAGAACTTATGCAAATGCAATCAAACTATATAGCAGCATTGGGGATGTGATGATTGATTAGAGCATTTATTTCTTGATAAAAAATGAACATCACCACGTTTTAATTTGCCATACACGTTATTTAAGTTGTACTAAAGAACTCAAAGTATATATTATGTAAGGTAAATTAGTTCACACACCTCATATATATATATATATATATATATATATATATATATATATATATATGTATATATATATATATATATATATATATATATATATATATATATATATAGTATAGTTCTATGAATCTTACCTGGGTACGGATGATGGATAACTGGTGTTTTCCCGAGGTAGCCTCAGATAGTCGTGGGTCAGGGAGAAGGAAGCACATCTGGGTCCAGCAATCTTTTATGTACTTTTTAGGGAAAAAAAATGATCTTAGTATTATATGGATACTTTAGTGTTTTCTTTTTGGCACTAGCAAAACGTGATAGTCATGGTAGGGTAGGATGGGGTGGCCCTGACCCACGACTATCCGAGGGTAGTACCTCAGGAAAACACCAGTTATCCATCATCTGTACCCAGGTAAGATTCATATAACTATACTATTTTACCTCGTACTACCCTCTGGCTACTTGTAGTCCAGGGAGAATTTTACGTAATCTCATATTTTATCCTTTTATACTTAATGCTGTAATCATACTATTGTTTTTTAGTGCAAAATATTAATTTTGTTTCTCACCCGTCTTCAGTTGGTGAGTAGGCAAGTCGCCAGGCCCCCTGGCTTTTCTAGTCATTTGTTGTAATGTTTTGCAAACGATCTAGCTCTCTTCCACCCCGCATGTGCAAGCATTCTCTTTACTGAGATTCCTAATTGTCTTGCCTTAGAGACCATGGCTCCACGCGTTGAGTGGGATGCGTAGCGTCCAGTATTGATGCCTACCTGTTTAAGCACCTTGATGGTCCATCTTGCGAGTGTGTCTCTCGAGATAGTTTTATGCGGTTTGATAAAGCTGATTAGTAGCTGTCTGGAATTCCTTATCCCGCTGACTTGGATATATACGCCCTAATGGCTGAAACTACACATATCTGTTTATCTTCCGGAAAACTATTTACATGTACTGTGGGCAGTGGGTCCCCTGTGTGATTCGACTTTAATAATGTCTCTAAACCGAATGTTGCCTCATCCTTATCTATCTCTAGTCCATCGAGTGAGAGAGCCACAATGGTTTGGCCTCAGTGTCCCGTCACTAGCAGTAATACCACTGCTAACTTAAATCCTAGTTCCTTCATTGATGAATGTCTATTACTAAGCCATGACTTGAATAACTTAAATACTATAGACACATCCCAAAACCTACTATATTTGGGTTTGGATGGGTTCCTTTCATACACCGATCTAATGAACCAATGTACTACCTGATGCTTTCCAATCATTTGTCCATCTATCCTTGGTAGAATAATTGAAAGTGCACATCTTGCTGCATTAATTGCACCAAATCCTAACCCATCTTCTAATATTCTTAGAAATCTTACTATCTGGGCTATTGTAGGTTTTAATGGTTTGACTCCTTTAAGCAGACAATGAAGTCCCCATTTCTTTAAATAACTTGTGTATAATTTCACCGTTCCTTTCCTCCACATGTGTGAAATGAGTCTTTCTTGTGTAATTTTGTCTAAACCAAATTGTTCTAAATGTTTTTTTAGAAAAGAAATGCCAAAAGGGGTGTTGTTGAGATGTCTCCATTGACTGTTAGTGGTCACTGGTGTTGTAGGTTGTCCCTTTCTCATGGGAATCTGAGCACGTCTTTTGCTGCTAATGTTATTGCCACTAGCCATGGTTGTGTGTCTCATGCTGGTAATATCAGTACTGCGTGTGAGTGATCCATCTTGATCTTCCTGGCCACTCTGCTGATAATGCTGAATGGTGGGAATATGTAATAGAATGTATTATTCCAAATTAACGAAAATGCATCTACTCTCCAGTCTTCTGGCTCTGGATTTCAAGACACATATTTGAGTAACATTTTGTTGTTGCGGGATGTGAATAAGTCAATTTCTGGCTTGCCCCATTTATCACAAATGTAGTCGAAAATAACATGATTTAATAACTATTCTAGATGGTTGTGAAAATGTCGACTTTTCTTGTCAACCAAAGTATTTTGACTGCCTGGAATATGTGCTACTGTTAGCCATATCACGTGTTTCTCTGTCCAGTCCCAAATTTGTTTGGCTAAATAGTTACATGGTTTGGAACAAGTCCCTCCCATATTACGTATGTAAGCCATAGCTATCGTGTTATCTGTTAATACCCTTACATGATTTTTAGGTAGGTGAACTAGACTACATAATCCTAGATAAATAGCGCTAAGTTTTAGTACATTTATGTGATCAGAGATTTCATCATCCATCACCCGACCACCTGTTGCTTGTTGGTCTCTGTGAGCCCCCATCCTTCTAGTGAAGCGTTTGTTGTGACTGTAGTGTTGGGCTCTCTCCCATTCTAATGGGATTGGGCGAATTATTGATGTGTGACAGCCACCACATAATATCTTTTTGACCGTCTGGTGAAATCGTCATGGGTTGTTCAAAGTTTCCTTTTGTCTTTATCTATTTCTAGCGATTTAATATGAGCCTTGCCATAGAGAATAGCTGGTACATATGCTATCATAATTCGTATCAGTATTACGACTTGTCTTATCTTTGGTTTGTTCAATTGTAATAATTGGTTTGCTGTTGTTGTAAATTTATCAACTTTTTGTTCCGTTACTGAAATGGTCATTTCTGTGGTGTCAATAAAGAATCCCAGAAACTTTAACTTCTTTGTTGGTGTTAAAAATGATTTAGTTTCATGTATGTAGAATCATAATTTCTTAAATGTCTCACATAATTTGTCTACTGCTGTCTGACACTGCTGTTGTGTTTGTGCAACAATAAATGAGTCATCAATATAAAGAAACATGAAATGTCCTTACCTAGCCATCTGGGAAAATATAGGTTTAAGTAACCATGTGAAAATGCGTGGAGCGCAAGCTAGTCCATTAGGCATACACGTGAACTCATACAGTTTGTTGTTCCAACAAAACCTGATATATTTATGATCAGGTTTATAGATTGGTACTGTATATACTGGCTAGCCAGGAGTCCACACTGGCTAGCCAGGAGTCGTGCATTACTAAGTCTCTAGCTGTGTCTAATGAAAACATTTTGAAATGTTTGTATTCTACTAATTTGATAAATAAAGTTCGATCTAGAAATAGTCTTACATCTCCATTTGGTTTGGGTCTTGTGAAAATATTAGAAATAAATTCCCCAACCACATGTAGTGCTGGTTCTAATAGGCCTTTTTCACAAAATTTAAGGACCTCATTATCTAATGCCTCGCGTTCTGAACCATGAAATCGGGAAGGGAAAAGTATGATATCTTGAATAGGTTCCTCAATCAAAGGTATTCTTACTCGTTCCACTAAACTAAGGATAGCTAAATTCTCCATAATGTTATTCTTACTCCTTCCACTAAACTAAGGATAGGTAAATTCTCCATAATGTTATTCCATTCCGGTAGGCAATTATTGAGGTTAGCAGCTTTAAATATGCTTACTGGTGTTTGCGTTGCCACTTCTATTTGTTCCCTGGGTGAGGGAACGGCTTCTGGGCATTGAACTCCCTCTTGAAGGGTCTGTTCCCGTCGTTCCAGCCGAACGACTGCCTTTGGCCCCTTCCCCTGGCCCGGAGCTGAAGTTTTTCCGAACCAGCCTCCTCATTGTCTGGTTCAACGGCTTCGAAAATCCTGCCCCGTCTTTGTGAAGCAGGTAGGATTTGTGTCCACAGACTTATTTTTTTCCGTTTCCATATGTTTCCCACACTTGGAAGCGGTCTCCACTTGTTTTAACAAGTGCTGGAGTTGTCCGCCGAACATCTTGGTCTTGTCCAGTGGCTTTCCCTTAATGGGCTTGGGGGCAAAGAATAATGTGTATTCCTTCCCGTCATAGTCCAAGACCTTCTTAGATCTGTCTACTTCCTTTCCTGCATCAGTGCAGACCACCTTAAAGATGTTTTCGAAACGTCTGTATGACAGGAAATTGCTAGTTGCTGTCAGCAGCGCAATTCCCCCATCCATTTCCTTGCACAGCGACGAGAATTTATTCTCAGCCAGCATCCTGTTGGCTATTGGTGTAATGGCTGAAAGCGCTGAGAGTACCCCTTTGTGTACAGTGTGAAGAACCGCCTCAAACTTCTTCCGGTCCTCACTCAGTCTCCCCTCTAAGTCCATCTCTTTGATGGCAAATTCCGGGATTCCTTTGATCCCCGTGAATTTCTCAGCCAACTTCATAATAACCTCATCTGGCTTAAAAGTGTTGAAGTGCCCCTGAATTGTTTTCCTCATCATCATAATGGTATGGATCTTTTTCCCCCGAAGAACCTTGTACTTCTTCATCACCTTGCCACTCAACTCCGCGTATTTCCCCGCACGTTTAGTATCAGAGTCAGAGCTCGTCGAAGACGAGTCTGACGAAGAGTCAGAAGAAGAGGATTTGTTCTTCTTCCTCTTCTTGACTTCTTCTTGCTCTTCTTTGTGTGCAGCTTCTTCTTACGTGCCCCCGTGTACTCATCCCCACCTGATGAGTGTGCCTTCTTTTTGTGCTTGCATTTGCGCGCAACCACAACAACCTCCTCCTCTGACTCATCGTCAGACGAGCCCTGATCTTCTGAAAGATCCTCCCAGTCAGATTCCACTGAATTCTGCACTGGTTTCTTCCCTTTCCTGGTCGGCACTCTGGAGGGAAAAATCTCCTCCATCTTTGGTTGTACTAACCGTGAAACTCTTTCATCTAGGTCAGCTGGGCCGGGCTCAGACCCCCCCGCCTCGTCGGAATCTCTTTGTTCCGGCGACCTTTGCACCTGTGCCGGTGGTGAAGATTCTTCATCTTCACTGAGCCCTTCATGTGCCTCTGCCTTACTCCCCTTCATAGCCATAGCTTGGAGACTGTAAAACACCAAAAAAACAATGGGTTAGGCATTATTCGGGCTGAATATCATATAGATAATTAGTATCATATAGATAATATAGTATAATTATACTAGGTGTGTATCATGGCGTTAAAACTGTATTTAAACCATTTTTAACACAGGCGTGTGGTTAATAGACAGTCATAGGATAACAGTATGGACAACCAACCAAACCAAACGAGGGGTAGGGACCAGTGTAATGGTCACCTCCCACACTCTCTGTCCTATAAACTTCTCCCACCTGTGGCTTTCTTCGCCAACAAGTTGAAGAAAATACTATAGGACTCGGAGGTACGCCTTATCAAATACTTAATTGGGGAATCTTAAAGAAACCCAGGAATAAATCCTATCAATGTAAATGGCTCCTGCCAAACATCTCTCCGTTCAGCAACGGGCGGCTTTGTCAATAACAAACAATGGCTGCATTGTTCAAACAATCTTACATAATTCAATCGTAATTAAGCTGTAAAAGAGTAATAACTTATGGAAAAGTTTCAAAACTTTTTGTACGTGAATGCTAACATGAACTGAACCAAAGTATCCAGTTAATAAGATACTAACCTGGTTGGTTTTGTAGTTAATGTAGAAAACTGCCGGAGCTACTCACAAATATCCTCATGTTGTGAGTTGATTAGGTTAATGACTGGACCCGGATGTGCTTCCTTCTCCCTGGGCTACGAGTAGCACCGAGGTGAAATATATATATATATATATGTATATATATATATATATATATATATATATATATATATATAGCTGATTAGATCTTAAGAGGAAAGATGGACAATATTACTTTTGTCTACAGATGGTAATGGACTGGAAGAAACGTCAGACTTACTCTCAGGTAGATAAAACAGCTCGTTTCCAGGCAGATATCTAAAAGGAAAATGTACTATTAACAGTAATAATAATAATCTATATATACAAATATAGAAACATACATAAATACATACAAATTGAACAGATTCCATTTGAACTGAACGAAAACACACGTTTGTCCTGAATCGTGATGAGGATATTTCTACATTTCAAATGAATCATTTGTGTTTGATTCGGACAGAGGAAGCTCGAGACTGGTGTGGGAGAAGGAGGATTTATGTGAGGCAGGTAAACAGTGGTACAAGGTTAAAATCTTTCAGGATAATGATAATTGTCTGGGTGAGTTCCGTCCATTGGTCGATGTCGGCCGATGGTAGAGGGAGGACCTGGGAGCTCGAGGGTGTAGGCCCGGGAGCCGACCCCCACGAAGTGGCATTAAAAGAGAGGGTGGGTGGGTGTGGTAGAATAAAGCAGTTTGAAGGATGGAGCCCGAATGCCAGTGGGGGGAGGAGGAGGAGGGCGCGCATGCGCAGCTTGGTACTGTGAGCGTCTCGGGCTTCCCCCTGCCGGATCAACCATGGTCTCGTCGTAGGCTTCGGAGAAGCATTGGTCGCGGGAGAAGGCGCCCCCACCGGTCAGGCAAGAGTCGCACTCGATCACCCATTGAAGCCATGACGGGGGGGGGGGGAGTAAGCACATGCCGTTTCCCTTGGATGCGAAGTTGCAGAACCAGCGGACGTCGCGTTTTAGGTCGAGGTCCACGTCGGTCGGGCTGGATACGTGGCTGCCCGGAGGCTGCGGAGAATGCGGCACATGAACTTCCGGGCCGCCGGGATGCACCTGCTTGTGTGTGCCAGGCGGTCCATGAGCTTCTGGAGGGCCTTCCTAGCACTCGCAGTCGTTGACGACATCGTCTAACTTCTGGTCGGAGATGCGGAGGACCAAGGCCTCCGAGTCGAGCTCAATCCCCAACCAGGTCAACCTCACAGTAGGGGGGCAGCACTTGTCAGGGGAAAGCGCCAGTCCAAGGAGGCCGCAGACCTCGTGGATGGCCATGAAGGCGCGCATCGCGTCCAAGAAAGACGAAGTCGTCCACGTACACTAGGCTGAAGAAACCTCACCGCTGGAGGATCCAGGACACCACCGCGCCCGTGCCATGCGATTCTCCTTTTGCTGCCTTGTCGCACGTCCCGGGGTCTTTATTCCAGGCGACCCTGGGCGCGCCCATCGCAGCCTTGTCGTTGTGACTGCGGGGGTCTACGCATGCCTTTTGCTGCTGGTGTTTACCGGGTTGGTGGTCGGTCGAGCTCATGGTAGCAGTACAGACATGACCCACCATCATGATAATTTCGATCCTGACAGCGTTTACGGCTGCCGTATCCCTCGAGCCGTCGGGCAGCTGCCCGTCCGCGATTCTCATAAAGATCTCTTCGGAGTACCTCCTCATGACTGGCCAGGACAAGGAACAGTTATCCTGTGCCACCATCTCCTGGTGGCGTGAGAGGGCCTCTAAAGCAGTAGCAGGGAATGCGCGCTGGTACTGCAGGCACTTCAGTCCCAGCGTATACTCGATTTCTCCTCATCCCCCCGCTCTACCAGATCGTAAGGGAACAAATACTTTGCAGGGATACCTTTCTTTCTGGTGTTGGATTTCCCATCCGCCGCCACCACGATCAGCCTTCCGTACGCGTCTTCGTCGTGTTGTCGGCTGTCGGTGGCGCCGCGGGACAGGGAGCTCAGTGCGTCTCACGGTAGCAATGGCTGCGCGGTCGTGGCGATGGGGACGACCAGACGCTTGCCGGGCTTACGGGTCACACGCCATGACTTGCGTGCGGGCTGTTGCATCCTCTAGATGGGGCGTCGGCGGCAACGTCCTGGCCCTGCTGGGGCGGCGTCGGTCGGCCGATCCGCGCCAGCGCTGGGCCGGAGAAGTGCGGGGTGCGTACGGAGAGCGGGTTGCTCCTCGGTGGCGTGCGTTGGCGGTGGCGGCTGCCAGCGCGGCGGTGGCTTCCGCGAGCACCTTGCTCTGGGCCGCCATTTCTTCCCGCTGTTGGGCGGCGTGCTTCTCGAGGGCCCCCCCCATCGCTTCTCGATGGCGTCGATAGATGCCTGCATTCGAATCATGCCTTCGCCGATGGTTTCTTCGCGCATGCCGACTGCCTGGCCGGTGGCGTGGGCGGTTGCGGGGATGCGCCGCCATCTTGCGAGCTGATGGATTCGCTCGGGTCGACTTGTGGCATGGTGGTAACTCTCCGGGTGGCGCGCTTTGCCACTTGGCCTCTAGGAATTGTGGCGCGGCGGGTTCTCTGCATCTTCCTTTTTGACGTGGGTGACTTTTTAAATGTGTTTACACAGCTTTGTGACGTGGGAGGGAAGCAGACGTGCCGGTTAGAATAAAGCAGTTTGAAGGATGGAGCCCAAATGTGCGTCGAGCAGGGGTGGGGGGAGGAGGAGGGCGCGCATGCGCCGCTTGGTGCTGTAAGCGTCTCGGGATTCCCCCGCCGGGTCAACCACAATTCTAAATTATGGGCCAATTTTCCCATATTGTAGATAAATCGGGCATAGGCAACATAACCTCATTGCGATCGCCATACATTTAAAACAAAATACACCATACATCCTGAAAGGAATCTACTTACAATTCTACTAGGAAGGGTAGTTTCCCGATGTCGTCTGGCTGTGTGAAAGCAAAACAAATGGCTATTAAATATCAAACCTACATCCTAGTCCGCTTACAATCCTTCAATATCTCAAGAATATTTGCATACAGTCTCATATTTAGATTGCCTTTATGGTGCTATTTTATCACAACACATATCATACAAAAAACCTGCACTCCCTCGTACCACCCCCACCACACACAATCATTTCCTTGGCATAAAATGAAGATTGTTTCATACTTTTATATAAATGAATATTGTCTATAAATGTACGTTTTTTGTTACACAAATGATTCCCAATGTAACGCTTGCTTCTTGGGATTTTGCTCCTAGCTTCATCTAAAGTCATATCAGGACGGGTACCGACTTGTGACAGTGCGCAGTCGTGGCGACTTTATAGTGTTGGTAAATAGTGGGCTGCTAGCACCAGGACCCAATATTCCACTCAATCACATTATTCTGATATTGGGCAAACCAGTTATTGCCATATCCTAGGAATGATAACCGCCAGGCTAGGTAGTGACATGTATACATTTTGCAAGTCATTGGTTTGACCAGGTTAGAGTTTGAACCCATGCCATATTCTTTGTTATTTTAAAATAAGAATAATGAGGGCGATTGGAGCAAATTGGTTTACTGTCGGGAAGGTGGGAGCATCCCCTGGTTGGGAGAGGATGGGTGGGTGGCTCATGTCTAATGCTAGGTACACACCTACCGTATACGATCGTTTTTCCGCACCCACCTACCGTATACGATCTAAAACTGCCCAAAAATCGTGAGGTGTGCACTCCCCTAGCACACCTACCGATTACGATTCACGACTAAAAACTAATTTTTAGGGCTAAAACGGTAGGTGTGCGCTAGCATTACGATTGCGATTCCCGATTCGAAAAATGAATCGGCCCAATTTCAGTTTTAAGCGGATCGGGAGTTTTAGTGCGCGAATCCTATACGGTATGTGTGTACCTAGCATTATAGCCACATGTTATGATCCAAAGAAACTGCAGCTAGCCATGTCTCAAAAGGTAATTCTGCATAAAAGAATTCTGGGGGTTTGGGGGGACTGTGGGGAGAGGGTTTAATCCAAGAACAGCAATCCTTCCCAAGCACTCTCTTTGAGGGAGGGTTAGGATTTGTAGAACCAAAGAGAAAGCGAAAAAATATAGGATGGGATGTGAGCTATGTTAGACTGGCATTGTAATACTTTGGTACCTGTCTTCAGCGATTGTACTGAGTGGGAAAACTCATGCAATGTGCGAATAATTCTTCCAATATACAAACTGTTCATTTTTTAATATCTTATTTGATTCTCCCCAATGATAGGACAGCTGCTGGTCTGGATGAAGAGCTGTCCTTTGCAGTCAAGTGCTAGTTGCGGGAGGGGTGTGTGTGCAGCCTTTGAAGATAACTATGGTTAACTGTGGGTAGTGGGGTTGGGGTCGTGCGGATAGACATTTTCCCTGAGATGCTGAGATTATCTAGATGTACTGCTGTAGCCTTTGAAGACTAGTGTGGTTATTAGTGGGGTTGGGGGTAGTACAGATGGACATTTTCCCTGAGATGTTGAGATGGTCTGGGTGCAGAGTTCTCCTCTTAAGACAGGTACGACCGTAGTTAGTGGGGTTGCGGGAAGGAAGGGTGCAGATGGACAGTTTCACTGAGATGTTGAGATGGTTTATGGCTGGCGCACACCTCCCGTTTGTGCGCACCCACCTACCGTATACGATCTAAAACTGCCCGTTTCGCGCACAAAAATCGCTATGTGTGCGCTCCCCGCGCACACCTAGCGATTGCGATTCGCGACTAAAAACTCAGTTTTAGGGCTAAAACGGACCGATTACGATTGCGATTCGCGATTCGAAAAATGAATCGGCCCGTTTTCAGTTTTAAGCGGGTCGGGTCGGGTCGGGAGTTTTAGTGCGCGAATCGTAATGCCATGTACACACATAGCGTATAGGATTCGCGCATAGGACTCCCGATCAGCTTAAAACTGAAATCGGGCCGATTCATTTTTCAAATCGGGAATCGCAATCGTAATCCTAGCGCACACATACCGTTTTATCCAAAAAAATCGGGAATCGCAATCGGTAGGTGTGCTAGGGGAGTGCACACCTCACGATTTTGGGGCAGTTTTAGGTCGTATACGCTAGGTGGGTGCGGGAAAACGATCGTATACGCTAGGTGTGTACCGGGCATAAACGGGAGGTATGCGCCAGCCATTATATAATAGATGCAGAAGTTTCCTTTTAATTTAATGCCAGGTACACACATAACGTATAGGATTCGCGCACTAAAACTCCCGATCCGCTTAAAACTGAAATCAGGCCGATTCATTTTTCGAATCGGGAATCGCAATCGTAGCACACACCTACCGTTTTATCCCTAAAAATCGGGAATCGCAATCGGTAGGTGTGCTAGGGGAGTGCACACCTCACGATTTTGGGGCAGTTTTAGGTCGTATACGCTAGGTGGGTGCGGGAAAACGATCGTATACGCTAGGTGTGTACCGGGCATAAGACAAGTACTCCCGTAGTCAGTGGGGTTGCCTGTGAGGGGGTGGGGAGCAGATGAACAGCTTCCTTGACATGCTGAGATGGTTTAGATGCAGAGTTTTCCTTTTAAGACAGGTACTACCATAGTTACTTGGGTTGCGTGGGTGGGGTGCAGGTGGACAGCTTCCCTGACATGCTGAGATGGTTTGGATGCAGAGATATCCTTTTAAGACAGGTACTCCCGTAGTTAGTGAGGTAGTGTGTGTGCGCGTGTGCGTGTATGTGTGTGTGTGCGCGCACGCGCATGCACATGTGGTCGATTCTCACCAAACTGCAACATTTAGAGTTCTGAGGGGGTATTTTTAGGAATTCCTTATATCATTTCAGCTCTAACCTGACTCTATTCATTACATATTGGTACATTAGGGACAGAATTTGGGCAAGTTAACTCTAAAAATTGACGATTCTGTGACTATTTGAAGAATAAGGTTCCTTACTGACCATAACCGTCCGCCTGCACATATTTCCATATACATAAAGCATATATATACCTAGTTGATACCTGTTAACCTATGATTTCTTAATTTATATACATGTTCAACATATTTGTCAATGTAAATATGTCAGAAATATTTCCTACATTTACATTTTTATTTCATGCCGAAGGACTGAACTTATCTGTACCACCCACCACTATGCTGTTTTTTCTACTTAACTATGTACTAGTTGCTCCAATTAATAGGTAATAGCATCTTTTCCTTAGAAAAAACGTTCAATTATATGCCTTAATCTTGATCCTTTCAGAAATATAAACTTTATTCGCCTAGCATAAAGCAGGTTTTAGGGGTAACCATTTTATTTTTGCAGACGGACGGTTATAGGCATTCATATTTCCAGAAGTATATAGAAATATATAGTATATAGTTATAAGGACACTGAGTAAACACATTTAGTTTTAACATTCCTTATGCCTATAACACAGTGTCCACATCAGATAGGTATATTCCAGAAGGTACCATGGTCATAGTACATATATTTTTATTATTTAAATAGCGGAGACGGACGGTTATGCAAATAACCTGTAAAGTATACAAAAAATACACATCCGAGTTAAAAATAAATAAACCCAGTGTTGGAACCTATTAGAATATGACATAGGCACAAACAAATCACTTAAGTTTAATATATTGTTGCACCACTGTAGCTATGGGGGGCAAAAACTGGCCGGAGACAGACGGTTATGGTGAAAGTTATTTTAGATAGGTATATTGCAGAAGGTACAATGGTCATAGTACATATATTTTAACATTCCTTATGCCTATAACACAGTGTCCACATCAGATAGGTATATTTCAGAAGGTACCATGGTCATAGTACAGATATTTTTATTATTTAAATAGCGGAGACGGACGGTTATGCAAATAACCTGGAAAGTAAACAAAAAATACACATTCCGAGTTAAAAATAAATAAACCCAGTGTTGGAACCAGTTAGACAGCTTCAAACTTCCTCTGAGCATTAAGGCTTTCCTCCACCGGAGTGTCCAGAAGCTTGCCAATGGGTGAAGGATTTGACACAACCATGAGGACATCAGCTTTGTCCACCTTCCCCTGGTCGTTTTGGCCCCATTTCCACCTGCCCCTGCATGGTGTCATATAGCTGATATAGTAACACCTTTTATTTATCTTGAGCACTTTGGCTAGGTACCATGTGTGTGTGGACAGTTTCCCTGAGATGAGGGGAGACGGGTAGAATGGAGGGATAGTAGTAAGATACGGGGTGGGTCATTCCTATCTGCACCCGCTTACCAGGGAGGTGAGTCGGTTGCGTTTCATGTAGATGCGTGTTACTTTGTGGAATGCCGGGGCCTCATCTAACAGCCGCTTGGGCATCTCTATGAGCCCCCGGTAGTTGAGGTGGACCACCTGGTCGCCTTCAGCCTTCACAATGTCCAGGTCCTCGTCCACGTCATGATGCTCGCCCTCACCCTCACTGTACCCCGGGCTACCACTGAAACAACTGTTGAAACTCATCGCGTGACTGGAACCAACCAGAAGCATGGTATATTAATTATTAGTAGATAACTCAGAGTTTTCTAATTCGCCACTTTAATCGAACTAATTCAGTTTTTTTGGGTTTAAAACAAAATGTTCTAGCCGCAGTTAAGGCTGTACAATCTGATGGTGTACAATCTGATGGTCTAATTCTTAGATAACTGTATTAAGTTGATAATTATAAGCTACTACCTTACTATGTTTTGAAGTAACTTTTATTTGAAAGGGTTAACTTTGGATACATTTGAAGTGAAAACATGTCATCTACACACCTAAATGCCGGACATAATACATTTTTGCAGGGACAGACGATAATACATTTCCTTCTATGCAGCAATACATACTCAAACATATACGGGGTTTAGTATCTACTATATAAATATTGGCAGGAGCTATTTTTGAAGTGCTAACTTGATATGAATAAGCAATGCTTAGGACCGACCCCCGAATAATTAATAATAATAATATCAATTGCACAATATAATCATAAATGCCTTGACAGCCTTGTCGCAGAGTAGCGCATGCCTGGAGGAACACATACACTGGTCCCGATGATGTCATGCCATATATGGAAGATCTGTAGGGAGGGACCAGTGTTCCTCTACTCGGTGTGCGCTACTCTGCGGCGGGTCATCATCAAGACATTAAGCCCATAGGCTATTATTAACCAATCACTGTTGTCTACCCGATTTGCTGCGTAGCGAAGTTTGACAAGCTGTTTCCGTTTCCGGTTGTTGGATTCTGGTAATTCATTTTCCACCTCTATTATTTATGTATATATATACACGTGTTAGTCCTAAAGCCTAGGTCACACCTACCCGGATCAGAGGCTGGATGAGCCCCGCACCGTGATCCGGCATTGTCCGTGGCAATCCGGCATGATCCATGGCTCATCCTTGGTGATCCTTGGCTGGTCCGGCCTCATCCGGGGTTGGCACAGGATGTTTTAAAATGTTTAAAACATTCGGGGAATATTGCAATCCGGGCTCGATCCGGGTGTAATCCAGGGGTGGTCCGGGTAGTCTGGGGGTGCCCCGGGGGTAGTCTGTATCATCCGCCGCAGTACAGGTGTTTTTTAAACTGGATGAGCCATGTTTTAGCCATGGTTTAACCAGGACCAGCCCCGGACTAGCCCCGACATAGCCACGGACCACTCCAGGACTGCCTGGATAAGACCGTGACAATCCGGATGAGCACGGATTAGGCATGGATCACCATGTATATCCCAGTTTACCACGGATCAGGCCAGGATGAGCCCCGTTTTCGTATATATATAGCAGTAGCAAGTCCACTTCATTTATCACTTCCAGCTTGACTCTCAGAGGGTTCACATCATGGATGCATGCATGAGGCAGCACAGGCAGCAACTACAGCTACATCAGCAACAGAATGTTAACAACATGATTATGCTCCAAGTTCTGCAGATCCACAGAAGACTTAAGAGAAGACAGAGAAGAAATGTGTGGGTTTGTCCATGGTTGGAGAGAAGAATTCAATTTGGCCAGTTCACAAGTCTAATGCAAGAGTTACGCATCGAAGATGTTCGTGCCTACAGAAACTTTCTCCGCATGGATCCGGGTATGTTCGAGGAGGTTCTCCTTCACATCCTTCCCAGAATCACGAAGCAGGACACTTTCTACAGATTGAATTGAAACTGTCATTCACACTGCGATACCTAGCCTCTTGTGACAGCTATCATTCACTCATGTACGGTTTCTAAGTTCGTCACAACACCATCTCGCTCGCCATTCGTGATGTATGTGAAGCTATAATTGCAGAGTATGCCGAAAAGGTCATTCAGGCTCCAACTACAGAATAGAGAGGTATTGCTGAGCAGTTCTCAACAAGATGGCAGTTTCACCATTGCCTAGGAGCCCTTGATGGGAAACATATCCCGATCCAATGCCCAGCCCATGGAGGGTCTGAGTACTACAACTACAAGGGATTCCACTCTATCATATTGATGGCTTTAGTGGATGGTGACTACAAATTCTCCTGGGTCGACATTGGGAGCAATGGCTCTGCAGGAGACGCTCAAGTCTTCAACCGTTCAGAACTGAAGCAGTACATAGAAAAGGTATTGGTATTCCAGCTGCAGAACCACTATCGCATGATGAGCGGGATATGGCTTACTTCATAGTTGCTGATGATGCATTCGCCCTGAGAACGTGGTTGATGAAACTGTTCTCCAAGCGTCACCTAACAATTCTGGAAAGAATCTTCAACTACTGACTGTCCAGGGCCCGTTGAATCGTCAAAAATGCATTCGGGATTCTAACTGACCGCTACCAGTGCCTCCTAACAACCATGAGACAGAGGCCAGCGACAGTTGTGTTGATAGTGTTGGCATGTATCTGCCTACATAATTTGACGCGGATGCGGTACGCAGCTCATCACAATGCAGAGATGGACCAGGAGGACACCAATCACAACATCGTTCCTGGAGCCTGGAGACTGAACAATCCTCTCGCCAGCATCTATGGCGCACATGGGAACAGAATGGCAATGGCTGCGAAATACCAGATGCAATATCTTAGTGCCTATTACGTGTCTGAGGCTGGATCTGTGCCTTGGCAAGATGCTATGATATGAACTATTACGAAGTGTGAACTGTTAATGTGGCCAACCCACATGATATGAAATTGTGACCTGAGAATTGTACTTAACATTGAATTGTGCAATTATATGTGTGTGCCTCTGGATGAAATATGTATTATTAATCCGAATGTGATATGAAAAGAAGCCTAGCTAATAATAAAGATATCTTAAATTAATTTAATTTGTTTATTTCTTGTTGTTTATTGTTGCTATAAGAGCTTTACTCTTTATTCCTTGTATTACATGTGCTATTTATCAAGATGGGGATGTTTTCAGAAAAGGGGGGGGGACATTTGGTAATTACTTATTATTTAATTTCAGATAAGTATTACCTTTATAACAAATGACTATCAACTAAATGGACTAAGTCATAAATATATATAGTAACACACACAATTTAGTTTTGTTTCATATTTTTCATATTTTTATTGTCAACAAGTGATAATAATAAACTCTATGATATGTACACAATCACAACTCTGTTCACAAATGCAATCACTCACGATTTATATCATAACTCAATAAACACAATGTACAGAAGTTCAGTTCACGATTTACATAATAACTCAATAAACATAATGTACAGAAGTTCAGTTCACAGTCACAGAGGCTGCACATCAGGATCGTTTGCCATCCCAACCATTAATGTGGTAAAGCTGAGATCCGAGAGTCCTGTTAAGTTTCCGACACTGCTCGCTGGCGTGCTGGATAGGCGTGTGGGACCCATGGTGTTCCAGTCGATGGTGTCCCATACTTCGGAGCTGTGCCGTCATCCAGTTGTGAACAGAAGTTCAGTTCACAATCACAGAGGCTGTACATCAGGATCGTGTCCTATCCCAACCATTAACGTGGTAAAGCTGAGATCCGAGAGTCCTGTTATGTTTCCGACACTGCTCGCTGGCCTGCTGGATGGGCGTGTGGGACCTGTGGTGTTCCAGTTGATGGCATCCATTATTTCGGAGGTGTGCTGTCTCCCAGTTGTGGAAGGGCCGGATCGGGGAGTCGTCCACACGGTTTCTGAGCCTCCGGGTTGTAATCCCGTCGGCGGCACAGGGAAAGCAGAGAACAGGCCTGGTAGTTGAGGCTGTGGAGGTGGTGCTTGTGGTTGTGGAATTTGTATCTCTTGTGTTTGTTCCTTCTGCCGTACCAGTTGTAGGTTTTCCGTCCGTAAACGCATCGCCAAGGCAAACTGTCTGTATAGAACTGTCCCAAAAGTGAGGGGTCTATATCTTCTGCAATCGACCCCAGCCACGATCCCCACAGTATCGGGGCCAACACTTTCAACGGGTGTAGCATCCCGCTTATCTGGCCCTGCATTATTCCAGCCTCCTCCTGCTGGTCCCGCAGGTTCAACAGCAATTGTTCAATGTCTGTATTTAGTGTATGTGGGTTCGTCTTCCCCTTGATTGCTGGTTGAGTTGCTGGTTGAGTTGCTGGTTGAGTTGCTGGTTGAGTTGCTGGTTGAGTTGCTGGTTGAGTTGCTGGTTGAGTTGCTGGTTGAGTTGCTGGTTGAGTTGCTGGTTGAGTTGCTGGTTGAGTTGCTGGTTGAGTTGCTATTTGAGTTGCTGGTTGAGTTGCTGGTTGAGTTGCTGGTTGAGTTGCTGGTTGAGTTGCTGGTTGAGTTGCTGGTTGAGTTGCTGGTTGTGGTGCCTGGTAAGTTGGCATCAAATTGTCGTCATCATCATCAAGGCAAGTAGGTAGAGGGGCTGCACCAGAGGTCAAAGCTGTTGCTGTAGCTGTTGCTGTGGTTGTTGTTGCTGTCAAAGCCGGCAGCACGGGTTGCAACCGGGACTGCAGAGCAACACCTGATCTGTATGGCTGCCGCACGATGTGACTCATCGGGGAGCCGAAATGCTCCTTGATGTAGATCTCCCTATCGGACAACTCCCTCGCTGCGGCACCAGACTTGACATTGCTCAGTTTTCCCACCTTGGTCCGTATAGACTCGTACCAGGTGATGAGCTGTTTAGGGTCGTCCAATCCGATCTCCTTCGCCTTCTCCTCCCAGGTGAGCCTCTTTAAGGCGGTGTTCTTGTAGTCGCTACGTCCTTTGACATAAATGTAGTCATTGAAGCGTAACCACTCCGACATCTCCATGTGCTGCTCACTTGTCAGAGCTAAAGCATCCAGTTTCTTGCGCTTCACTGCTGTCTTCCCTTGTGACAACTGGACTGGTGGAGGCGGCGACACGTCCCAGGCAGATTCCTCATCTAATGACAACCCCAAAGTTGAGGGTGACGGTGGTGGTCTTCCCAGTTGGTTTGGTCATGACGTGATGTGTTGTCGGCGCTGCTGGATTTGGAAATGAGCCCTCCAGCACGGCGCCATCTTTTATACTCCTGGCTATCTGGGAGTAGCCCGGCCAGTCCGGGGGTAAACCAGGGGTGAAACTGGGATCGTCCGGGCTGTCCGGGGCTCTTAGGGGTCTCCGGCCCAGTCCGGAGATAATCTGTGAATACACCGGGGAGTCTGTGGGTGGTCCGGTCTCGATCCTGGGTTGTCCGGGGTCCATACGGGGTCATCCGGGACTGATCCGGGACTACTCCATGGATAGACTGTACGTGGCTAGACTGTGGCTCGTCCGGGTAGGTGTGACAGCGAGCCCAAAAATGACCAAAATAGCGATTTTATCCGGGGCTGTCCGGGGGTGGTCCAGCTAAAAATCTGGGGCTCGTCCGGGTAGGTGTGACTTGGGCTTTATCCTCCCCCTTGCAAGTTGGAGGGGTCGGTATTAAAAAATGTAGGTTAATGGATTTTAACATTTTAAGTTGTCAGCCTTGTTAAGTTATTACGGTAACTTATTTGATTCATAGCAAGACAATATTTGCTCAGATTTAGGCTGGGTTGTCATTCACCTCTACTCCGGTTGGGGGAGTATCTCGCATCTACCATTAAATGTGATCGAATGCCCTGGTGGCCTTAATGTTACTTGAGTGCATATGATATGTGACAGTGACAGTCTTACTCGACCCAATAAGTGAATAACGTACTGACATGGTTCAATTGTTTGTTTACAAGGTCCTTGATAGAACGATTAAGTGAACTGCCAGGCTATGCGATTTGATCTTTAATAATTTGGAACTCACATTAAACCTCAATCTCTCTTTTCTCGTTCGATGCATGGGTGCCTTTCAGGAAAATGTGCTCCTTGTGAGGCGCCGCTTATCAAAAGTTGTTGTTTTGGTAGTTCGTCCGCTTGTTTGTGTACAGAATTACAACGTAGGTGACCTCCAGAAGCAGATGTTTGTTTTTATCACTTGACACTTCTCAGTTTACTGTCGTTATCTAAGAACTACTCAGACCCGTACCTTTAAAATAAAAACTTAACGTAAAACACCGCTTTATGTTATATTCAATATCTCTGTAAATGTGACGAAATACAAATTTATTTTTAATTTTGGAGGCCAGTGGTAGTACAACCCTTTCCAGTGTGAAATGTTGAACACAAACTAACACATGTGCAACTGATAAACTCTGATTATTATCGTTTATTTTGATATTTAAAGGATTTAAGGGTAAATATGCTCGTCTATGATTTAAAAGAAATTAATGTAACTAACTGTAAAAAAATATGTTATGCTCATGTGATATTACAACGGCAAGACATTGTCATTGAGCGATAATATAAGACTGTCTTACTTCTGTCACTACTTAGTCTACTACACTAGACTAGTAATACTTATTGAGAGGTGCACTCACTGACTCAGCACTGGTGTCATTCACTGTCTGTCAGAGTATGACATTTGGTTTCTCCAACACTATGTTGAGGGCAGATGAAAATATGTGACATTTAATGATCAGGATTGATTATATGCCCGATACTTTTCCTGTTCTCTGACTGTTGAATATTCATCGACGGTAGATCAGCTAAAATTTCAAAACCCAACAAACAGTATAAATTGAAGCTCTTTCGACAGATCTTGCTGAGACAAACTCCAATCTGTTGTAATTTTGAAAATATCTTAATAGGGGAGAAAGTTATGGCATTTCTAATGTCGGCTTAATTGTTAAATTTAGTCAGGATTCACCATTGTAATAAACTGTGACCGTTGCAACATTGTAACAGCTTTCCATGGTCTAACTATTTTGATTTTGGTATTTTAATATATATTTTCGGTGAGATTAGTTCATTTTCTTTCCAGTGATATAACATTTATGAAAATATTCCAATGCAAAAGTACTTTAATCAAGGGCAAAATCATGAAAATGCAGGAACATTTTACCATTGACACGGTTTCCGACGCACCCGTAGCGGAATCTGACATACCTTAGTATTTTATACGTTAAATTGATTCTTTTCTTAGTAGGCCTACTACAACTTCCAAGGATTAACCTAATTCGGTTATGTATGCTATGTGTAGCTATGTGTCATTTAGTATTTTAGAAGAAAAATTGCATTCTATCTCGGACCAGACGGGATGGTCAAATGGGTTAGAGCTTCCATCTCCCGTGTTGGTAGATCGTGGGTTCGAACCCTGGTCGAGTCCACCCGATGACTTAAAAATTTATACTTGTCGCTTCCTAGCCAGGTGCTCGGCACTATTAGGACAGGGCAAGGACTGGTCTGCTCAGTGTCTGGATAATGCGCCTGTGTGGGTTATCAGGTCATGGTGCTGGTGGACTGGTCTCCCAGTGGGGCAGCATGATAAAATCATCATAAGTGCTCACTGTCACAAGTCGGTACCCATCCTTATATGACCTTAGATGTTGCTAGGACGTAAAAGAACAAACAACATAAACCAATGGAAAAAGCTTGAATGAATATTAAACATGGTAGTCATAAAACAATTTCTAAAGTAAATATAAAGAAAGTTATGTCGATTTGAACTTAGGAAAATCGAATTATGGTCTCTTTGTACTATAGTAAAACGGTTCCACGACAAATGCTCACAAGCTTTAATCAGGGGTGTTACCAGAGTCAGTGGTTCTCACACCTATCACACCTCCTGAATCACACGTATTAGCTATGAGACAAAATTGTTTTTATTCTTGTAATTGTATTATAACTGGTCTGTTTGTTTTGCTTGTTGGAGCTTTACGTCCTATCAATGTCTATGATCATATCAGGACGGGAACCGACTTATGAGTGCACTCATGACCATTTTTATAGTGCTGTCCCACTAGGAGATCAGGCTGCTGGCACCATATCCCACTCAGTCACATTATCCTTATACTGAGCTAACCGGTCCTTGCCATATCCTAATAATGCCGATTTTTAATCGAAGTTGCCAATGAAAGTTGGCCTGAATCACCAGTGCCCATGATGGACAAGGACTTGTTATCTGAATGTTGCAATAGTGTTACTGAGTGAGTTATAGTGTCATGGCCCCCTATATATTATAACGATATGAGTTGACCGTTTATTTCCCTCTTTTTCTATTTATAGCTCTAGTCGACAATGCGAAGTCTACAAATCGTGAGCAGTATTTTCAGGGACAGTGAGGATGGTGATACACTGCTGTCGGGCGATAAAAAAATATCGGTTGACTATGACACAGGCACGGTGTATGTGGCATCTGGGACCCACGTCAAGGCCTTTAGTGCTTTAGGAGAGGTTAGTAAATAAGGCCCCTACTTAGAATTTAGTAAAACAAACCTGTAGGTTGCAGTAAAATATAGATTACAGGACTTGGTTTGGGGTGGGGGTTCACGATGTAATGTAAACTGGGGAATGGTGGAACCCAACATCTAGATATAATATGGCTATATGATTTAACGGACTAAAGGTTATATCTTTGAATAAATCGAGTACATATATACTTTTGACAAGCACGCCAAAATAAATGTTGCATATTTACACTTCAAATCTCTACTGCCATTTTAAAATAAAGATACTTTAAACTAAGGTAAGGTAGATTGTTTGTTTATTGTTGCTTTACATCCTATTTACGTACCATTTAAGGTCATATCAGGACGGGGGGTAAGGTAGATTATAACGATCAACCGGATATATTTATCTTTAACAATTGATAGAAACTGATGATTCGTTGGACTATAGCACTTTAATTTTGGTGTGCATATTGAAATTATACCATAAGGCAGGAACACCTTCTAGAAAATTGACTTAGTAAGCATATTCCTTACATTTATACAACAACACATGCTTAATAATTACCCCGGTATCTAAGTTGAATATGTAGAATCAAATTTTGGTAAGTTTTGGGGTTTCGAAAATTTGATGATGTTTTCATCGGGCTATGCGACTTTAAATTAATACAGTATTAGTGGTGCTTGTCTTATATGACAATCCACGGCTATATAATTATGAGTCATTCTAAACATGGCCAATGTCACGTTGACAAGGCCGATTCTCGGCTAATCAAAATTAACAACATATAAACCCCAACGATACTTGTGTGTGACTACTTGGGAATACAAATAGTCAGAAAAAAAATGATACAAGCTAATATTTAAGTTATATTCCACCAACTCGGTATTGAACAAATAATACACTGTTATTCACATTTCTTGGTATTCGAGAAGGTCACTGAGCTTAATATGAGTTAATGAATCATGCAGCATGTATTTATTCCTATTGACTAACAGTTTAGTGGAGAGACTGATCTTGAGGCCTCGGGGTTCTTGTCCGGGGATGGATCGCTTCCAGTTGTCGGACTGCAACACCTCCCTGACCAGATGGCCACCTGCATTGCCACATCACGCGGTGACGTCATTCTCTGGAATATTGACACCGATGAAGTATGTATCTCATTTTAGAATATTCTCACCATCCCCAAGCAAGGTCTCTGTCACGATCTCTCATGAGTCATATGCAAAGACACTGGTGATTTTGGTTGTTGTCTTTTTGGCAGCCTCATTTATTTGCATCCAGGTGCATGTATGAGTTCCGTCTAGGCCTTTGGGAGACCACACCTAAAGCAGGTTGCAAACCCACATTGCTGCCATTCTAGGGTGAGCATTATGTCTTTTTTTTTTTTTGTGATGGGTGTATTTATGCTGCCCATAACGGTTAAGTCTAATGACTTGTTTTCCCCGCTAGACAGTAATAGTCTTGCGACTCCCCTTCTTTTTCTCACTTTCAGTTGTTGTGTAACTAACTACTGCATGCATTCTTTCTCTTTTTATAGGCATTCTCCCACATCCCCCAAACCTCTGTGAGTTTGTTCGTTCTACAATCGGATAATTGTTTGGTTACCAATAGTTAATTTCTCTGAATGTCTTCACCTTGCTGTATTAGTGTTCATTAGGTTTTGATTTTAAGTTTAACTTTTGTATGTATCATACCTAGCATCTATACCCTTTAAAACTTTGCTTGAATTATCAGTTTATTTTCTATTTATTTATTTATCTATCTTTCGTTTTCTTTTTTAATTCATTTTATTTGTTGTTGTCATTAGTTTAGCAATGTATTTAGCTCTGTTTTGATTAATTTTTTATATGTTTTTATTGTCCCTGTACTTCTTTCTTCTACTCCCAGTGTATTTCATTCACTTGCCTTCATGTACTCGGTACTCCTCTCATATGATCTGTTTTGGCCTCTGTTTATTATCAGTCTGGGGCCATCACTACCTCTTGTTGCCTTTTATGTTACATGCACCCTCCCAGGCTTCCTTGTCTCCCTCAATGCTGCTATTTTGATATGTGCTTTTCTCCTGTAATTCAATTAAGGCCGAGACAGAAGTATATATATATAGTGGGTCTTTATTACACGGAAGAACTCAATGAACGTTATACAGTTTTGGTCAGTAAGAAGCCAGATCAGTCTCTCTCGTCATCTCTGGTCATCTCTGGCGAGCTCCCGGACTCAAACCCTCAGCCCTACCCGTTTTCCTTATTTTTTGGTGTGGGTGGGCAAAGAAATGTTGGTGGTGGTTCAATGGCGATGGCTGCAGGAGTTGTGTCCTGGTCTGAACTGAGGCGCTAGAGTTTGTGGGGAAAAAACCCAGTGCCGCCTCCTGGTGGCAAACTCGCTTATAGGCTTTTAGTTCGGGCGAGATCCATAAGGTGGCGCCACCGCAGTTTAGCGGCCACTATGTTAGTGGCAATGCGTAGTGCGGGGCAGTTTCATACAGACGGTGTTGCCGACAGGTCAGTGGGTTCGATAATGTCCCGTCTCGCCCAAGAATTATCCATGTTAACAATAACATGTACAATTCAATTAAGGCCGAGACAGAAGTATATATATATAGTGGGTCTTTATTACACGGAAGAACTCAATGAACGTTATACAGTTTTGGTCAGTAAGAAGCCAGATCAGTCTCTCTCGTCATCTCTGGTCAGCTCTGATCGCGAGCTCCCGGACTCGAACCCTCAGCCAATTACAAGGAGGGGGCGGGACGGGAGCGTATCTGGGCCTTAGGGAAATAGGTATGTACTGCAGCTGATGACCATGAGCCAAGCTCCATAATCTCTTGTAGTGACCCGCCTGCCGCAGCACAATCCTGGGCCCCTCCCCGCCTGAGGCTGTGGAGAGTGTATGCCTGGGGGTGGGCATGGCCAGTCGCCGCCAGAGACAGGCGTAGTGTGGCGAGCAAGGTGTAGGCCATCAGTGGTGATCCTTCTCGGAGGATAAAGGCCGGCCCTGCTAGTGGGGGCCTTTGTAACCTCACATAGCTGGTCCAGGCTGCCACTGGGCAGCAGGCTGACCGAGGGAGAGGAGAGAGTAGCACTGTGTATGCTTCTCCGGGCCTCCAGCGAGTCTTAGTGGAGCGGACCATAACAATGAGTCCTTCCGAGGTAGTGGTGATGTCGCTGCGTTTGAGCATGTGGCCCTGGTCGGAGTGGGCATGGCTGGTGACGAGGTTCCCTTGTCTGAGTAGGGTATTGTATCCTATAAGTATTGCGGCCACTATAACGGCCGCGTTGGGTCCTATAGTTGTAAGGTGCCTCACCACCCGTTTAATGCTGTTCGGTGTCAGAGGCGGTGCTTGTGAGGTAACATGAGTGGAGAGCCTGAGTACACCCCTCTTCATCAATGTGACAGGGTATGAATCAAAACCAGAGGTGATGCCACCAAAGAGGAGTACCCAAGTCCTGGCCCCACTCAGGTAGTTGAGCACGGTGCCTGGTGCGTTTAAGGTATCGTTGAGGTGAAGGATGTATGCGAATAGATCATACTGCGCCGGTGCCAAGGGGTCGAAGTTTTGCCTGTCTGCGAACTGGATGTATTTCTTCGTCTGCACGGATCTGTTCTTAAGTCCCCAGAGCCAGGCCAGCAGTGTAGACCTCGAGCAGTCGTTCGTGCAGGCCGGGAGGGTAACCTGCGGACAGAGAGCCAAATAAATGCGATGTACCCCGGCTATCCTACAGTGAAGACATCATCAAATTTAACTACCCATTCGGTTAAGTTGAGGCTAAGTGTCATGCATACAGCCCTAGCGTTAAGTGCAGCGTCTGTGGTTCTCCTACTTAGGGCATCTGCAAGGACCAGGTCTTTGCCCGGCTTATGAAGTATCTCGACTTGGCAACAGTTTGTGGCAGCAAATAGCCAGATTTCCCTGGCGCATGCCGTAAGGACCCGATCTGTACCAGCGCCGGATGAAAGTACTTGCTGGCTTGCTGAGTTATCAGTGTTGATAATGATTTTGTAGTCCTCAGGGCTGCTGGGGGCTAGAGTCCTCATTGGCACGAGGAGGTTTATAGCCTCCAGGTGAGCGATGTTTGTATGTCTGCATATCATGTGGTCCGGGTAGGTTTGGGAGTAGAAGTATTCTTTCGAGAAGGCACCCCCGGCGACGAGCGAAGAATCACACTCTATCACCCAGGTTTTCTTCTCGACAGGCTTGAGTAGCACTATCCCATTCGATCGTTCGGCGAACCGAAGGAACCATTCAACGTCGTTGAGGAGGTCCTTGGGTACATCGTGTTTGCCGGTATGTGGGCCGGCCCGGAGTGCAGAGAGGATTCGTGACATGAACCTCCTGGCGGGCTCCACACACTTTGCTATGTGTTGGAGCCTGCCTACCAGTGTCTGTAGATCCCTCCTTGAGGCCTTCTTTTTGTTCGTCCAGTTCTGACACTCGGTCAGCGTGTCGTTGAGCTTGTCAGTTGGGATAGTCTCTGTCATGGTCTCTGAGGATATCACAAATCCAAGCCACTCGAGTGTCTTTGTGGGCGGCACACACTTGCCGGGCGAGAGGGTGAGCCCAAGAGTCGCTGCTAGCTCGGTGAAGCCATCGTATGCTGCCTGGGCCCTGCTGTGGTTGCGGGCCACGCCCACAAAGTCATCCAGGTAGCAGTGCACGTGATGCCCCTTCTTCCGTAGTAGGTAGACCAGGGCATTGGTCGTCCTGGCGGATGCCAGTGAGGACGTTCTACATCCGAAGGCAGGAGCTATGTCAGTGTAATGGCTGCCGTTGAGTGTGATGCCGAGAGCAGAGGGGTAGACAAGGGGCACGTGCGAAGCTGCCTGTAAGCACGGGCAAGGTCCGCGCACCACAGGTAGCAGTCCGAGCCCAGGCGTGCCACCTCATCCGCTGCATCCATCACGTTGGGAAGGCTGTAGGAGGTTTGCCTTCCTTGGTAGAATCCCCTTCTTATCCCGGTATTGACACTGGCGTTTCTTGGCCAGCTAAGGTCGACGATGACGCGTCTGTTGGTGGTGTTCTTTTTGGGGCGCGTCATCATCGGACTCGTCTGTGACCAGGGTGCGAAGGGCGGTCCCGGGAAGGGGCCCAGTAGGGCACCATGTTGGAGCTCCGTCGACACGTAGTTCTCAATGTGTACTATGTGGGCGGGGTCTTCATTGTGGTTGCTGGTGGTGGAGGTGGGGGGCGTGTCTGCGGTATAATCTACCGGCCACCCAAACTCCAGGAACTCGACGACCTGTCTATCTTGGTATCCCACCAGGAGGCGCCTCCAGGCGCTGATGTTGAGGCCGGAAGGTACTGGTATCCTCGCCTTCAGGTAGTTAGGGAGAGCTGTCAGTCTCACCTTCACATAAATGTCAAGATAGTCCGGGTATTTGTCCCATAGTCCACAGGTTGGGTGTGGCCATATCCTGTGTAGTGTGGTCCTGTAGGCTCAACTTCCCCGCCAGATGCAACAAGATCAAAGGAAATATCAGAATGGTCATTAAATTGCTCACGTAGTTGAGTCTCGCTCACGATCGCTTCACCGAGTACTGATCCTGGTGCTTGACCGCTGTTGTGTATGTCCCAACACCGTGCACTCACTCCTGTGGGGACATGTCTCGCAAGGTGGGCGTGTTGTTTAATGTCAGCTGTCACTCCGGCGGTCATTGTTTTTATAGGGCCTGCGCCGATTAGCGCATGGGCATGGCGGCTATCTTGATTGCAGCCTAGGGCTTTTGCAGTTTGGGCCGGAACTTCGGCGTCCTTGCCCAACGGCCATCTTGACTGGGGATAGGGATTGGCAGGAAGGCCGCTATCCGTATCAGTCGGCCATCTTGGATGGCGGTTGGTATTGGCGGGAGGCCCGTCGTCTCCATCAGTCGGCCATCTTGGATGGTTGTTGGTGGTGGTGGAAGCATCCTGTTCACCAGTGATCGGGCGTCTTGAAGTGGCGCCGTTTTGAATGTGGCGTGTCTCGCTGCTCATGGTGTCAACATTACGTGTAGTCGAGGGTTCTACGCAGCAGACCTTGCCGCCATTTTGTGAATTTTGGGAGTGGCTTCGTCCTTCCTTTGTCAATAACCGATCACTCCGGCGCTCTGTGCCAAGTGTGACATCATGATTATTATTCACAATTATTTTGGTAAGGGATGCAATACGTGTTCTCCTGATTATCTACCTCACACAGGCGGTAACCTGTGCAGGGGATGCAGAGTTCTCGATGAGATTATCGGCTGGGAGTTTACTCACTCTGAACGGTTCTTGTGGGTTCTGGTCGTTGCGGCTATAGGAGGGTGGTTTATTAAGGGGCTCCATGTCAGGTTCTCCGTCCTCTACAATGGAGCCACACCTCAAAAACCCTGTCATGACTGTTGGCTCTGTGCACTACTGTTGGTGGTGGTTCAATGGCGATGGCTGCAGGAGTTGTGTACTGGTCTGAACTGAGGCGCTAGAGTTTGTGGGAAAAAACCCAGTGCCACCTCCTGGTGGCAAACTCGCTTACAGGCTTTTAGTTCGGGCGAGATCCATGAGATGGCGCCACCGCAGTTCAGCGGCCACTATGTTAGTGGCAATGCGTAGTGCGGGGGAGTTTCATACAGACGGTGTTGCCGACAGGTCAGTGGGTTCGATAATGTCCCGTCTCGCCCAAGAATTATCCATGTTAACAATAACATGTACCATTTAGTGTGTTGACTCTTGCCTTCCTATGGAGATCATCAGTTGAGTGTCTATGTTCCACCTTCAGACATATCTTAAGTGCTCTATTTTGTAGTTTATCCAACATATTTTTGTTACCCCCCCCCATATATATTACATCACCATAGTCAAACTATGGTAGTACCATACTTTTATAGATTTTAATAGCCATATTTGTAGTTAGGTATTTTCTGGTATTCACTAATATCCAGATTTTGTGGTTTGCCTTCTTGATAACTTTTATGTCATCATTGTAGTTTAGTTTCCTATCAAGATTCATCCCTAGATTTCTGGAGTTGGTCTGATAATCACAAACTTTTCCTCCCAAACTTATTGGCTCCTCATTGCCATAGGTGATTTTCCCACTGACAAACACTAGGACCTTCGACTTCTGTAGGTTCTGTATTCCTGAAGGCTTTCCTAGATCTATTCTCTTAACTATTCTAATCACTTCATTCTCTCTTACTCTTGCTGTCTCTGTTCTATTTTCAACTGCATCACCTGTGTATTCCCAGCTTCCTCTGAATTGTTCTGCTAACTTTGCTCCTATCTCTGTGAAGTGTTTATTTAGTTTATCTGGTGCCCTCTCATTTGATATGGTGTTTCCTTCTCCATCTGCTAGCACTATTTTGCTTTTCTCCTTCTCTCCAGGTTATGCTATCTCTACATTTTCCAGGAACTTCTTGGGAGTCATTACCCTATTTATTATCTTGTTCTTCAATGTAAGTGGTCTTTGCTTGCCTGACTAGCGATGGGTTATTCTTTTCGCAGTTTTGTAGTTGTTGATGTCATCTATCTTATTTGTGATTCTAGCCTACTCTTCAAATTTCCTCTTCAATTTGATACTATCTATTATTTCCACACCTATCCATGGGTCCTGGTTGTCTTGATTGTCTTAATTTGACACATTTTATCCATTATTTCTTGAATCCTAGCTAAAACATTTAATGACATAGCCTTCGTTAATGCAATGCATCTCCTCATGTCTACCTGTGTGTGTGGCCCTTAGAATAAGTTAGATGTTGAGATGATTTAAGGTCTTCTCATTCAACCTTATCATTTATACGAAAAGTCTTGGTTCTATAGAGAAAATAAAAGAAATCTGCTTTCGGTATTAAGAAAAGAAAATTATATTTATAAAGCACATTTCTAATAATCGAAGATGTAATTACTTTAGACACATTTATTTATTTTAAATTTAATACATGTAATGCAGACCTAAAGTAGGTCCACTTCATGTCATATAATGGCTAATTGATGTAAAGTAGTGTCTGTCTTTAGCGACCCTTGTGGTTGGCAAACCGCTACCATATGCAGAGAACGTGTTAATGTATGAACGGTTATTTATCTTATTTGACTGTCCCTCTGATGACAGGACACCTGCTATGACAGGGCATTGGTTTTGGGTGCGAAGTTCTTATGTAAAGACAGGTAGGCTTAGTTTCACAACTACCCTTCTTCGCTTACCTAAATATTGCTGAATCCACAGGGAAGTGTTAAATGTAGACATTCTGTCCTTTATAGCTGGAGTCTGTGGCCAACGTAGACAGTGGCATTTCAGCCATGGCATGGAGCCCGGACAATGAGCTGGTGGTCTTTGCAACAGGTGGGAGATTGTCATTATATCCTATCTAATTATCAACATTAAATTTTGACTACGTTCGATAGATTTTGTGCTATCATCAAAATGTCGGTACCGTATTATAGTATTAACGTAATTACAGTGATCTACATATCGTTGTAAACTGACCAATTTAAATATTTGACAACGAATTTCATTAACCAGGTAATAATCATAAATAGTTATAATTTAACTTTGTACCGACAGGAACAGTGGAGGTTCGGATGGTAAAGAGGGTGCAAGACAACTTATGATTAGATTTATATTTGAAACACAATATTCAAGGTCAGGTGGGCCTAAGAGTTTTACAAGTTTTCTACAAGAAAATGAACAACCAAACTGCTGATCAAACCGAGTATGATTTGTTAGGCTCAGTCTTAAAGTTAAAGGAGGTGGAACAAGCAAGGTACTAGATAATCAGTGGTCGAATCCCCCCCGAGTCGCCGAGGGTCGCACCATATATATTCAGAGGCGATATCTAGTGGTCAGGAAAGAAACTAAAAGTGATAGAAATGAGGCAGTGTTGTCCTCCAAGTTAGCTAAATTGCAGACGCCATTCCTGCAAATACAACTCACCCACTTCAATAAATCGATGATAATTTGGTTGGTTGTTGCAGTTTTACGTCCTGGCAACATCTAAGGTTCATGAGTGAGTGAGTGACTTGGAGGTTTTACGCCATGTCAGCAGCTATGGCCATACTCATGGCGATCTAAGGTCATATCAGGACGGGTGATGATGAGGAGCTAAATTGACAATAGTATAGCAGTACTACGTTGGAAATCTATTCGAGCAAGCTTATGCCATAGACTTTCTAGCTGTGCTCATAATGCATTCCCAGACTTGTTCCACTGTTGATATTGGTCATAATTGAAAACTGAGACTGTGCTTTCGTTTCGTAACCTGTTTGATAACCTTTAACCAAAAGGTCAGAACTCCCTCATCATGATGACGCGGGAGTTTGATACCTTCACTGAGGTCCCCATTCACTCGGATGAATTTGGCGAAGGTGAGTTAATTGTGTAAACATTGCTTTACCGCTTGTCTACCTCCAATTCTCCAGACCATACATTAAATCTTATTACGATTATATACCAAATGAATACAGAACATAACTTACATTCTAAATACCATGAAAATACCCACATCGATACAGCTAATATTGATATTGTTATATGATGCTAATGTTGCCATATTGCTTTGTAACTTGTGGGTATCTATAAGAATTCCATTGTGTTATATGCTGCAAATTGTGTATCCAACAATTATTGTATACCTTACTCTATGTGCCATTTTTGTGTAAATAATTCCGAATTGAACAATGGCTGGAAGACAAGTTCTTCAGTGCTGACAAAAGAACTTATACAGCTAAATAAACATTATATGTTTCGCATCTATCTAGAACACCATACCTAAAGTAAGATGTAAGCTAACATTTTAGTTGTTTTAGGTTGGGCGTCACATCCATTGAACTACATAGCGTCCCTTAATGCAATGAACCTCCCCATGTCTACCTCCATTTGGCCTTTGAATGATGAGGTGATTTGAAAATAAACCTAGGTCATTTATTTGATTTTATTTGGCAGATCTGCGGATGGCAATGATGCTCTTTTTACGTTTTTCAGTGGAAAGTCGTGAACCATATGCAGATGCTTTTATTCTTGGAAGTTTATATAATGACGTGTAACCTTTTGGATATTTCAGCCAAATTTGTAAATGTCGGCTGGGGAAAGAAAGAAACACAGTTTCATGGATCTGAAGGGAAGCAGGCAGCTGCTAAAAAACAAGAGGTTTGTAGTTTGGTTTCTACATAGGTGCATAGACTAGCATTCCACAACTTTATACCTATATGAAGGGCACTGCCCTATGTATGTAATTGTAAGCATTAAATAACTTATCAGCATAAACCATTTAAAAGCCTTACAATGACAGATAGGCATGTATATGGTGATTGCATCAGGAAACCTAGATAGTGTAATGGTTAGCATGCTAGCCCTGGAATGGCAAGAAGTGTGGGTTCGAATCCTGCTCTAGATGCACTATTTCCCCTTTTCACCACCCCACACAAACAGTAGCTTGCAGGATGATGTTAGGGTTAAGGTTATGACTAATCACTTGGGTCCTTTACCCTCAGTTTGTGACATGTAAGGGTCCCTTAAGGGGCTGTCACATTACGGCGTATGGCGGGAGCGTATTGAAAACCTACGTACGCCATCGGGTGCCACTTTCGGGTGTGTTTGAGCGTATGAGGAGCGTATGAAGAGCGTATGCGTAGCGTATGGGAGCGTGCTGTGACATGTTTTGACATTTTGGGCCATACGCCCTCATAGGTCGTGTTTTTTTGAGCATGCACAAAAAAAATAGGACGGACGGATTTATGAAAGCGTATGGCGGCGTATGCATCATAGGCTTCACATACGCCGGGGTGTTGCGGCACTGGCGGCGTATGCGTAGCGTACGCGTAGCGTATGCGTAGCGTATGCGTAGCGTATGCGGCGTATGGCGACGTATATGACGTAAGCCGCTACGCCGCCATACGCTCCCGCCATACGCCGTAATGTGACAGCGCCTTCAGTAAGATCAGCTTGGCTTTTAATGCCTTAGAGGAGTTAGTTGATGAGTTAATGATCTACAGCGTTAGGTCTGGTACTGTGGTAGGCTATCCTGTTTCAGCAGGGAGAGCAATGATTTATTCACCTTCGGGAAGAGTGGGTATTGATGGTTCGTTAAGTGGGGTGAGTTTGGAGGCATGTGTAGGGTAGATGTAAGTGTTTGCAAGAAGGAACGAGGTAGGTCGATTCACAAGCATGGTGGACAGGCAGTGGTCAAATTAAGTAGCTGGAGTGTTAGCGAGATTGGTTGATTTGGGGACAGTAAGTCATGGTATATTGGTTATGGCCTGGTAGTATTTGGGAGGGTCAGCTCTTGCTAGGTCCCGATGTTACTGGGAGTAGGGGGTAATGATGTAAGCTCCCCCCCCCCCCCATCCCCCAATATGAATTCACTCCCATACTGCAGATCAGGTTGATTCACGTGACCTGACCTTTACAACACCATTAGGATGTGAAGCCCGTGTTCGCGTGGGATGACCAGCGGGTGCGAATCAGCTGGAGAGGCGACGGGCAGTTTGTGGTAGTCAGCACTGTGAATCCAGGCTCAGGTAGGCCATGCATGGTATAAAGTGAAGATTCCATTATCGCGTAGTATAACATGTGTCATGCAGCATGAGAGATGTGACATTCGATATCCCTTATAGCAAACTTGTGTCGAAACGCACCGATCGCTACATGTTATGATTCCATTTTGTGCACATGATTATGTGTGAGAAAACATGTGGACTTGTGTAATCACTAGCTTAACCCCACTGTTGTTTCACAACACAATGCCAGAAGTCGCATGTCACACTATGCGTAGATGGAATCATAGCTTAAAACAGGGTTTTTATGTTGTGCTTTAAAAAACAACCATATCGAGACGACAGTATCCGACCTTTAGGGAATGATGACCTTCCTGCACTAATCTGCACTTCCAATCAAGCATGGACAGATACAGGTGGAGAGGAAAAATGAATCTGGTATTGACCGACTTTCTTCTATTCAAAACTTCCTGTTCAGTCGCGATGGATTAATGGAGTGTTTACTTTCGTACAGAAGGTCATGGGTTCGATCTCTAGGAGAGTCAAATAAAAAATGATACAAACATTTATATTTGTCACTATATTGCCCGTCACTCGGCATTACTGGTATAGAACAATGACCTTTGGTAGTATGGAACAATGACTTTTTGTTTGGTGCGTGTCAGGGTAATGTGACTGAATGGGATATGTTATGGTGTCAATACTATGGTATCCCAGTTGGACAAGACTATAAAGCCAGGAAAAGTGTTCACTGTCTCAAGTCGGTGCCCATCATGTTATATCAGATGTTTTAGGATGTAAAACCCCAATCAACAGTTATTGTCGACAAAGCTCTGACAGGATAACGTGACTGAGTGGGATATGTCATTGTGTCATGTCAGATTACGCGTAGATGGAATCCCGGCTTAAAGTAGCCGTGTTTTCTCCTCCTTGTGTGTGGCCATGCAATATGGTGCAGGTCATTTGTATAATGGCTGTTTGATTCACAAATGTGGTTGTTATTGATGGTGTTCTGGTTTTCAGGTGCTCGTGAACTGCGTGTGTATACGCGTGAGTTGGTTCTTCACTCGAGCAGTGAGAAGCTGGATGGCTTAGAGCAGTGTCTAGCATGGAAGTAAGTTGAGCAGGAATTCTTTGATTTTATGCATCATCTTCTTGTGGATGGTACAGTGTATTCTTCTGTGAGAACGCTACCACAAATATATATTTTTTAAATTTCTTTTGTGTATTTCCATATTCATGGCATGGGACACAAATTAACTATGTGATGGACCACGTTCTACTCTGCCTGAGGAATAATCAACTAATGCCGAAGTTGCTTCGAACCACGGTCATACCCTGGTTTATTTCTCCCAGACACATGAGCATATTCCAATCTCAGATGCACACCTTCTTTTGTTTTAATACATAGGACAGGGTAGGCCCCATGCCTAAATTTCTTATTAAAAAAAAAAAATTGCTACGGCTTAAGCCTACGGTACGTAGTACAGGCATGGCAATGACACTGTTTTTGTTTATTCCTTTGAATTGCTAAAATATGTATTAAAGAGTGAATCCTTTTTTTCTTTTAAAAGAAAAATACCACACTGCTCAGTCCCTATAGTATGTCCATGCAATTCTGTAGTGTATTTAATAGTGTCATGTCCAGAATACAGTCAGATCAAGAAAACCGTTTTTGACAGAAACCTGATAGTAAAACTGTCAAACTCAACTCCGCAGCTCACTGAATCTCAGCTGCCCCCACCCCTTTTTTCCTCTCTCTCCCTTTTCAGTTGATGTGCCTCACCAATGAATCTAAAAACAATACGAATTGAAACTAAAACAGACATATAACCCCAAACTCAAATAAAGTCAGAAGTTATTTGGTTGGTGTGTAATTTTTTTTAAACTCACAATCAATGCTTGTATCTGACTCTGGGTACAGAATTGTACAGACATAACTGAAACTCGGCAGTGTGTTTTTTCAAAAGTTTAGGTTACTCTTTCTTTTTTGCAAAGGGGGGAAAAAAAAAAAAAAAAATGTATGTTTTGCGTCGCGCGTGCATCAAAAATCAAAATGTATGTATGTGTTTGGCTTCTCTTTAGTACATACATTTTTGAAGCATGGGCGATGCTTGACGCCCGTGCCAGAAATGTGCCCAGTGTGTTCGCAGATTAACTGACAAATTTCAAACGGATGCACGCAAAACATACATTTACATATATACATGACCAGACGGGATGGCCGAATGAGTTAGAGCGTCCGTCTCCCGTGTTGGTAGGTCGTGGGTTCGAATCCTGGTCGAGTCAAACCAATGACTTTAAAATTGATACTTGTTGCTTCCTAGTCTGGCGCTCGGCATTATTAGGATAGGACAAGGAATGGTTGGCTCAGTGTCAAGATAATGTGACTGAGTGGGATATCAGGTCTGGTGCTGGCAGCCTGGTATTCCAGTGGGGCAGCACTATAGAGTTGCCATGAGTGTGCGCTGTCACAAGTCGGTACCCGTCCTGATATGACCTTAGATGTTGCTAGGACATAAAACAACAAACAAAACAAAACATACATACATACATACACACATACATACATACATACATACACACACACACATACACCTTGTTCTATACACAAATAGCCTGAACTGAGACTACTAATCATGTGTGGTCTCTGTGGCCTAGTGGTTAGAGTGTTGAACTTGTAATCTGAAGTTGTTTGGTGGTGTGGGTTCAAACCCCATACACTCCAGACCCTTTTTTACATTCAGCAACAAAAAAACTTTTTCATTTATATCTGTTTCTCATTGAATTATGCAATGTAATTGTACTAACATATATTTTACATTACACAAATATATTTCCTGATTGAACTACTCTAAAGAAGATTGAAAATACCCCAGTTTTACTCTCCCTTATCTCCACTCACCCAGCCATTTTTAAAACAACAGCTGCCAGCTAGTCCCAGCCTCAGAACTGACCCACTTCTAGTGGTTCAGTGGGTCCCCTACTCTCCCCACACATATTTGGTTCTTTAAACATAAAAACTAAACGAGGTTGTGCTTGGAGAGCATTTGTCAGAGTACGGTTCCCGTCGCCAGCGACCTATATCTGGTCCCTTTAAGTAGTAATATAAATAGATTTAGCAGTTTATTATAAGAGCCAGGGTGGCACTAAGAAAGAATAGTAGTTTGATATGTATAAGTGCCAACCCTCCAACTCTCGCACCGTCGCCAACCTTGATTCATTAGAAAACAACACACTGACACACTGTCGACCCACAACACGAGTGTCATTGCCTATCACCAGGTGTCATGCAGAAATCGTGTATTACCAATAATAAATAGTGAAAATCCCAGCATTTCAGCAGGAACAGCCATTTTGTAAATAAGAAAAGCAGGGCAGCAACAACTTCAGAGCAAGGCTCTTATTGGCTGAACTGTTGGGCTCAAAAAGCCTTTATAAGGTAGTATCTGATTGGATCCGACGTTCTCAGTCGTGAGCGTGCTCACTACCGGCTCATAATGGACGATTACACATTTTTTTAACCCTGCAATCAGTTCACCACCATATTACTTACTTCTCAACACCCTTTTGGGGATGCTCTTTTGCCACATAATGATTATTTTTGTTTTTATAGTTGCAAACTTATGATTAATGTATGTCTATATTTTTCTGACTTTGAGTTAGGTAAATAAATATTATGATTTGATTGTTATAATAAACTTTAACTTAGCTTGGAAGTATTTTATTAAAGATTTGAAGATATCTGAAGTGCAATCAGGCCAAATTCATTCTCACATGCACATAGAAATTCTGACACCGTCGGCTTCATCAGTAATAGATTCTGTTAAATTGACTTAGTGTGCCCGTACTATGTACCAACAAATGTTTAATACGTGCACCAGTATCTAAGTTGAATGTGTAGGACTAACCAACAAAACATTGTGCTATTTTGTTGTTTCAGGCCTACAGGGTCCCTTATCGCTTGTAGTCAGCGCAAGCCCAACAAACACGACATCGTCTTCTTTGAGATGAATGGCCTAATCCACGGAGGGTTTACGCTGCCCTTCAAGGTCAAAGAGGTTAAGGTAATTCATGCAGCTGGCACTGAAGTTGCTTTTAAGTCAATGATGAAAGAGCGCCGAGATTTCACGGATTTCCGAAATTTCTTATCATTTGCCATTTTTGGTGATCCACGATCTATGTTCTGTATATTAAAAAAATGGCCACTATTTTTTTAAGGTTGCATGGTCCACCAATCAAAGTGGCTTACTGGATCCCAACGTCAGTATCGCGCAAGACCCAGTTTGGCAACCGACCGGCTTGAAAGTCATGGAATTTGTCCAAAGATCCTTGAAAATCTGGGGAAATGGAAAATCATGACTATATATTTGTTAAGCCTATATTCGCCGACGTGCCTAAACTTTAATCAGTGATGTTTTGTATGTAAAGTGATTTTGTCGTTTTGTTATCCTGCCTCTTGATTTTTATATTAAAACTGTACATATGTTTGTTGTTATTTGCTATGCTTATTTACATTTCACATCTTAGACTGAATCTTCTAGGAATATGACCGTGTTTATGGTACTTTAATTTAATAAACGTCTTCGAATCTTTCTGGAATTTTGCACTGAAAGATCCTTGAAAGTCGTGGAATTTGATATGTCAAAATGGGTATGAACCCTGTATTAGTACTCTGGTTTTTGCTAGGTGCGAGAGGTTCTGTGGAACTCTGACTCGTGTGTGCTGGCCGTGTGGTGTGAACAGCTTCCGACTGCACAGCAGGACTTCCACCCCAAGACATATGGTAGGAAATTTGACATTACTTGTAGCACTTGACCAGACAGGATGGCCGAATGAGTTGAGCGTCCGTCTCCCGTTTTGGGAGATCGTAGGATTCGAAACCACGGGTTCGAACCCTGGTCGAGTCAAACCAATGACGTAAAAAAAAAGAAGAAAGATACTTGTCGCTTCCTAGCCAGGCGCTCGGCATTATTAGGATAGGGCAAGAACTGGTTGGCTCAGCATCAGGATAATGTGACTGAGTGTCAGTTATGGTGCTGGTGGCCTGGTCTCCTAGTGGGACAGCACTGCGTTATTAAGGGAATAAATAATAGAATATTATGACATTTTTATGTGATGAAACATAACAAATTTTGCTGAAAGATCTTCACGATTATGTTGATTTCCGCAGTTTTTTTGGTAAAGCTGTATAGTCTGGTGAAGCATCAAATTAAAGGAAAAAAATCTTAATCTAAATTTGATTCTACATAACTAACTTAGATACGTATGCACTTATTAAGCATTTGTTGCTACACAGAAGGGCATAATGAGTCAGTGGAAAGTCGTGAATCCTGACATTCCTTTGATACCTGGCAGAAGTAAAGTAAGGTACATTGTACATGTTACCAGAACATGGATAATTGAATACGCACAAACGACATCTCACCCCCTTCGATACAAAGAAGCATTTTTCTATTAATAGACTACTCTCAACGTGCGCGCCTCCTAGCATCATAACTTAACCTTAACGGACTAGCCCCCCTTTCAGCTCACTTCGACCTCAGCTGCGGCTCCTTCAACACCTACACTATGGGCTCCTTTCTTTATTACGACACCGCGCATCATGCCGCCTGCACTCGCTGCCCCAAATAGCAGCCAGTGGTAATGCAAGACTAAGCGAAGCAACTTTTCCAACAAAGCCCGCCGCTTTACGATGACAGATCCCCAGTCTGGCCACTCGTTGAGGGGCTCACTGATGCCGATGGTATTGATCAGATCCTAGACATGATTTCCGTCGATCGAACAAAACAGTTTAACCCTCCACACACCCCAGCCACTTACAGATATACACTCAACAACATCTGGCCTTTCATCGAGGAAAGGTTGCGGACATTTATACACAGGTATGTTTCTCTGCCATACCCAACTACATTGGGCAACGGATACCCATTCCATCAGGTCTGAGGATCAAGGCTTGGAGAAAAATGCTTGGAGATTATCACAACAAACAACTACCGGATTTCCTCGAATTTGGGTGGCCTGTCGACTACACCGGTGGCAGGCCACCCATCCCCTCAAATGCAAATCATTACACCAACGCAGAAAATGTAGCTCACATGCATGGCTACATAGAGACTGAACAAAACATGGCCAATCCCCATTCGCCCCATGGACTCAACTCAGCCCTATGATGACTCGTGCAAAGCGTGGGACGGACAAGAAAAGGGTGATAGTCGACCTGAGTCACCCTGGCGGGGAAAGTGTTAATGCTGACATAAAGAGGGCAGAGTAGCAGGGCCAGCCAGCCACATATACACTCCCCCGAACATTCTAGACCTGGCAGATGAGGTCACTCGGCTGGGCCAGGGAGCTTTCATCTGGTGTGCAGACCTCGCCAGGGCCTACCGTCAACTCTGCGTCTTCCCACTGTCCGCCCCACTACTGGCCATCACTCTTGACGTGAACATTTACATTGACATTTCACCACGTTTGGCTGCCGCATGTCTTCAATCGTGTGTGCGCGCACAACGAATGTGGTCGTCTATTTAATGAGGAAAGGAGGCCACCACACCTTGTGCTGTCTAGACGACTTCGTCAGTGCACATCGACGAAAAGGAAGACTTACTTCGCCTTGACAAATATTGGGGCCTGGACCTCTCGCCCCACAAGTGTTTCCCACCCTCCACCGAAGTCGAGTGGCTTGGCTTCACGGTGTCCACCGAGGACATGACGATAAAAATTCCAGAAGAAAAACTACAACATGTCATCGCCGAGTGCCTCGTCTGGAAAGAAAAGAAGCTCGCCTCCCCCTCCTGAACTTCAGCGACTCGTTGGGTTTGTTTGTTGTTGTTTTACATCCTAGCAACATCTAAGGTCATATCAGGAAGGGTGACTCGTTGGGAGGTTACAGCACATCGTGAAATGCATACGACCAGGGAAGAGGTTCATGTGCCGGATCCTGGCGGCCCTCAGAGCTGCACCCTACAGGGGCAAGCACGCAGTCCCAGAGGACCTCGCTCTGGACGTGTCATGGTTCACCGAGTATTCAGCACAGTCCAAACAGTCGAGGAACGCGTAGGCTGGGTGATTGAGTGCGGCTCCTCAATCAGGGCCAGTGGCGCACCCTTCCCCCCCCACCCCGTTCTATGCGGCGAGGTACTCTCAGACCCTCATCGCAGCACGGCACTGCATCGCTCGACTGGAGGCGATCAACTTGGTGGTGGACTCAAGAACCTCGCCCGCCAGACCCACACAACTACACCAACACCGATAGACCGGGCGCGGTGGCCGAATCGGTAGAGCACGGGCCTCGTGTGCGGAAGATTGGGAGTTCGGTTTCCGGTCGAGTCAAACCAATGACTTAAAAATTGATGCTTCCTAGCCTGGTGCTCGGCATTATTAGGATATGGCAAGGGCTGGTTAGCTCGGTGTCAGGATAATGTTACTGAGTGGGATATCGGGTCATGGTGCCGGCGGCTTGATTTCGCAGTGGGCCAGCACTATAAAATCATCATGAGTGCGTACTGTCACAAGTCGCTACCAGTCCTTATATGACCTTAGATGTTGCTAGGATGTAAAACAACAACAAACAAACAAAAATCAACACCGATAATACCACATCACAACAAGTCCTGAGCACAGGGTCCGGCCGGGACCCCATCACGTGCGCCTGTGCCCGACAAATCTGGCTCTTCGCTGCGCAACTCAGCACAGATGTGGTCATTCGGCACAAGCCAGGAAAGGACATAGTTCTGGCCGACGCATTGAGTCATATGAGCTTTGACCCAACTGCTGATAAGCTCGCAAACAAGATGACAACTGAACTCGGCTCACGCCAATCTCGGTCTGCGAAGACGACATCCTCACCCCGACCCTCTAGTCTAAGTAACCTATGAATCGAACTAACACTTTGCCTCTCTCCATAGGTTACTCGCAACACCATCACGACCGGCTCCTCAACCTGGTAGAGGCCGGTTTGTCCCCGCACACATGGAGAAACAAAATGTCTCAGGTTCACGAATACATCGCTTACATGAACAATCACGCAGCTAAATCCCTACGACCAACGCAATACGAGATAATGTCATATCTCATGCACCTACAAGACAACAGAACACGGGAACCGTGCTGAACTATTTGAGCGGCGCCCGGACATGGGTACGGTGGATGGGAGCCTCCACCTTCGCCTTTGACACCTACCTGGTTGGGGTCCTCAAGCGCGGAATACAACGAGACTCCATGTACCGGTACGGGCCCCGCCTCTCCGCCCGACAGACATCAGGAGGGTGGTGCGTTTCTTCACCACTGCGGGAGACACTGGGCCAGTTCTGACTGCGACTGTCCTCCTGGGTTATTTCACGTTGTTACCTTATGTCTTATGTGTGTGTGTGACATAACTCTGACCAAGGCGGGCCTCAACGTACGGGTTAGGTCCTCTAAGACCCTGCTCAGCTCGGCCGCCCCGAGGAACATCAGCGTGCCCGCCATCCCGGCATCCATATACTGCCCGGCCGTGTGGGCCTGGACTCGGTCCGAGGATGTTAATTGACACCCTGAGGCTTGCTCTAACCATGGAGGGCCACCCGGCACCAGGTGCCATCACTCTACACAGCCTCCGCCGGGGTGGGGCCCAAGCTCTATTGGGCTCCTTGCTCGATGATATCCTTCTGACGTGGTACACACATATATGTCCCACGAGACTCTATATCCTCAGCTACCAGAACTTTAGCTAAAGATTTTGGTCAAGTTATGTAAGCCTCGTAATATCTCAAAGACTCATTCATCTCTTGAACTCTGATATGTAACATTAAGAAACTATGGTAATAAAGTCCAATATATAATACGTCGGTCTTGTGTCTTTCAATTATAACAATCAATTTAATATATTGATGTTAGACAGAAAAATTACAGACACCCAAAGCCATCGGACTATGCAACTTTAAAGCGATGATTAAATAAAAAATATAAATAATTCTCACTGTGAATATGGCCTATGTTGCCGCCACAGTGTAAAGAAACCACCGATCAATCAATTCATTTGTGTTGTTTCTAAAATACTGTTTTGGCGACAGTGCAACTGTGGACTGTCAGCAACTACCACTGGTACTTGAAGCAGAGCATGGAGTTTGGCGCGACGGTTGATGAGCGGGTGGCGGCTGTGGTGTGGGACCCGGAGCAGGCCTGCTCCTTGCACATTGTGTGTACCAGCGGCCGATATCTGCACTACAAGCTGGCCTGGGTCACCCTGCACAGCCTGGGGCGCACCCTGGCGGATCTAGCCAACGTGGCAGTCATAGACGGCGGTGAGTAGTGTCTGGTTTTATTTATTTATTATTGTAATTAAAAAAATTGAACTAGTTATGTATATATAACTGTCGTGAGGGTGATGAAGATGGGAAATATTGAGCCTAGAGTGGAATTGGAACCCTCACTTCTTGTATTACAGGCTAGTGTGCTAACCAATTAACCATCTAGGTTCCCTGATGTCATCACCCTATCCACCCCCACCATAATGTTATCACGCTAGCCTTTGAATGGCAAGAGTGTGGGTTCGAAACCCTATTCTATTCAAAATAGTTCTCCTTTTCATCACCCCGAATGACAATAATACGGAGGGAGGCGGGGGGGAATCAAAACCATCGGAATATACTATTTGAATCATGAAAAGTAAAATAATAAAGATATTAATCCATTTCCAGATAGGGTGCTGGTCACCCCTTTCAGGATAATGGTGGTGCCTCCTCCCATGGGCGCCTACCATCTGCAGCTGACTCATCCCGCCACCTTCGTGACTTTTGACCCTACTCCAGAGTCAAACGCCATGGCCATTCTTCTCAACAACGGCCAAATGGCTATCTACAGGTTCGACCAAGGTAAGCGGTGACTGATGTTCCTGTTAATATTTCCATGTTAGTTTTTGTGTGCGCTAGTTTTACTCTTGTAAAGTAGTGAGACGGAATGGAATAGACTAGCCTTTAAAGCGTGCGCTACCTATGTGGGAGGCTGTGAGTTCCATCCCTGGCCGAGTCAGATATTATGCCATGATGCCGAATGGCACCATATTCAATGGGGCAGCACTATAGAGCTACTATTAATGTGACAAGTTGGTACCCGTTTTCATATGACCTTGGATGTTGCCAGGATATAAGTCTTCAATAAATCATGTGTAAATTCAGAGAAAATTTAAAGCTTTCTTTGTCGCTCTATGCGAAGGTATTAATCTGGGCACTAAATAATCACTTAAGAAAATACTGAAATATACAACAAAAACATAATGTTGTCGATTATATGTATTATTCATGTCAACAGAAAAGACCGACATTGATGCCTCTGTGATAGTTTCTGCGGCCGGAGGACGAAGCTTCAACACAATGTGCAAAATGCCCGTGCTCTGTGGCATATACAGGTAGGCACGCCACATGATAAACAGTAAATAGAGCCAAGACATTATACCACATTAAAAGTAGCAACCGAAATTAAAAGTTAATTTATTATAGCCTGTTGCATTGATGTAACTGGTATGCTGTGGTAGTATACAGACATACCTTTAGACTGCACTGCTCTGCTATCGCACAACCTCGGCCACAGCCCGCCATTTTACCCTCCCATAATTGCATAAAGTTTTTTTAACAAAACATTTCCCCATTCGTGACTGACTTTCAGATCTTCTAACGTTGCCCCTCCCCAATACCACCAGGCCTCAACCATTACACTCTAACTTACCACCCCAAAAACAACCAATCCGGCTAACACTTGTTTAGAGGAATAAATATAGCTACACTAAAAAAAGAAGAGATCAATCTAATCATGTTTGATCGTTACCATCAATCAATTAATCACTCAACCAACTATATCTATCTATCAATCATGTCATTTATCCCCAACAGCCTCCCCTTGGAGCCGACGACACCGCACCCCCTCAGCATCCATCACGTGACTTGGGTCTCATCTGACAGGTTCCTGTACTGCGTCCACCATCACCCTTCCTCAGCCACCATCATCTGCGCAGAGCTTAGAGATGAAGAATTCAAAGTTGTGTAAGCAACCACAACCTTTCTCGGTTCTGGGCGGGAAATTGTATGATTTATGGACTTATGGGTCACTTTGGTGGCAAGAAACCAAATTTTAAAGCTGCCCCTGTGGTTCTCAATGATAATGTTGGTTGTCCGCTGGCTAGTGGAACTGAAGAAGTCTGAAACAATCACTTCTCTGACCTTATACCAACATGTAAGCCATGTTTACAAATGTAAACTAGAAAGAAATTTTAGAATTAAAGAACCTGTTATCTATTTCCTTTGGCATACTTCCCTCTTTGGCTACATAACAGTTAGTACATTACAATAATCACTGGGAGTTGTGGGTAACAGGCAAACAAAACTTAAAATTTGGTTTTAAATGGTAGCATTGTCACCCGACAGGATGGCTGACTGAGTTGAGCACCCACTTCCCGTGTGGAGGTCGTGGTATTAAAATCCCAGTACAGCCAAATCACTGACTTAAAAAGTTGATAGTCATTGCTACTTAGGCTGGCGCTCAGCATTATTAGGATATGGCAAGGACTGGTTTGGCTCAGTGTCAGGATAATGTGACTGAGTGGGATATCAGGTCATGGTGCTGGCAGCCTGGTCTCCCAGTGGGACAGCACTATAAAGTCACCATGAGTCTGCACTGTCACAAGTCCGTACCCGTCCTGATATGACCTTAGATGTTGCCCATTCCTAATAATGCTGAGTGCCAGCCTAAGTAGCAATGAGTATCTACTTTTAAGTGTCTACGATTGAAATTTCCTGTCTTTTATCAACAAATGTAAATCGAAAAAAATGGAATGAGGTACATATTTTTTATTTAAATATAACAGTGGACACGGGCAAACTTTTCACATAAACAACTGCACTGCCAGGATATTTCACAGATTGTAAATCTGTTGGTGCTTTTAAAAAAGGTCTTAAGACACATTTGTTTAAATCTGCTTTTAAGTAGGTGAAATTTATTTTCCTGTATATTTGTTTGTTATGTAAAGCGCCTGAGAATGGCTTGCTGGATCGGGCGCTATATAAATGTTTTATTTATTTATTATTACACTACCTAACAATTTCTCGTTGGCTATGAGTACTCTATCTAGATTTGTAGTCCAACTTTCTGCACTGTCTTCACTAGAGCAACGAACACGGTATCAGCAGGGGTGACAGCAATAGCTGTCAACCCGGAGACCGGAAACGTTGCTATCCAGCTGGCGGACCGGAACCTCATGGCCTATGACATCACGCAGGATGTTTTACTTCCTTTCTGTGACATCAGTGGCGACGAGGTCCAGCTTCCTCAGACCTGTACACAGATGGCGCTGTGCAAACTGGGAGATCAGGTGAGTTACACGCTTGGCATGGATAAAAGATCTCCGAGATTTCGCAAATTTATGCAATATTTTATTGGCTGTAAATCTACGATTTGTATCGCTTCTAAAAACTTTTTGTTTAAATAGAATTTAATGGGGGTTGGAGGGGGTTCTCCTAGTATTTAATATAAACACAGAATTCTAGACACATTATCCTGAATGGAGGTGAAAATACTGAAATTCTCTCAAGGGATCACCCACGAAAATCAGACGCTTGCACCCTCATTTTGTTGCGAAGTAATTATATATAAATTTGCCGCCTCTCATGTTGGTATGCTCTTGTTGGTTCTAGGAGGTAGTTTTGGGTCTGACTGACCGCTTCAGGTTCTACGTGAACAATATGGAGGTAAGTCCTAACATTAACAATAGAATCCTTGGCAAACAAGATTGTCTTACTAGTAAAAAAAAAAAGAGTTGAAAATGAATGATGTCGATGTGTAAATTTTCACAATCTATAACACATTAAATACGTAGTATTGCTAACATACTTAACACACAAAAGCAAAGATAACTGATTTTACTACCAACAAAAGGAAATTATCACCATCGTAACGTGGAAACCAAATATATGGTATTCAGTTTCAGAGAATGACCCACATATGAATGAGTGGCCATGCTTTGGTTTTAGATTGCTAATAACTGCACCTCGTTCAGCATCCACGATGAGTTTCTTCTCCTGACGACGCATGCGCACACTTGTCGATGTATCAACAGGAAAACACACGTCAAAGGTAGGGGGCAGTTTTATCCTCTGGTTCATCACACAAGAGTAATTAGTTCTGTAATAGCCTAATGCATGAGCGCCACATAATAGCGATCTGTTGTACACTGAACCTTTTCATGTCCCAAGAACTGGGTGGTGGCAGCACGCTAGGACTGGGGTAAAACTTTAAATTGACTGGAAGTTCTCATCCTTGTATATACAACTAAAAAGGTGGGTCATTGCCCAAAAGTTGTGAAACCACCCATCGACGGGAAGTTCTTATCCTTGTATATATAACTAAAAAGGCAGGTCATTTCCCAAAAGTTGTGAAACCACTGATCGACTGGAAGTTCTCATCCATGTAGATATGACTAAAAAGGTGGGTCATTGCCCAAAAGTTTGGAAACCACCGATCGACTGAAAATTCTCATCCCTGATTATGGGAGTGCGGGTTTGTGTACACCGTCTGTGCACTGTTGCAGACCTGTTGTTGCTGGCTGACGGCAAGGCGCACCCATTCGATGAGAGTGTGCGGCGGGTGGAGCGGGGGTCGCGTGCCGTGCATGTGGTGCCCGGAGACACCCGCCTCGTGCTGCAGATGCCACGCGGCAACCTGGAGGCAATTCACCCTCGGGCACTCGTCCTGGCCGCCGTCAGGAGGCATCTCGATGAGTATGAGCACCTAATTACCCAGCTAGTGTGGCACAGCCTCACGTGTAATGCCACAAGTGTTGAATTCAATTCAATTCTTTTATTTTAACTCTCTGCAAGGTATGTTTACAATAAACTGAGGTGATACAATAAATGCATACAAATTCCTTACAGACAGAAAGGATCCCAGAAAAGCAATGCTTATCTAGCTGGTCTCCATGATGTGAATGAACAAGTGATGACAATAACAAATGATTAAACTTAAGCTACATTTTTAACTAATGATTATGATGAGATACTGATGCGTCTCTTCACTGTTAGTAAAAAACAGAGTAATGATAGGAATATTATATGTATTTTGTGTCATGGATTCATGTACTTACATGCAGTATCAGTAGTTATTTTGCATGTATGTTAATAGGGGTAAATCTTATGTTGTTTGCCATAGCCACTTGATATTTTAAATTATGCGACTAGTTAATAACAATTATATCCTATTATATATATATATTCTTTACTGGTAATCGATTTAGTATGCATTGAGATAGCTTATCTTTAGTTTTTTACAGAAGTTTTTCAAAGTTTTAAGGTTTCTAATCTCTACTGGTATTGAGTTTAGATATTGGTTCCTTGGTTTTCAGTTGTTATTCTGCCATATTTGTTTCTAGTGTGCTTGTGATGTATGTTATTTATCTGTTGTGTGTTATGGGAATGGACCTGATTGTTTTCTTTGAAGAGATTATCAAATATTTCAGGGACAATGCACAATCCCTTTGGTTTTGGATTTTAGTTGCATAGACGGATGGGTTTGAGTTTCGGGAGATATTTGAAGCACAAAAACATGCTAAATTAATTTTGGCAAGAACACCAAAACTGACCCCACGGGCTTAGGCCGTAACAGGTTCTATTAAATTGACTTAGTATGCCCTTCTATGTTGTAACTCACGCTTATTAAGTGTATTAGTATCTAAGTTAGATATGATGAACCAAATCTAGGTGAGTGTTTTGGTTTTGAAAATTTGAATCTTCATCGGACTATGCAACGTTAATCTTTTTTTTTTAGATATGGTTTGTTGTTGGAGTTTTACGTCCTGACAACATCTATGGTAATATCAGGCCAGGTAGCGACCTATGACAGTTCAGACTCATGTCGACTTGTAGTGCTGTCCCACTCGGAGACCAGGCCACCAGCACCATGATGCGATATCCCACTCAGTCACATTATCTTGACACCGAGCCAAACGAGTCCTTCAATCAATCAATAGTTCCGTCCTCTAGTCGAGGGTTGGATGCAATGGTTCTCCACTTGTCCCGATGGTGTGCTGTTTTGATAGACTGTGAATAATTCAAGCCTGTCCACTGTGAAATATTTGTAAACCATGATGTTCTTGGTCTCCCTCTCCCTGAACATCATGGTTTACAAATATTTCACAGTGGACAGGACGAGTCCTTGCCATTTCCTAATAAGGCCAAGCGCCTGGCTAGGAAGCGACAAGTATCAATTTTATGGTTTGACTCGAACACGGTTCGAACCTCACGATATACCAAAACTATTTTTTGTATAAACAAACAGGGTTCATACAAAAAGTTGGCCATCAGAACTAAGAACATTCTCAAGAATATAAGGACACATGCATATTTTGATAACAAAATTGTAATGAAGACAAACATCACTCACTGTACATAATTGCCTGACATTTACGGCGGGTTAGGGCTAAACAGCGCGATTTAAGAATACTGAACATACACAAGAAATGTCATAATAAAGTTGATAGAAATAGTGTTCATTAAGCGTGCACTCACTCTGAGTTGGTTGGGTAAGCCTCGTACCAATGAGAATATATGGGTCATTCTCAGAAACTACCACATTTTTCGTTTCCGCGTTACATTTTAAATCCAAAATATGCTTATATGATTTGGTGCTGAAATAAAAATAAGAAAATTTGCATATCGGCACCATACACCTACGCAAAAGAAATTTCAACTTTTTTCCTTGTAAGAAACAATTCTCTTATCTTAAGTGAAATCAATCAAATCTTGCTTGAATTTATTGTGTGTTAAAAAGAAGTTAATTTCAACAGCTTTCTCAGTTTGTATAAGATCAAAAAGTGACACTTTTTTCAAGTCTGACATGCACAACATTTAAACCTATATTGATTCTATTTGTAATGTTTTCTGCTATTATTTGGAATGTTTTCACTTTTCGTTTCCATGTCACAAAAGTGGTACAGTTTCTGAGAATGACCCATATATGTGGGTCTTCCTTATCACGTGATGGCCGAATCTGTAGAGTGCAGGCTTCCCATGCGAACGGTCAGGAACTAGAAACCCGGCTGAGTCAAACCAATGACGTACACAAATTTATACTTGTCACTACCAAGCCTAGCGCAAGGTATTACCAGGATAGGGCAAGAACCGGTTAACTCAGTATCAGAATAATGGGACCGAGTAGGAAAGTGGTGCTGGCGGCCTGGCCTCCTAGCGGCACTATAAAGTCGCTATAAGTGCGAGCTGTCACAAACCGGTACCCATCCTGATATGACCATAGATGTTGCCAGGATGTAAAACCCCCATCAAACAAACAAACCATTATCAGTAATTTAAATATGCAGTATTGGCATAATTCTTCCCTCCCTTGGTTGGGCGATCTTTCTGTTTCGTGTTGAACCCCTCTTGGAAAATCGTAGACGAGACCACATACAACTGAATTTTGTAAAAAAAATTATATAATATATAGCAACACTATACAGGCGCACTCATAATGACTTTATAGTGCTCCCTCACTGAAGACCAGGCCACCATAACCCAATCAGTCACATTATCCTGACACTGAGCTAACCAGTCATTACACATTCCTATTAATGCCCAGCACCAGGATAGGTAGCAACAAGTATCAATTTTGTACGTCATTGGGTTGACTCAGCCCTGAATCCTACCCCGACATTCTACATGGGAAACCAGCGCTCTTACCGATTCGGACACCACGCACGTCCAACCAGGTGCGGTAGTCAAATTGGTAGTGCACTGGAGATGAGTTTGGTTCCCGGTCGAGTCAAACCAATGACATAAAATTTATACTTGTCGCTTCCTAGCCTGGCACTCGGTAGTAATAGGCTAGGGAAAGAAATGGTTAGCTCAGTGTCAGGATAATGTGACTGAGTGGGATATCGGGTCATGGTGATGGTGGCCCCTATTTACCAGTAGGGCAGCACTATAAAGTTGCCATGAGTATACACTGTCACAAGTTGGTACCCATCCTGGTATGACCTTAGATGTTGCCAGGACGTACAACTCCAACTATCAACCAACCAACCAACCAACGTCTGGTCCACCGCTAAACCTGATGATGGTGTGTGATTTAGGCTGCGGTTTGGGACGGCGTTTAACCTGATGCGCAAACACCGGATCAACATGAACCTGCTGCATGACCACAGCCCAACCGTGTTCCTGCAGAATGTTGACACCTTCATCAGGCAGATCGACAATGTCAACCACATCAACCTCTTCCTCACAGACCTACAGTATGTACATATGTGTTGTTAAAGTTCTCAGATGACCACCATATACATTTTATAATGGTTGTTATAAACTAGTTATTTTCAATACACGATATATGACCGTACCTGCAGTTAAGATAGGTTTTATCTCAGGCCGAGTCAAACCATATACAGGGATGAAATATGTGGTGCAAAAGCTGCAGCACTATCAGCATATACTACTAATGCGGTCACGCCACAGCACTATCAGCGTATACTACTAATATGTGATTCTAACGCTGCAGTGTGCTTCAAACAGCGCAGCACTATCAGCGTCTACCAATATGTATAAAACCGGACTTCCCGGAATTTTCAGCGATTCCCTGACAATGCTAAGCCTATGGGAGAATATCAGCATTTCCGCTTTTTTTCCCGGAGACCACTTTCATCCCTGATTGTTTAGGATCACACCCATTCCCTTTGTTTCAGTTTAATTACATGGCAAAAAAACATGCGATTTTAAAGAAATATAAAATTCATAACTTTCTTAAAGTTGCAGTCCGATTGCGTTTGAATTTTTGTCTTATATTTTAGATAAATATATCAAATTGATCGATATGACCTACTAACATTAGTCTGGAGTCATTTTGATGAAAAATGGCTAGTTTTGAAGTAATTTGAGCAGAAAGAACCCAAAATACTTCTGACAAGCTTTCCAAAAGTCCTGTCGCTATGACCAACTCAAGTGCCATCATCATTACCGACTCTCTGAATGCCATCAAAGAGACCGCCTGTCCAAATGCCCGACACTCCCTTGCCGACACGATCCAGATTATAATCTTGACCAGACATCAGGCACACCTCAACACAATCCTGCTATGGGTCCCCTCGCACATAGGACTGTATGGTAATGACCAGGCCGACTGTGCCGCTCTAGCCGATGCCAACCGAGCGGACGTGGAGACAGCCATCCTTCCATCCATCACCAAACGGTGGCCTGATTTCCCAGTGAGGCAGCACTATAAAGTCGCCATGATTGCGCGCTGTCACAAGTCGGTGCACGTCCTGGTATGGCCTAGGGTCTTACTGGGGCGTAAAACTACACCAACCACCTAACCTCTCCCGGTGTGGCGGTTTCAGCGCCCGGTCAGTTTCAGCACCCTGCCGTGGTCTAAACACCCGTGGCCTCGCCGGCTACAAGCTCAGCGGGTGCCCGGCAGTGTTAAGGACCGATTAGGCCGAAATCTATTGAATGCGATCATATTTAACAGAATAAAATTCCAAGCGATATTAACGTAGCAGCTAGATCAGCGTCGAATCGCCGAGTGTAAACAAAACAAATAGCAGTGCTCGCCGCAACATGCGTAAATCCGCGCATGCGCAGAAGCCATTACAGGCCGCTGAAACCGCCACACCGGCCCTCTCAGAGGACTGGTTTGGGCTCCTTAGGCTGCCTTCCTCTGATCACTACCCATCGGATGCCAACTCCCGACCACATGTGACTGCTTTCAGCAGTGCCCATTCAGTGCTGCAGATTTGCAGCCTTCAGCGCACCAATGCGACTGAAAACTCTTAAAAAACAACAAGCTATGACCACTTGACATCTCGCGATGTAGAATGACCTTAATAACAAAATAGCCTGGTCACCTAGCAGTTTCTAGTGATGGCGCCATTATTTGTTTGTTGGCATGTGATGTGGGCTGACCTACTGATGTAAGTCGTTGTAGACCATGGGATTTGAACCCATGTGTTTGAACCATGCTTTAGAGCTGCATGGTCTGAAGAGGCTTCTTTTTTTCTTTTTTTAAAATTAAACAAACCACATACTTACATTTGATTTCATATATCCAACTCAGATGGGACAATGTTAGACTGAAAATACCTAGTTGTTTTGTGTGTGTATGTTTTTTGTACATTAGTTGATTAAGCTGGTGAATTTTCAGTCACAGACAATTTGATCTTCCTATTTCCCCTGCTACTCACCCTATCCTAGGATAGGGTGAGTAGCAGGGGAAATAGTAATTTATCTTATAATATATTAGTTAATAGGCTATCCATTTACCATCCCAGGTTGAATTGGCAAATTCCAACCTAGATGTATCAGATCAGAAAAACGTTTCGATTTGACTACATAATAATTAGGTATGTTGACATCGACGCGCTGCGCTGCCGCCGTGTTGTTCCCGATCGTTGTGATCGGGAGTGCGCTTACGTTTCTCAACATCTCTACCCAAATCGCTTCTCCTAGGCTAACTGGTGGGGGGATCTGGGAATCATGATCACCAGATATAAAGGAAAACTTTCTGAATATCATAGTTTTCGAATTTTGCATTTCTGCTGATTCGTTCGTTCGTGACACAATTTTAAACATTTGCACACAATTGTGGATGCTCAAATCAGTTCAAAATCACTTTGGCCATAAATAAAAATACCAAATATTATCAAGGTACTATACTTCGAAAGTGGTTAATTTTGCAACGGAAAGTGTCATGATTTGCGCGACTTTGGCGCGGGCCGCACCGCGACAATGAAAATTAAGTAAGTTCTGGCATAGTAGGATTAATTAATCAATTAATTAGTTAATTACTTAATAATACAAAATCAGGCTTTGATGCAGCCTTAAAATGGACCATTTCTTGTTTATAATCTATTACCAAAATCTTGTAAATATCATGCAATTTAAGGAAGTTATGGCATATTTTGTGGTTTAGCTACTCGTCGAGATTAATTAATTAATTAAATAATTAGTAACACAAACTCAGGTTTTGATGCAGCCCTAAAAGGGACTTTTTCTTCTCTTTAATCTATTACAAAAACCATGTACATATCATGAAAACTACTGAAGTTATGCACTTTTTTCATTCAGTTTGCATTGCTTAGGGTCACACCCATTCCCTTTGTTTCAGTCTAATTACAGGACAAAAAAACATGCAATTTTAAATAAATAAAAAATCATAACTTTCTTAATACTAGACCAATTTGCATGATCTTTGTGTTATTTAAAAGCATTTGTTTGGCTCTTTAGAATGGTATGAGTATCATTTCTATATGGTCAATTTAAAAAAAAAATCCAACATACCTATAATAATATATTATGTTATTAATTTTAATGATATTGTCTTAATTTAAATTCCAGTCTGTTAATTTAAAATCTCCAAAACACCCGAAATATATATACATGCTTGAATAACAAATAAACCTTAATTTTGAATTAAAAGTAACATTAATCCCCAAAATAAGACTTTTTTTTTTAAACAACGAAAACGATCATGGTTTCATTTCTATACAGTAAACTTTTTTTTTTTGTCACATACCTAATGTAATGCTATTTTTAAAAAGTGATGGAACGCATGTTTGGATTTACTTGAAATAGTTGAGTGAACGCCGTTCCCATAGCACGACAGCGCTGGAAAATATATCGAATCTAGACCCACGGGCCACGGTAGAAGGGGTGAATCTTTTTATCCAGGGCACGGCTGTTGCGGAACCAGTCACGCGTAAAGCACTTAATTATCGCCTACACATGGGTTTGGAACTGACACGAAATAGATTATACTCAGAGTACTGACTACAGCAGTACAGGGTTGTATATTTTACAGTGCCAATATTTAGTACCACTCATGGCAATAATGAATAAGTGTCTCATTGGGAAAAGAAACAGAAATGTCAAATCACAGACCACGACCACGTACGACACGTGTCACGTGACGGGTTGACTAATTTGTAGGTAAATATAACACGTGTCTGACTGCTTCTGTGCTCGTGTCCAAAACTTGAATACGGCCGTCTCGAAGACCTGTCATGTTTTACTCTGTGTGCGCGTCACATTCCCAGCCCAACCTCCTTCGGTCCGGGAGGGTGCTGCTCTGCCGTGGGTCGAACCCACTTGTCACAAACCAGCCTTCCCTCCCTTCGCAAGGGCACAAGGGCGAAACAAATGAAACCCCACAAAGCACACTCCCAACTGGCGCCGCGGGACTCACTGTTTTTGTTGTTAAACCCAACCGCTTCTGCTGAAAGTGAGTCCGGAAAAACAGCAGGAAACACGAGTTGGTCGCGAGGTGTTCAAATTAGGGTTAGGGAGTTTCTTGGCCAAGGCCTTGAAACCGGCAGCGCCAAGTTGGAAGTGAAAGAATTGTGTTTTGGTGTGATGGTTCAATCGTGTCGACCAATCAGGGACAAGTGCTGGATTTGTCGAGAGGTGGCGCCACGTTGAGATTGCGCCTCCTTTCGGCAAGGGTGGAAATTGATAAATCATGTATGGTGAACGACAAGTAGAACTTTGTTTGACTTTCCTACAAAGAAAAATGAACATTGGTGAACTTATTTTACGATTAAAATGGAATAATGTTAGGAAGGCATATGGTATTATTGAATAAAGTGAGTGTGCGATATACGGAGAACCCCCCCCCCCCCCAACAAACACACCTGACAAAAGCGGAACGTTTGATGGCAGTTCTTGAAATAAATGTAAAGTTTTTGATCAAATATAATGTAAATTATATTGCTTTAATTAAAAGAAATAGATATATCCAATTTCCCATGGTGGAGTACATTTATTTTATATTGAATAGGTAGGCCCCTACGACTCATTTAAAGTGGTTACCGATGTATTTTACAAATGCAATCTAAGTTGTGTACTATACCCACTCAGTCTCAGTTACATTATACTGATACTGATCAATCTAGTAAATTCTATTCAATCAAGTTTATTTCAACATCCTCATTATATACAATTACAATTTCCATGAAACTTAATTACAGTGGATGAAGAAACTGAAACTGAAAGAAGCACAGTGCTTATGGTATGTCCTTGCCAAATACCAGGCTAACTAGTGACAAGTATCAATTTAGTTAGTATGTAATTGCTTTAACTCGGTCGGTGTTCGAACTCACGGCCTTCTGCACAAGAATTTATTCAGCGCTCTTACCGATTCAACCGTTACGTCCGTTGCGGTCAAATGGATCCACTCATTCATTGGCTTACCCTTAACAACAAAGGTGTTTAAAATGAGCAGGTTCACAATATGCATGTCATGTACTGTTCCAGAGAGGAGGACGTCACAGTTACTATGTACACTGCGGCGTATGCCCGTGAAGTTTCCCCGACCGACACCCCCGGAGTGCCCGGCAAGGTGGACGCGGTGTGTGAGGCGGTGAAGAAAGCACTTCTAGCCTGTGACCCAGACAGGTGAGTGAGTCGAAGACTGTTGAGTTTTAAAAAGCCAATAATATGCTCCGTATATTCCAAAATACATTGTATCCATATGGCGTGCAAATAGGCCTATATATAACATTTCTTTCCTGATATGGTCTATGGTCAGAAGACCAGTGCCCCATGTGCTGAATAATTACAAATCATTTCGGACGAATAGGTGATAGTTATCAAGAATAGTTACCACGACAAAGTGTTTATAAATTCTGACTAGCAATTATAGCATGCCAATTATGATAAGGCATATTAAAAGAACACAAATGAAATCGAAATGGTAGGGGATATTATAGCAGCTGGTAATGTTTTAGATTCAGTGGCTGATGAAAGTAGGATGTAATGTTCGTGCATTAATAAAACTAACACCTGTATTTTTATTTTATTTTTGTATCATTATTTAAATTTGTGTTATTTACTAGTAATACTACTACTATTATTACTACTACTATTATTAATACTACTACTACTATTATTACTACTACTACTACTACTACTACTACTACCACCACTACCACTACCACCACCACCACCACCACCACCACCACTACTACTAATACTACTACTACATGGTGCCAGTGGCCTAGTCTCCCAGTGGGTCAGCACTATAAAGTTTCCATGAGTGCACACTGTCACAAGTCGGAACCCATCCTGAAATGCCAGAATGTAAAACAAAAACAAACAAAGAAACACACAAGTCAGTACCAGTCCTGATATGACAGTAGATGTTGCCAGGATATAAAACTCAAAGAAATAAACAATCAATAAGTTATATTAAATGAATGAGATTATGGATTAGTAAAGCCTTACTATGATGAGCCATATAGATAATTGTATTTGTTAATATCGCTGTGTTGACTTTTTAAATTGAAGTGAAATAGATAAATTTAATACGCTGACTGGAGGAATTTAAATTCTGCGCGGACAGCGCTTTTCCATATACCTCATTTGACTAGACTATTGGCACCATTACCAACTGTGATTGATCTTTCTGTGTAAATAATGATCAATAATGACCTGGTGCCTACAATACACATCTAGTGTCGTATATCAAAGTGCACGTTGCACCTCCATTATCACAGCACCTCCGCTAACATTGTCGAGCTGGCCGATGTTGGTTGAGTTGTTGTTGGTTTAACTATTGTTGGGTTTCTTTATGCATAACATAATGTCCTCGGCTGCACTATGGTAGAATGCCTCTTCCTTAGAGTCTCTCCTCACCACACATGACCCCCCCCCCCCCCCCACCCTCCCTCCCCTCTTCTCACCCCTAACCCCAGACACAACACCCAGAGCCACTGTATGCAAAGGAGCGTTATGAATAAGAAGCCTCCCCTCCTCCACCAGACACCCCCGCCCGCCACCACCCACACCTCCACCACCCACACCTCCACCCTTCAAAAAGCGTGTGTGCAGAGGAAACCTATGATGAATAGGGAAGCCCTCCTTCGCACTCTCCACTCCCAATGCTGCGTTACTTATAGCTCTTCGACTAATACAGCTAGCGACGGAGTTCTCTGATCAGCCAATCATCTGGCGACATGAGAGGTAGCGACGTGTACAAAACAGGCCTTGTAGACCATGTGATAGGACACTTGCAAAGAGGGCCTACACGGACAAGTTAACATCTCATCTCGCAGCCCCCGAGCCTCTGTATAGGGAGAAACACTGACCAACCACTTATATAAATCTACATAAAGCATGGAGGTTGTCCGTGATGTGTTCGCCCGTCTCGGTGAGACGGAGCACAGGTTCGACTGGGCGCAAACCCAGGCGAACCTTCTGCAGAAGTGCGGCCTGGCGTGTCTGAGTCGGCTGGAGCGCGCCGCAGGCACCTGCAGCTTCAGCTTCATGGTGCCGCTGGTGGCGCGCATGCGTGTCCTGTTCGGCGTTGGGCAGATGTATCGCTGGTACCTCGGGGAGCAGGCCCGTCGGCGCGACGCGCTGCGGTACCTGCTCGGTACCGCGCTGTGGAGGGCGGTGTCTTCGGACACGCGAGCCACACCGCCAACGGGGGCGGGGCGTCGCGGCTCAGTCGGCCCTGGGGTGCATGGCAGCAGCGAGGAGGAGGCGGCGGCGGACGATTGGTTGGACACGGCGGCGGTCGAGGAGGAAAGATACGCATGCGCGCAGTGGGCGGATATGACGACAGCCCTGTCACGCCCCTTTGAGATCTGCCGTGCAGAGTGACTGACGACCGTGGCGATGAGTCATTATTGTGATAAAAGGCCCTTCTTAGGGCCATCCAACTGCCCCGGAAGAAGTTTGATCTCTTTGTCACGTGGTCTACACACCGTCCCTACACCAACCCTGAAAATCCTATCTATTTTTATATACCCTGTCCCATCACGCCCAACTCCCACCCCCTTGATCCCTACTCCTTCCTTTCTCAGCATGAACCTACCCTGTCCAATGAAGATTTAATTCGACGAGCGTTGGTTATGAACTTGCCCTCGACCTTGACCACATGTGCTTGTCCTTCAGGTACCTGCTGTCTGTGCTGACGACCTATGTCCGAAAAACGACCCCTCAGCTGGATGTGGCCCTTAGCACCATTAAGGCCCTCAAAGGTGGGTAGCTGTAGCGACCCCTGTTGTCGGCGAATCTCTGCCGTGTACAAGAAAATTTCAATTGACAAAATTCTTGTCTCATGTGATTCCCTCCAATGACAAGACACCTACTAATGTAAGCAAAACATTGGTCTGGCTACTGGGTTGCCCTTTGAATAACAGTTACTTCTTTAATGACTGTACTGTACCGTACTGGATCTCTAAATATGTAATTGTTAGAAGTGATACATTGAGAAATCTTGTGTTTTGTAGTGCCTTCAAGCAAGTGACATACTGTGTTTAGTGTCTAACCTTGTGTTTTGTAGTGACTGGCAGAAGTGACATCGTAACTATGTCTTTTGTAGTGACTGGCGAAATTGACATATTGTAACCTTATGTTTTGTAGCGACTGATGGAAGTGAAGTATTATAACCTTGTGTTTTGTAGCGACTGGCAGAAGTGACATATTGTAACCTTGTGTTTTGTAGCGACTGGTGATGTGACATATTGTAACCTTGATTTTATAGTGACTGGCAGAAATGGCATCATAACCTTATGTTTTGTAGTGACTGGCGAAGTGGTGTATTGTAACCTTTTGTTCTGTAGCGACTAGCGGAAATGATTATTGTGACTGGTGGAAATGATGTATTACTTTGTGTTTTGTAGAGACTGGCGGAAGTGACATATTGTAACCGTGTGTTTTGTAGCGACTGGTGAAGTGACATATTATAACCTTGTTTTTGTAGCGACTGGCGAAGTGGTGTATTGTAACCTTTTGTTCTGTAACGACTAGCGGAAATGATGTATTGTAACCTTTTGTTCTGTAACGACTAGCGGAAATGATGTATTGTGACTTTGTGTTTTGTAGCGACTGGGCGGAAGTGACATATTGTAACCATGTGTTTTGTAGCGACTGGTAGAAGTGATGTATTACTTTGTGTTTTGTAGAGACTAGAGGAAGTGACGTATTACCTTGTGTTTTATAGAGACTGGTGCAAGTGATGGCCGTGTACGTGCAGAGGAGGCGATGAAATACATGCTCCTATTGGTGGATGTTAATGAGTTGTATGACCATGCGCTCGGCACCTACGACTTTGACCTTGTCCTCATGGTCGCTGAAAGGTCACAGAAGGTTAGTATCAGAGTGATTCATGACGTGGCATTTCAGTTATACAGAGCGGTCACAGCATATACTTAGGTACTTGTCAGTTAAGGGATTTCTAGTTCTTCTGATCTACTGAAGTAGTTATTTGCAGATATTATTTGCAATTCAACTACGAACATAGACACAAAATCATATATATCATTATTTTATTCCCTCCCTCCCTCCCTCCCTCCCTCCCTCCCTCCCTCCCTCCCTCACCTCCCTCCCTCCCTCCCCCCTCCCCTCCCTCCCTCCCTCCCTCCCCTCCCTCCCTCCCTCCCCCCCCCCCCCCTCCCTCTCCCTCCCTCCCTCCCTCCCTCCCTCCCTCCTCCCTCCCTCCCTCCCTCCCTCCCTCCCTCCCTCCCTCCCTCCCTCCCTCCCTCCCCTCCCTCCCTCCCTCCCTCCCTCCCTCCCTCCCTCCCTCCCTCCCCTCCCTCCCTCCCTCCCTCCCTCCCTCCCTCCCCTCCCTCCCTCCCTCCCCTCCCTCCCTCCCTCCCTCCCTCCCTGGTACATGGTACCGCAGTTGCTTCAAACCTTGGGATCTTCCCATCGTTTATTCCGCCATGGTCAGAATAGAAGTGCTACTACCCAGCTGAGTCGCTACCCTGGGATGGTGTGGCTGCCATGGGGGGACTAGTCCATAATCGCGACCGTCCTTGCCAGTTCCTCTGACTGGCAATGGAATGGTCAGCACAGTCGAAATCGCCACCATGTGGTAGTGGAGCTTATTCCGGACTACTCCACTGTCTGTCTGTCTCTCTGTATCTATCTACCTACCTGTCTATATAAAATATTATGTATTTAATAGAAAATAGATAAAAATAATATTAAACTTTTAACATTTTAACATTTTTAATCAATATATTCCCCCGAGGTCTTGTCAGTTGAGTGCCGCTTGACATTTGACCACTATGCACTTCACACTCAGGACCCTAAAGAATACATTCCCTTCCTGAACGGCTTGAGGCGAATGGAGACCCACTACCAGCACTACAACATTGACCTCTACCTAAAGCGCTACCAAGCGGCCCTCCCCAGCATCGCCAAGTGTGGTTAGTTGCCCAAGCAAGAATTGTTACCCTTTTTTTATGGTTATTAACTTTTGGTCATAAATTAAGGCTGAAAGATTACTGCGATTTTGCTGATTTCGGCGATTTTCTTTTGTATTTATGAAATATTTGGTGATTTTAACTCATTTGTTTCCACATATTTGCTAACTATTACAAAATGCCAGCATTATTAGTGGTGATGGCAGTCGGTAGCATTTTCATAATCGATCATCAGTTTGAGCAAACCGATTGATTAATAATCGGTTTTGACAAATATATATTGCTTTTGTACATATCTGCAGACAATGTGCACGCGAATCGTGCCAAATATTGACTGATAATTACGGAAAAGGTCTCTTAGAGGATTTCCACCACCGGCCTGGCTCTGATGGCGTGGCAAGAACTACTGCTTACTGCGCACGCTCCAATGAAAAGGGCTATTATCTGTTATGTTCGAATACGGATTGGTTGTAGTTCCGGTTTTTTCCACCAGGTGACGAGCACTTTGCCGAGTGTCTGAAGCTCGTTGGGGATCATCAACTATACGCGGAAGCCCTGCGGCTATTCGATGTCGGCAGTCAACACTATAAGGTAGTGTAGTAAGCCACGATGAGCTCCTTCCATTACCCACACGGTGTCGCCCCAGGTCTGCACTGCACCGTGCACCCGTAGTTCTGCCAGAGACAGCCGCTAGGTGGCAGCACACTGACTGTTACACTAGACTTAGCTAAAAGTTGTATTGTTACTTAGATTTGTCTAAATCTTTCCAACACGGAAATAGTGATCGGGGGAGAGATTATAAATAGCACTAGCCAGTCTGAAACGGATCAGCATTTGTGGCATATTAAAGGAATAATGAAAATATTTCTCCATCCCACTCTCCATTAAAGTTGCATGGTCCGATGCTGTTTGAATTTGTTGGTTATATTTGAGATAAATAGCTCAGGTTGACCATTATATCCTAATATTCATTAGTCCCGAGTAACTTTTATGAACAATGGCTAGTTTTGGATCAATGTGAGCTGAAAGAACCCAAAATACTTTCGATAAGCTTGCCAAAAGTCCTGTGGCTATGACCCAAATGGTCATCTCGCGATGACCACGTGATGTGAGATGACCTATTAATCCTGGAACCTGACAGGGCTGTAGCTAGATATTTCTGTTTGGGGTGTGACGATTCTGGGAACGGATTGGTGATATGGGCCGTGGCACTAGGATTTTTAACCAAGTATTAGTTTGTAGAAAGGTTAATTTGATTTATATCTATCGAATTGACCAAGTAGCATCGAATATCCAACATCACATATACATCGGTGTATGATTGACATCGTCCCAAAGGCAGACATTTCAAAACATCAAACTATCCAATTTTAATCGACGAATGTTAAAACAATTATTTGAAATTACACTATTTGATTAATTATGTCTATAGAATTGACCAAAGCATTATTGGATATCAAACATCACATATACATTAGTATATGACATCACCCCGATGGCAGAAGGTCAACACCATAAGACTGCAATTTTAATCAAAGAATGTAAAAATTAAAAAACCCCAAATTGATTAATTATATTTATAGAATTGACCAAATTCCATTTAATATCTAACATGGAGGGGGTGGGAGGCAACCTCCACCTCATTTCCCCTTCCCCTCTATGGCCCCGCACAGTAGGCCTACTTGGTAGGGGGAGGCTAATGAGGTCAGGAGATTGGCCTAATTAGTTAATGGCCTCCCTGAATAATGGGTGTTTCAAAGTGAGTGTCCAAAGGGGTGAGGTTATAAAATTCACTGGTTATTCTGTATATGCTGTCACAAATCATTAGCTAATACACCAGTATCTAAGTTGGATATATAGGATCAAATGTAAGTAGTTTTAATTTTGACAAAATTATATTTCATCGGACCATGCAACTTTAATTACTCACTTGTGAAATGTAATAGAGTGATACATACGTACGTATGTACGTAAGTACGTACATACATACATACATACATACATACATACATACATACATACATACATACATACATACATACATACATACATACATACAAACATACATACATACATACATACATACATACATACACACATACATACGTACATGTATATAAATAATACATACATATAAATAACACCAACGTTCTGGATTAGTGATTTTATATCTTGGCAAATGATTATTATAAAGTTTAATTTGAAAAGAGAAACCAAAGACACACTCTTTATGTATCCACATGCAACATTACAAGTTCCCATGAAACCTAAATACCGACTTACTGTGGTCCCGGTGCTATCCGTCTGCCTGCTGGCTAATAGCCCCTGACTGACCCGTTTTAGGCTGACCAGTGCTATTTATAACCTCTCCCCTGAGTGCTAGTTTTCAGGTGTTCGGAAGATGAGGTGAGGATCATCGATTTGTTAGTCATACCTGTGAAGATGAACGTATATAAATTAAACAATATATATCCTTGTTTGTGTACACACACAATGATATCTACGGAATGTTGGCTTTAGTCATTTGATCAATTCTGTATATTATTTTATAATCATATGGGTGCCGTGTAGGACCTGTCGGCGGCGTACGGCGCCTACCTTGCCGGACGGCGGCAGCACAGCGAGGCGGGGCTGGTCTACGCACGAGCCGGGCTCTGGGAAGCTTCCACCGCTGCCCACCAGGAGGCGGGTGACTGGCGCCAGGCGCTGGTGGTTGCCACGCGCCTCGGCCTTACCCGCGACGCCATGGCCAAAATGGCCGCCGACATGGCGCGCACCCTGGCGGAGGACCGACGTCCCCTTGAGGCAGCCTGTTTGCTCGAGCAGTACGCTGGGGTGGGTTGATATTTTTGTTTGTTTATTTATTAATATTACAGGGTCTGTACAGGGCCTTTAAATTCTTGAAAAGTCTTACATTTGCTCTATTTCAAGACATTGGAAAGCCTTGAATTTAACCTATTTTGCGTAATTTATCTTGCAAAGCCGTTAATTCCATTAAACTGTCCCCACTGATCTAAAGTAGTCTGAATTTGCCATTCCATTGGTTTTTTCCCCCTGAAATCCCAAAGAAAATTATAAAATTCCTATCAAAAACAGCCTTGAAAAGCCTTCAAATAGCCTTGAATTCCATATCTTCACATATGTACGGACCCTTATATTAGGTAGCTTATTCCATAGTTGTATTGCTTGGTAGAGGAAGAAGCTTGTATATATATGGTGGTTTGGTCTAGGTGGTAATGGGTGAAAAGCCATTCTGTAACTGACATTGTGGGTGGGCTAAATACCCTTCTTCACTATTTTAGATGCAAATAAGAGAAGTATGTGTTTGCGTCTGTGCTAAAATTGTTCAAGCTGGGTTCTTACAACTACATGCAACTCTTCAATGATAAGGGTTGGGTTGGGTCCCAATCTTATTCTATATATGAAATGAAGGGCCCTTTTCTGGATTAGCTGAAGCTAGATGCATAATTTCACCAATGCCAAAACTCTGAACTTTTTTAAATAACCTCATATTAGTTGTCATTAACTGAAATTATGATGCTCACAATGTACATTTCTGTTTACCTGCAGGATGTAGAAGAGGCTATTGTGACTTTGATCCGTGGTGCTGCCTGGGACGAGGCTCTCAGATTGGTAAGTGACGTCATTAGCACATCCTGAATGACTGTTTGTTTGTTGTTGTTTTGTATCCTAGCACCATCTAGCCACACATTCTGACAAGAGATATCATGAAAATATCCCAAGCCTGTCTGCATGTAGCATGATAGGTCTCGTAAGCCTTCTTTACAGATAGCATAGTAGATTACTCAGCCTTACTGCATATAGCATGATAGTCTCCCAAGCCTTACTGTATATAGCATGATAAGTCCTCCTGCCTTAATACATATAGCATGATAGGTCTCCCGAGCCTCTGCTTTCCTGGATATAGCATCATATCAACTACCAAACAACACAACAGATTTACCGTTCAATTCCTACATACCTGCTGGGTAGAGTAGTTACTTACTCTAACACTACACTCCTGCTCCCTCACCCGATCAACGCCCCTACACGGCCTTAGGGCGTGGTCATGCCCGCATGCACTCACGGCTCCCTCAAAACTCCAAATTATCGAAATATTGGATAATTAAAAAAAAGAGATTAAAACAATTTATTCATTAAGAAGGTACGTTAGTGCTGTGTAAACTGTCTTGGGTTGGTTTTGTGGGTGGGGGTGGGGGGGCTGGGACGTGGGAGGAAAGCCAGGGTAGGACAGTAACTTGAATCTTCTATTTTCCCGAGTGGCAAAACTACTTGCCCAAGTCCAAGTCAGCCAATTGAAACTGAAATCTGCGACTGCAGATCAGAAAACTAATGACTTTCCCATTCAGGCAGGTCACCGAGAACTTCACCTGTCTGACCGATTAAACTAGGTGCCCTGGGAAACCGGGCAGCCCTTATTGTCCTACCCTGAAGATATTCCTTATAAGTTGCCATTCTCAAATGTCTGGTTTATCTAGGAGAGGAGGGTGGTTGATGTTGACAGTGAGGTGGGTCTGAGAGATGGACCATTGAGTTGGAGGAGAATACAAGGAGAGGGAGGGAAGTGTGTGTGGGGGGGTTCCGGGGGGTTTAGAATCCATGCTATTGTGCTAGATCAAGGGTTTGGCTAACAAGATGAGGTTTGATCAGTGACCAATATAATGATTTCCGTTGGAGGGTTTTTGTAATTATGGTTAGGCATGGATCATGGGGGAAAAGGAAGTTATGCCCTGACCCTTATTTAGAAGGGCAGCAGGGGCTCTGGCCGCCACACTTTCCTCCATTAAAGTTGCATAGTCCGATGAAGCATCAAATTTTCAAAAACACTGACCTCGATTTGATTCTACATATTTATCTTAGATACTGGTACAGTTATTAAGCATTTGTTGTTACAAAGAAGGGCATGGGGAGTCAATTTAATAGAACCTGTTATTGCATACGCCTATGGCATCAGAGTTTTGGCGTGCTTGCCAAAATTAATTTGGCATGTTGTCACTTCAAATATCTCCAAAGTTAGCCATTTAAACTAAAAGTTATTTCAACCTAAACTAAAGTAGCTTATAATGATCAATTTAATATATTTATCTCAGAAAATGACAGAAACTCAAAGCCATCGGACTATGCAACTTTAAACAATAAGCACCCACGTCATACCACTCTACTCCCCACTTTTAACACTGTCACTGTTCACTTATATACCGGACGCGGTGGCCGAATCTGTAGAGTGTAGGCTTCCTGTGCGGAAGGTTGGCAGTTAGAAAACAGGATAATGTGACTGAGGTCATGGTCATGGTGCTGGCAGCCTGATCTCCGAGTGGGGCAGCACTATAAAGTCACCATGAGTGTGCACTGTCACAAGTCGGTACCTATCCTGATATGACCATAGATGTTGCTAGGAATTAAAACCCCAATAAACAAACAGTTTTACCACTGTAGCCTCTCCACTTTAACACTGTGGCCGCTCCACTTTAACAGTATGGCCGCTCCACTTTTAACATTGTGGGTGCTCCACTTTTAACTGTTGCTATGTCTCTAGTGTCTCCTATGAAATGGTATGGTGTATCAACTACTGCCAACCTCGTTTGTCTGCCTAGATAGTCTCACATGTTTGGATTATATCAAATAATCTAGATATTCGCTTTTTAAAGGCAATCTAGTTTAAAAACACACAGTGGAAAGTTTCATCCAACATCATCCTCATGATTATATTGCTGGATTTTGTGGGTCATTTTCATTTAAAGTTTCCTAAGCGTATTATACCTATTACATTGAACTTGTCTTTCCCTACTCAATGCACGCCTCCCTCTCCCCGCCTTTTGTCGAACCGTTTTGTATCTAGTTGTATGCTTAAAGTTTTATAGTCTGATGGTTTTGAGTTTGTCATTTTTCTGAGATAAATATATTAAATTGATTGTTATAATCTACCTTTTTAATAGTTTGAAGTAACTTTGATTTAAAATGGCTAACTTTTGAGATATTTGAAGTGTAAAGATGTAAAATTAGTACGAAGAGTAGAAGTAGGCAGTTTGGATAAAGAAATAGATGACCAACTGTAGAAAATCAAGACACAATGATGGACAATAACAGCATTCATTACATTCGATTTTATAGATGGTTACCTGATGGCTTTGACATGACCTAGTTAACCTTCCAATGGTATATTGTGCTTGCCTTGCACACAAATTACGTTGCATGCTTGCACTTAAAATATCTCCCAAATTAAATTCTTGATATATGTATTTATTTTTGTGGTGGGGTACACATTTCTTTATTTGCCTATCGGGTACGTGACTTATTTTCATTGTTAAGCAAAGTTGGTCCATTTTCTTTTTGTGGGTGACTTACTTACAATGTGCAGTAACACACTGGTGCAGCTACACATGACGAACCTACTGAATGGCATATGAGGATAACTCTCAGATACCTGTTGTGTTTGTGATGATAGATGTACAAACACGGGCGGACGGACTTCATAGAGAGTGACCTTGAGCCTGCCCTTGAGGAGGCTCACGTGACCCAGGTGGCGACAGTGGACCAGATGAGAAGTGACTTCGAGCGGCACAAGAACCGACTGGTGGCCGTGAGGCAGGAGAAGGAACGCGTCCGTCTGGAACTGATAGGTGGGTCAGCCTGGGGGCCAATCAGTTTGGCTGTTCGTTGGGTTGGTTGGTTGTTGGAGTTTTATGTTGTGGCAACATCTAAGGTCATATCAGGATGGGTACCGACTTGTGATTGTGTGCACTCATGGTGACTTTATACTTATAGTGCTGTCCAATTGGGAGACATTCCACCAGCATCATGACCTGATATCCCACTCAGTCACATTATCCGGACACTGAGCCAACCAGTCCTTGCCCTATCCTAAAAATGCCGAGCACCTGCCTAGGAAGTGACAAATATCAGTTTTTAAGTCAATAGTTTGAATCGACTCGGATTCGAACCCGTGGGTTCGAATCCCACGATCTACCAACACGAGAGACAGATGCTCAACTCATTTGACCATCCCGTCTCAGTTTGGCTGTAGAATCTACTCAGTAATTTCCTATGAAAAATCATCTAATTTTGTTGTTGAAATAAGAGCTAGCGCACGGTCAATAGCTCTGGGAAACCTATTGGGTGCCATGGGATTTAAGCAAATTTGTCATCACTTGAAAGTCATGGAAGTTGTACTGTTATTTTAAAAAATCATGGCATTTGGACTATTGTTGTGGTGATTATAAAAATGGGAAATTATGTGATTTGAACCCACACTTCTTGCCATTCCAGGTGTAGCGTGTTTACCATTTACACTATGTAGGCTCCCTGAAGCAATCACCCTTTCCATGCCCACCTGTCTATTTTGCCTAAGAGGTCAGTGCAGTCTACTACACCCATCCCCCTGTCTTTTAAATAGTTTACATCCATATTCATTTAATGCTTACAATTACATATATACAGGCAATGCACTTACATATATATACACTGGGTAGGTTCAACAACCATACATCACATAGCTTGTATGGGATCCTGGTCATGAAACCAGTGTCGAGTGGTGGTGATGAAAATGGGAAATATTGTGCCTAGAGCAGGGTTTGAACCCACATTTCTTTCCATTCCGGGGCTAGAGTCCTAACCATTACACTATATAGGCTCTCTGATGTCATATGGATTACCTTATCCACGCCCACCTGACTATGTGTCGCCTTGCAGACGACTACACTATTAATTGATAAAGTATGTGAAAATCATGGAATTTGTTTCTGCACAAGATGGCGGCGGGGACTACAACCAGGCAGACGCTGACCTGTTCTCAGATACAAGTAGCGCCACCGGGCGGTCCACTGTGTCGTCACACTACTCGGCTACGTCACGCAGCACCACGTCATCGCGCAGCACTACGTCATCAAGGTCTTGGACATTTTACACCAGTCCAATTATAGCTGCATAGTCCGATAAAGCATACCATTTTCAGAACCAACGCACTCAAATAGATTTGATTCTACCTATCTAACTTAGATACTGATTCACTTATTAAGTATTTGTTGCTACATAAAGGAGCATACTTAAGCCGTGTTCACGCTGGCAATGTAAATCAATTCGTAGAAAGCGACTTGTATAGTTTGGGTTACATTTCGCGTGTGAACGCACGGCTGAGTCAGATTAGGACTGAATCGATTCGTGTGATCCCGATACTGTAAACCACTTGTCGAGGTAGTGTATGTGAGTCGATTTCTGTGAATCGATTTATTTTGCCTGTGTGAACGCAACCGACTTACTTGAGGCGGATTAAGGATGTGACAGTCGAGACCTGAGTTTGTTGACTTTCCGGTAAATTTGCTTTATGAACCTGCTAGAGGTGCACATATATTTTTTTCATCATTTATTTTTAGGGTTTCACTGCCCAGCAGAAGTTTTGACTGTTCCAAACCAATACGATTCAGTCCATACATATCTAGGTCGAACCCACACTCTCGTGCCGACGTCGACGAACCCAAACTGGCGCTGGTTAGTCTGGACTTGCTCATGCGCAGATATCCACTTCCGCCTTAAACCGATTCAAAGCACTGCCCGTGTGAACGCGAAACACTTTCAAACTAAATCGATTCATATGATTCACCTTGTCTAAATCGCTTTATATTTTGCCCGTGTGAACACGGCTTAAGTCGAGTTAATATGAGTGTCAGAGGTTTGGCATGCTTCAAGTAAAGTTGCATAGTCCAATGGATTTGAAGTTTTCAGCCTAGCTTTGAGAGAAATATGTTAGGCTAATCGTTATAATTCACCGTGCGTTAAAGCTACATAGTCCGTTTAAAGGATAAACTTTTCGAAACCGAGACATTTATTAAGCATATGTTGCTGCAAAGAAAGAAATACTAAGCCAGTTTAATAGAACTTATCAATGTGCATGCTAAAATGAAAATTTGGCAGGTTTTCACCTCAAATGTAAAGATCTGTCATTCACAATAAAGGTTATCTCAAAAGAATTTGAGGAAATATATTACAGTAGAGAAAGATATAATTCCCCGACGCGAGTGATGTATTCAGGGTAGGCAGGTACTGGGCACAGCCAGGGCTGGCGCCACCAGTTGTGACATGGAGGAGGCAGTACAGTGTATCGTGTAATATTAACAATAATTAGCACATAATAATAACAAGGAGTTTATTCCCTTCCGCGCCTTTATACTCGCATAATGCATTATACATCACATATATACATCTATATCTATATATATATATATAGATATCTATAAATCCTGGTGGATTTTGATATAGCAAATATTTTATGGTAGATAGAATATCATTTATATATTATGTGTCTGGTTTACGGAATAAATTATATCTGTTAATTTAAGCGGAATCTTTGCTGCAGGCGATCCGGCAAGTCGCAGCGTAAAGCCCAGCGCAAGCTGTGGAGCCTGAAAGAGGGCAGCAGGCACGAGGACCTGGCCCTGACGGAGGCCCTGTCACTGCTCTGTCGCCAGGCCGAGCAGCTCAAGGGTGAGCATATTAATAATTAGATCACCAAAAACCAGGTACACTGATGCTAACATGTACAGTAAAACCTCTCCAAATCGACCAACCGAGGGACCGACTTTAGGGAGGTGGTCAGTTATAGGAGTTTTTTTGAATCGTTACAATGGTATTTATGGGCGATAGTTTGGGACATAACTAAAGCGATTCGTATATGGGAGTGGTCGATTTGTGGAGGTTGTCAGTTAGAGAGGTTTTACTGCATATAAACCCGTTCATACATTGACATAACCCATATATAAAAACCTAGTTTGTATATTGAAAAAGAATATCTGCACATTGCAAGGGTGTACCGTCACAGAGGTCGCTGAAGACAGGTATGTACTGCACGAACACACACACACGCACACACATACACACACACGCACACACGCACACACACACACTCACTCACTCACTCACTCACTCATCACACACATCACACACTCACACACATCACACACACACACACCACACACATACAAAACCCTCAGAGATAAAGAGGCTATCTACCCTCCCTCTCGCTGCTTGGTGCAGGTGACACCGCCCCACTTCTGCGGACGCTGGTGCTGTTTCATCGGGAGGAGAAGGCCAGAGCGCTGCAGTGCAAACTGGCCGAGTTCCTTGCAGTCATCGAGAAGGCCATACCCATCATCTGGGACCCGGACACTGACACCTCCATACCACCAGTAAGCAGACCAAGTTAGCTGTTTGTTGAAGTCCAATCAAATATCAAATTTTCAAAACCACAAAATTATCTACATTTGATTTTAAATATCTGACTTAGATACCGATGCACTTATGAAACATTTGTTTCTGCATAGAAGGGAATACTGAGTCAATTTTATAGAACCTGTTACTGCAGAAGTCTATGATGTCAAGACTAATTTTCCATGTTTGCACTTCAAATGTCTCAAAAGTTTACCATTTAAAATAAAGGTACCTTTAAACTAATGTAAAGTAGATACTAGTGATCGATCTAATATATTCATTTCAGAAAAATTACAGAAACTCAAAACCATCGGACTATGCAACTTTAATTCAATGGAAGTGTAAGCTTTTCGAAGCCTACTTAGATTTAATATCCAATACAACCAGAAGCGGTGGCCGAATCGGTAGAGCGTAGGCTTCCCATGCGGACGGTCGAGAGTTCGAAACTCTGCCAAGTCAAACCAATTACTTACAAAATTTATACTTGTCGCTTCCTATCCAGGCGCTCGGCATCATTAGAATATGGCAAGGACTGTTTGGTTCGGTGGCAGGATAATCTGACTGAGTGGGATATCAGGTCATGGTGCCAGTTGCCTGATTTCCCAGTGGGGAAGGACTATGAAATTGCCATGGGTGGGCACGCACTGTCACAAGTCAATACCCGTCCTGATATGATCTTAGATGTTGCCAGGATATAAAACTCCAACAACCATCCAACCAACTTACTAGACACGGGGTATCCTATTTTTCTTGTGACAATAATCTTCTCCTTTTTTCCCCTCTAAGCAATATGTATTTGTAAGATGACATGCGAATGTTTGTTGTTTGTTTGTTTGTTGTTGTTTTACGTCCTAGCAACATCATTTTAGACACATGGCCCGGACGCTACAACGAATCAGATAATCGCAGCTATGCAACAAGGTCATGGTCGGCAGAAACTAGACGTCCAACTAGGTAAGTAGTATTGCATCAGAAAGAAGAAGGAACACTCCGCCACATTTTAAGTTCGGAAGAAAATTTAAGTATAATTAGGTTGAAATATGACACTAGGGGTGAACAAAATGCCTCATATCAAGAAAACGAAATCTTCCAGGCCTCATCGGTTAAAAATAAATTCGGACCAATTACCTGCAATTAAGAGACCGGAACAGCACATCTCCGCTGATTTATTCAAGAACTAGACTCATTATATTAATATGGAAGCAGAGCACTATATTATATGTCATGAAGACAAATTGAAGCGAATGATAAAGCATTAAATAATAGAACTAAAAGCTAATTTAATGGATGAAACGGAACCAGTAAATTTAGATACAAATCACAAGGACAAGACCTAAAAGAATGCCTAAATACGACAGGAGTGCCTGCCTATCTTTGCAACCCCCCCCCCCCCCCCCAAAACAGTCAATCAGTCAGTCACTAAAATTGGGACAAATGTAATAAGTAGATAAGGAAAATAACCAAAATTTAGTTCACTAAATCCAAGATCTTTGAATTAAAAACAGGTTAGAGTAAGGACTGATTGGGTCAGTGTCATGAGAATGTCACTGAGTGGAATATTGGGTGATGGTGTTGCTGGTGGCATGGTATCCTAATGAGTCAGCACTATAAAATCGCCATTTGAGCGCACTGTTTTAAGTCGGTACCCATCCTGATATTACCTCAGATGTTGCTAGGATGTAAAACCCCAACTCAACTCACTCACACTCACACTGACTCATACTTATACTAACTCATTCACTCACAAACTCACTCATATTCACCCACAAATTCACTGACTCATGCACTTTCTCATTCATTCACTCATTCATTCACTCATAGTCATACACTCATACACTGACTCATTCACTCATGCTCAGTCAAACACTCACTTACTCATAAACTAACTCACTTATAGTATGTACATTGACTCATGCATTCACTTATACAATCCCTCTCTATCATTCACTCACTCGCATATTCTGCTAGTGAGTGTATCGGCACCCCTAGGTTGTAAGTTGTCAATAAAAGACTGCCTGCCCACACAAACCTGAATAGACATCACGCATTGTGTGAGCTTGTTACACGTCTTTTATATTATAGTGTAGTCTTTATTTATTATTTAAATACAATAATACATAATTGTTTCCAGTCACGTAAGCATGGTAAAATAAACAGTATATCCGTCTCCTAGCTATTCATGACAGTAAGAAAATTTGGTTAATATGGTGTAAGGAAATTTGGTTAATATAATCAACAATAATAACAATATTATCTAATGGCATTTAAATCCTTTAAAATCAAGTAGGCTAATTATTTGCACGTATAATTTCAGTTTCGGTGATTAAATTTGCGTAGTCCGATGGAAGTATAGCCTTTTCTTAACCAAGACACTGACCTAGATTTGATCATGTATCTTTTATCTTAGATGCTGCACTTATTAACCATTTGTTGCTTTATAAAAAGAAATACAAACTCAATTTAATAGAACCTGTTACTACTGGTGTCCAGCATTTCTAGGCGCATGCCCAAATTACTTAGACATTTTTACCTCAGATATCCCTAATGTTAGCCATTTATAATAAAAAAATTACTTCACGCCAAAATAAAACCATCTGAACTTAAATTAATATAACTGTTACCACTGGTATCCAGCATTTCTACGCGCGTGCCAAAATTAATTTGATGTTTTCACCTCAGATATCCCTAATGTTGGCCATTTATAATAAAACAATTACTTCACGACAAAATAAAGCCATCGGGCTATACAACTTTAATATGATGAATTCCCTTCGGGCAGACAGTTAATGATGCAGCCATTTCTCTTCTCATTGAAGACCCTTCACTGCGAGTGCCACCCCCCATGAGCAAAGACAAGAAGTGGCAGCTACATTCTCTGACTACCGTCTGCAGATGAGAGCAGAATGTCAACATGTTTATATAATTATTGAATAAGCTTACATCCTCACTGCTTTAAAATAAAGGCGTTAGCTATGTAACTGAGCTATATGGCTATAATAGGTGATATCTATATGTGCTATATAATGTATTATGTGAATATGAATAAAGAATGTTTTCAGTGCTCCTTCTACTAAGTTCTAGGCACCTCTCGCTTCCCAACACACCTTATTCTCAGCAAGCCCCTCCCCCCCCCCCCCCCCCCTGTAACCGGGCACTCTCTGCTTCCCCTTTCTTTGGAACCGACTCCAACGGTCTTCCAGCTCTCACTTCAAAATTATATATATGTGTGTGTGTATATAAGATTCCTCCTGTGTGTGAGTCGCAATGGGGGCCATCCGTATGTATTTACTCCCCCCACAGCAGTTGGGGAGGGGGGGAGGGGTCACCCCACCAATGCGCAGTCAGGAGGAATAATAATAGTTTGTTCCTCTATAATTTATACTCGTATAAGTGAGAATAGCCACGGACAAGTAGAACATGGCTTGGCTTGTCCGTTGGACAAATGAAAGATATTGGGTCCTGGAATTAAACACATTACAGGTGCTAATTAGTGTATTGTGCATGAAATAACGAAATCATCAGAGGAATCAAGCTAATGATCATTTTATGAAGCAGAATCACAATTTTCTCAGCGCTTTCTTACATATCTGCATCCAGAAAAAAAGTATAATATTGAAGTGCAAGGTGAGAGAATGGTATGAAAGAGGGCAGCACCTGGTATGCAAATAAATAATAAAACAAAACCAACCGCTATAATAGTCTTGTTAGTGCATGAGCTGAACCATACCTGTTCCACCTGTAATGGATTGTAATTTAGACACTACCTGATAGATCTTATCACAACATTTTAAAGTTGCATAGTCCGATGGGTTTTGAGTTTCTGTCATTTTCTGAGACACATATTAGGTTGTTCATTATAATCTACCTTACTTTAGTTTGAAGTAACTGATTTTAAATCGCAAACTTTTGAGATATTTGAAATGGAAACATGCTAAATTAATTTTGGCAAGCTTGCCAAAACTCTATCATCATATGCTTCTGCAGTGATAGGTTCTATTAATTGACTCAGTGTTCCCTTCTATGTGCCAGTAAATGTTTAATAAGTGCATCAGTATTTAAGGTAGATATGTAGAATCAAATCCAGATAATTGATTTGGTTTTGAAAATTTAATGTTTTCATCGGACTATGCAACTTTAATTAGCGGTACCTTACTTAGAGGTGCTTTATATAATTTGATATTACCGTAATTATTATGTCTATCAATTATTCAATTTTGCCTATTGTCACGGCGGGTAGGGCGTGTTTTAGAATTTATTACTTTGAACCTATGTACAAAAGAAAATCACGTGGTGTGTTCTGTTTTGGGGGTTTTGTTTGTCTATTTAGGTTTTGCGTCCTAGCAACATTTCAAGTCATAAGGATGGGTACTGATTAATGCCTGCGTATCAGTAGCAAAGGCCATATTTATGGCGAAAAGTTAATGGCATTTATTCTCTGATGTTTGTTTCACGATAAAAATGAATTACTCACATTTATATGTTTATATTGAAATTTACAGAAAATCAGAAATGGTCAGTAATGTTAAGCACCCGCCTCTTACTTTTGTTTTTCATATGTATTTTGTTTTTACACGTCGTTGATTAAGTAGGGGTAATTTCAATTGTGGATAATTGGTCTTTCTCATTTCACTGCTCCTTGTCCTATCCTAGTAACGCCAAGTGCCAGGCTAGGTGAATCGATGATCTAGTTTCACGGACCTACTACACGAAAAGCTGACGCTCAAACTTATTCGGGCATCCTGTCTAGTTGAAAATGAAAGGTTCATTTTCAAAGATTTACATACAGTAAAATCCTGGTTTACGGCTTCGTGGACTTGGGCTAGTTATTTCAATAAGCCAGACGAGATGGCCGAATGAGTTGAGCGTCCGTCTCTGCCCTGGTCGAGTCAAACCAATGACTTAAAAATTGAAACTTGTCACTCCCTAGCCTGGCACGGACTGGTTGGCTCATTGTTAGGATAATGTTGAGTGGGATATCAGGTTGTGGTATTGATCTGGTCTCCCAGTGGGGCAGCACTATACAGTCGCCATGAGTGCGCACTGTCACAAACCGATACTCGTCCTGATATGACCTTGGATGTTATCAGGACCTAAAACTCCAACAACCAACAATAAACTCATCACCAAATTGTGTAAACTAAACACACTTCATCTAGATTTGATCTTTCATATTCAACTCAGTTAGTGGTGCAAATATACCAAATTTGTTGCTCCATAAAACGGAATACTAAGTCAATGTAACTGTTACTGCTGAGGCTTATGGTGTCATGAATTAATTTAGCATGTTTTCACTTCAAATAGCCATTTAGAATAAAATAAAAATTAATTCAAAACTAAAATAAGGTAGATTATAATGATCATTGTAATACTTTTTGTCCAAAGGCAGAAACTTATGAGGACTATGCAACTTTAACCTAGTGTTGTGTTGGGCCTAGTACTGACCAAGAACAGTTTTGGGCTTAACATGAATATTTAAAGTTGCATAGTCCGATGGTTTTTGAGTTTCTGTTACATTTTTTAAAGATAAATATATTAAGTTGATCATTATAATCTGCCTTACTTTTGTTCAAAGTAACTGAATTTAAATGGCCAACTTTTGAAATATTTGAAGTGCAAACATGAACAATTAATTTGGTCAAGAATGTCAAAACTCTGGCTTCAACAGTAACAGGTTCAATTAAATTGATTCAGTATTCCCTTCTATGCAGTAACATATGTTTAATAAATGTGTTAATATCTAAGTTAGATATGTATAATCAAATCTAGGTACTTGTTTTGGTTTTGAAAATGTAATGCTTTCATCAGACTGCAGCTTTAGAGTAATGTATTTGGCCTGTGGACCATGATGTTGGACATATTAATCGGAAAATGTTAACTCAGCATTAATCGGGCTTGCCCGCCGAGATAACGCTAGGTGGCACTCGTGTTCTATCCGTCCGTACTCTGTGTACTATGACTGCCTGTATGCATGCCTGCTTATATGACTGCCTCCATGCATGCCTGTGTTTGTCTGCCTATATGAATATATGTATGCCTGCTTGCATGGTTGCCTACCTGCCTCCCTATATGTCTCTTTGCCTGCTTGCCTGTATGATTGCCTGTTTGTCTGCCTGCGTGCCTATATGAATGTATGTTTGCCTGTATGACTGCCTCCATGAATGACTGCCTGTCTTCCTACCTGCCTGCTTGCCTGTATGACTGCCTACATTGGTATGTTTGCCTGCATGCATATATGCATGTATATATATGTGTATGTATGTTTGTTTGCCTGTATGTATGTGTGTATGTAGGCCTATCTGTGTATGTAGGCCTATGTATATATGTATGTATGTATGCCTGCGTGCCTATATCTCTGCTTGCCTGTTTGTCTGTCTGTATGCCTGCCTGTTTATTTGCCTCCCTGCCTCCCTCCACCCACTCTTTCCTTCACTCCCCCCCTCTCCCGGTCCACCCCTCCCTCCCCCTCCTTCCCTGTTTGCAGCACCTCACATGTCAAACCAATAGGCTAGATTGCCATTACAGCCACGAGGTGCATTGTGGGATGCGCGGAAGAAAAACAAACCTGTGAGAAGCATATGGCGCATGCCAATACACTGGGTGCAGCTATGAAATGTACTAGTTTCAGCTCATCTCAGCTCTTGTTTGAAACATAGAATACCAACTAAAAAAATATATATAATAAATTAAGATATTAATCTGTTATCTAGCATTGCATTTACATCAATATAATCAGCATATCTTATGCCATGTGTTAGAGCCATAGCCAGTCAGTTTGACTTATTTTATTCATGTTTTTATTTATATCCTATGGTTAATGACATGTAGAACTAAAAAATGAGTAGGGTTATTCAGATATTGGTTATTTATTTCTCTGAAACAAATGTCTGTTGACACATTTGGGCATTTTAATATTTAGAACAAGAATTAATAATGGTGATGTGGATATCAGCCTTAAAGTGACTGATTGTTTTGTGTGGAATTGTATGTTTCTTAGGTCAAAATGTTTAACTATAGCTAGTTTTGTCTTAGATAGGCCTATATTCATCAGATTATTATATTGCATGTGTGCATACATGTTTATGCCAAATTGTTATGTATTTCTATTAATTTTGAATAAAGTCTAAGATTTGCCCTATGCATATCGGCAAACTCAATGGCCGTACACCTTTGCTTTGCTCTCGACGCCGTTTGCAGCGCATGCGCAGTCAGAATGGTGATCTCGTCTATCACTTGTCCAGACTGATAGTACACGAGCGTCACCTGGCGTTATCTCGGTCGGCCGGCAAGCCTATTAAAGCTGCAAAACATCAAATTTTCAAAACCAAAACAATGGGGGACATCCGGGGTAGTTCATTTGTTGACACTAGATGGCGCATCGGTACCAGTGGTCCTAAACGGCCATTGACAATGCACTGAGTTCGCCGGTACGCGAGAGTGCAAAACGTTTACTTTATTCAAAATTAATAGAAATACAGAACCCAAACTTATAAATTTAATATAGTCTATTCGTTGTATGTTTTCTATATGTATACCAAGCGGTTTGTCTCTAGGTGTTGTGGCTTTAGAGATATTTGACTTCTTCTGTATGAAGTTTGTTCACGACCATTGACAATGCACTGAGTTTGGCGGTACGCCCAGTGCAAAACGTTTACTTTATTCAAAATTAATAGAAATACAGAACCCTAACATTATAAATTTAGTATAATCTATTCGTTGTATGTTTTCTATATGTATACCAAGCGATTTGTCTGTAGGTGTTGTGGTTTTAGAGATATTTGACTTCTTCTGTATGAAGATTGCTCACGGCCATTGACAATGCACTGAGTTTGGCGGTACGCCCAGTGCAAAACGTTTACTTTATTCAAAATTAATAGAAATACAGAACCCTAACCTTATAAAATTAATATTATCTATTCGTTGTATGTTTTCTATATGTATACCAAGCGGTTTGTCTGTAGGTGTTGTGGTTTTAAAGATATTTGACTTCTTCTGTATGAAGATTGTTCATAGCCATTGGGTTTGCAGTGTGACAGTGTGCCGAATAGGCCCACTCGTTCAGTGGAGACGCGAATGGCAGGAATTTGAACTAAAAAGTCAGAGGTCCCCCATTATCTAGATTTAATTCTACATATCTAACTTAGATACTGATGCACTTATAAAACACTTCTTGCCACATAGAGTGGAATACTGACACAAGTTAATATAATCTGTTACTGTAGAAGCCTATGGTGTCAAGTTTTGGCATGCATGCCAACACTAATTTTGCATGTTTGCACTTCAGATATCTCAAAATTTAGAAATTTAAAATGAAAGTTACTTCAAACTATAGTAAGGTATATCATAATGATCAACCTAGTATATCTATCTCATAAAATGACAGAAACTGAAAACCATCGGACCATGCAACTGCACTCACCTTGCACCTCACACCTCACTTCTTTTTTTTTACATTGTTTGTCATCAATCATGAAGAGGGGACCAATTATATGCCAGTATTTTATTACCCCCGGTAGATTCATTCCTGTAAACAAAAGAATGTCAATGGGCAGGAATTAGGCCATGGTGGTGGTGGGGGCAGGGGTGTTCCAGGCACTGGGAAACACTCCAGTGGGGCTACAACGTGCAGCAACAAAAACCTCGTGTGTCGTTGGTAATTTGACAGAGAAAGAGCAGAATGTGTATATATATAGTGCCACATCTTAAGGGCCTGTCACACTATGACATATCACCTCAACATGCACCAACGTATGTGATTTTCGACCAACATGTCGGTATATGTCGCCGTACGTTACATGTACGTTGGGCATACGGTGTATACGTTCTGGATACGTCGAGCCTGAAAAAATTCTGTACATGCTACACCACCACACACCTACACCCCACCACATCCCTAAACCCCCACCACACACCTACACCCCCCACCACACACCTAAACCCTCACCACACATCTACACCCCCGCCACACACACCTGCCACACACCTACACCCCCACCCCCACCACACCCCTGCACACACACGCACACCCTTCTGTCCAACCATGATGGCCGTCTTGGACCAGGAACGGGTGCTGCCACCAAGTGTATAGCAAGAGAAATGGCTCATGAAAGGCCCCCATTTCTGCCGCCATCTGTTGCAAGTCACTACAACTGGATTGCACGGCATTTACGCTGCATGTGCATACACCAAACGATTCGGAGAGAGGGAGAGAGGAGGAGAGAGAGCGAACGACATCCAAAACCAGAGAGACAGAGAGGGGTACACATATACAGAGATATATATGAAGAGAGACAGAAAGTGACAGAAATGAGCGATTCCGTTGAATAGCTACGACTTCAAATTCAGTGTTACTGTATTCGCTCCTTTAAAGAAGATTAATTAACTCAACGCAATTAGCAATGCACGAAGGGGTTTTAGGTGTCCTATTCCTAAGCACCCCCCCCCCCCCCTCGCCCTCGTTCTTCTCTTCTTTTCTGTACTCTGCGGTAGTTTACCCCTCTGTATTATATAACTAAGTATACAACCATTAATATTCTAATTTATGCTTCCGCATAGGCCCACGTATCAAGGACGCGGGAGTGATATTGGTGTTTGCCGTCTGGTTGGCGTACGTCCGTGTGAACATTTTTTTCACAGCAGTGCCGCGGCGGTATGGAGGGGTTGGGGTGTGTGTGTGCGCGTGGGAGGGGGGTTTGGCGGAGATCCACTCTCCGCGTCGCTGATTGGTCAATGTTTGCCCTAACAGCACTACACCGACTCGTGACCCGGCTCGAGGCTTAACTTAACTCGCCGGCCGCGCGTGGCCAGACACTTGCCGGGGGATCTTGTTGTCCAGCGGACCCATTGAACTGCACAGAAACACAATGGCAGCTCCTATCGCCAGCCAGCCTCTGCCCAAGAGAGAGACGATATCGCTCCGGAACCGACACATCGGGTCAGTTGCTCTTGTCATTCTTAGTTGTACGCCTGGAGGAGGGAGGCTGGGGGGGGGGGGGGGGGGGGATAGACAGGTGCGGAGCAGTGAGTGAGTGTGGCTGACCGGGATGCCTGCTCGGACAGCATTGCAGACGTTACTCTACTCGTGTCTGGGTTGATGAGAATAACTGCAGCAGCTGTGATTTCTGTAGCAGCAACAGCAGAAGCAGCAGCAGCAGCAGCTTGTAGCAGCATCCACCAACCACAATTGTGATGCTACACGTTGTGTGTATGTGTGTATGTATATATCTATGTATGTGTATGTAAGTATGTATTATTGTATGTGTGTATGTATGGATATGTGTTTATATGTGTGTATGTACATATGTATGTGTATGTAAGCACTATTATTGAATGTGTGTAGGTATGAATATGTATGTGTATATAAGGATGTGTGTCTACATGAACATGCATATGTATGTAGGTATGAGTGTATACATGCATATGTATGTGTATATGCATACATGCTGGTGTATGGATGTACATACTTGTTTATGTACATGTATGCATACTTACATGTGTGTATCTAAGTATTCTATGTACATATGTATCAAGTATGTACATGTGTATGTATGTATATGTATGTTTATGGATTTGCATATGTATGTTTGTATGCATATTTGTATGTATGTACATGTGTTCATATATATGTATGTACGATTCGGCCACCGTGCCTCGTAGGTGCTTGCAGTGAGCCGAGAGCAATTGCATGGAAACAGTTATATAAATTCTGCAAGTTAACCAGCTAGCAGTGGTAAGTCCCACAAGTCTTAAAGCTGCATAGTCCGATGAAATATCAAATTTTCAAAACCAAATCAATTATCTAGATTTTATTTTAGATATCTAACTTAGATACTGATGCACTTATTAAGCATTTGGTTCTGCGTAGAACGCAATACTGAGTCAATTTAACAGAACCTGTTACTGCAGAAGTCTATGGTGTCAGAGTTTTGGCAATCTTGCCAAAACTAATTTTCCATGTTTGCACTCAAAATATCTCAAAAGTTTACCATTTAAAATAAAAGTAACTTTGAACTAATGTAAAGTAGATACTAGTGATCGATCTAATATATTTATCTCAGAAAAAAATACAGTAATTCAAAACCATCAGACTATGCAACTTTAACTTACTCACAGTTGAGCCAACTTAAGATATAAACACATATATATATAAATAGATATATATATAGATATGTATATATGTGAATTATAATTGATTATAATAATATAAATAACGAAGCATATGCCAAGGTTTAATTATATTTATTATTACTGTTGTACGATATTATATGTATTAGGAGTCACGCACCAACCCCCAGTCGGGGCGCACGAATGGGGCGCCACCTGTATAGCGCCGGAATTTGTCTCACTCCTGTTATAATTTTATTTTTGTTGGTGAGCATATTTATAGTCCCTGCCAGAGAACTAATAAAATAAGAACTCAGCCCAACTCTGAGTTGTCTACCTTATTGCCACAGTGGCTTTATACATACATATATATGTGTATATATATATATATATATATATATGTATATACAGTAAAACCTCTCTAACCGACCACCTCCACATATTGACCACTCCCCTATATTGATCGCTTTATTTGGGTCCGAACAATACCATTGTAACCATATTCAAAGTCCATAAACCGACCACCTCCCTAAATGGACCACTTAAAGTCGGTCCCAAGGTCGGTCGATTTAGAAAGGTTATATATATATGATGTATAATGTATTATGCGAGTATAAAGATACATAGGGGAATATTACTTATTATTATTATTGTTTTCCTCCGTAAGATACGACACTGTACCGGTGGCGCCATCTCGCCCACCTCACCTCCCCCGAATGTTGACCAGTGTCAGTCGCACTGGAGGATCTTTTCTTATATATACACATGAAAAGCGTTGAATCCCATTAAACTGTCCCCATGTATTATCTAAATTAGTCTGAAATTGCCATTAGGAATGGCTATTTCAGACTAAATTCAAAGGATAATAGTGTTGAATTCCTATCAAAAACAGTCTTGAATTCCATATCTTCACATGTGTTTGGACCCTGGACTATGCAACTTTAATTACAGTGCTGTGCTCAGTTGGAATAATCTAACTCACTGGAGCACGTGAGGTGCTTTGTTCAGGATAGGGTTGAATATTCGAACTATAACTAGACGCATTACCGGCAGACAATGTAATACTTTGTGTATATCACATGACATGCATAGTTCACGTGCCTTTTACAACTGAAGCGCGTATGTTCCATAGAGATCGACCTATTGTATGTAAGATACGAGTCGACACGTTGAGTTCTAGTTCATGACTGACTTTATTAACGACCTCCTTCACCTTGGTTACGTTCTAGTCATAGCTGGTGACCTGCATGTACCCGGTCGACCTACATACATCACATCTCCCTTCCTATATGTTTATTGACATAAGAAATCTTATAAATACCAAATATTACAATACATACCCTAACTCCTATAAGTACTATAATCCAATGCATATACAATTTGTATAATTGTCAACAAATACAATCATACACGCTTATAAATACCAAATATTACAATATATACCTTAACTCCTATAAATACTATAATCCAATCCATATGCCATCTGTATAAATGTCAACAAACATAATCATACACGACTGACAATAAAACCCTAAGGTACTATTTTCTTTCCTCTGTTGTCATAAGCTGACATGAATTGTTCATTATGAAAGATTATGGTGATTCCAATTTGATCAATATGGCCATGCAAGTCCATCCAATGTTCCTTGATTATTGTTATCACACAGTATCATGGCCTTTTGCTATACATGAAAAGTGGCCTTACTTGCATGACGTTTATCACATTGTCCTATGCTGATGTAATGAATGATTCCAACGCCTTAAAGTAATCAGCGTTAGAAAATAAGCATCAACATTTTAACATAACACAGCTTATAATACGATAGCTAAAATATTGAAACAGTAAATATAATTGGTGTCTTTAATATAATATACCTGCACATATAGACACCCCTGGTGTTCAACAAATCACGGTATGCAATAAATTATCTGTATAGTAATATTGTAACATGTATACAACCACAAACTACTTATTGGTGTAACCCTAACCTAGATACTGGGCGAACAATTCTGCCATAATGTGTTGTGTAGGGCATGTCCCCTGCTTGTTCATGTTTATTTTGTTTGCGTTTTTTCAAACTTTCAAATGTCTTCTTGCGTGTTCGTTTGTTGTCGTTGTTCGTCTTGAAAATATGTTTTCGATTTCTTCGTATTATGTTGTTTTGTGAATTTCGTATAATATAATCCCTAGGACTACACCTACAATTCGGCCCGAATCCCATTTCCCTGTGTGATGCATACCGCACGTGTTCGCCCTCTCGCAAACGCGGGTGCTCATGTCCTGCATGTTTATCAAAATATTTCTTTTGGTTTCGTTGTATTTTATCTAACTCGGTGTGTTTCAACATTTGACATTGTGGTTTCAAATGTGTGTCCAAAATCGGTATTTTTGTCCTGAGTCTACGTGACATTAGTAATTGTGCCGGCGATGCACCAAGGCCTTGTATTGTAGTGTTTCTATAATTTAACAACGCAATGTTTGGATCCTTATTATCCAACATGGCGCAGTCGAGACCTTAGTTTGTTGACTTTCCGGTCTATCAAAAGCGCATATTATATAATTTAGTCTATGAAACCGCTAGCTGTGCACAGATATTTTTTTCATCATTTATTTTTAGGGTTTCACTGCCCAGCAGAAGTTTTGACCCTTCCAAACCAATACGATTCAGTCCATACATATCTAGGTCGAACACACACTCTCTCATGGCGACGTCGACTAACCGAAACTGGCGCTGGTTAGTATTGACTTGCTCATGCGCTGATATCGATTTCCGGCCCAAGTACTGCCCGTGTGAACGGGCATCTAAATCGAGTCATATGATTTGCCTTGTCTAAATCGCTTTACATTTTCCCCGTGTGAACACGGCTTATGTTGCACATCACAAAACGCATAGTGCAGTCGAAAAACGCACGCCATTTGATACACGTCGCGTAACGCATGTCGCAAAACGCATGCCTCAAAGCGCATGACAAGCTTCACAAAACGTGTGACGCACGTCGTAAAACGTGTGACGCATTTCGGAAGATGCATATCATATATCACAAAAGATGTGATGCATGTCGCAAAACGCACGTCGCGAAACGCGTGATGCACGTCGCATATCGGACTACGCGTTAGTGGAATCTCTGACTAAAATCAATGTCTGAGGGGTTAAGTTCTATATACCTATTTAAAGTTGCATGGTCCGATGGCGTTTGGATTTGTTAGTTATATTTCAGATAAATAGCTCAGATTGACCATTATATCCTAATATTCATTAGTCCCGAGTAACTTTGATGAAAAATGGCTAGTTTTGGAGCAATTGGAGCTGAAAGAACCCAAAATAATTTCAACAAGCTTGCCAAAAGTCCTGTGGCTATGACCCAGATGGTCATCTCGCGATGACCACCTGGCTATGACCCAGATGGTCATCTCGCGATGACCACTTGATGTGAGATGGGCGCATCATTTTCAAATTGTGGTTAATTCGGCGGCAAAGCCGGTGCTGACCCCTGGGTGCTACTCCACACACTCAGAGGGACGCCTTTGTCCCGCCACTCGGGCACTCGGCCCGGTTCCTCCAACCTGTAACCATTGTTTGATTGAAACCTCGCAGTAAGTACGGAAATATTCCACACGATGCTGCATAAAGACCCTAGGAGCTTAGGTGCGAATCTGGTTACTGTGGCCATCATATTAACAGAATTACTGGTGTTAAACCGTTGAAATTTCCGGTACGCTAGATGTGACAGTCGCCATTGTTTTATTGTGTCGGACCTTGGCTTAGTGGCTCGATTGTCGCTATGGTATCTTAGTGTCACTATCGTGTTGAAAGCCGAGAATGCAACTCTGAGGCAAAGTATTTCTAACTCTTCTCTGCACCTGTATGGAATATGTATGATTCTCTAGGAGCTCTTGGACGATGGAACCAGTGGAGTCATGGTGTTTCTTCCAGCAATCACGCACCGACTAGCTGTATTATCGCCCCATGTGCGCGACAGCTCCGGCAGGAAATAATTCACACGTTGCTTTATGGAGACCTTATGGAGACCTCTCTTGTGCGAATTTGGCTACTGTGGCGAACATATGAACAGAATTATCGGCGTTAAACCGTTAAAACTTCCGGTACACTAGATTGACAGTCGCCATTGTTTAGTGTCGGACCTTGGCTTAGTGGCTCGATTATCGCTATGGCATCATAGCGTCATTATCCTGTTGAAATCCAAGAATGCTGGACGATGTTTGAAAACTCGCAGTAAGTTATGGAAATAATTCACACAATGCTTTATGAAGACCTTTAGGAGCTCTTGTGCGAAGCTGGCTACTGTGGCGAACATATTAACAGAATTATCGGCGTGAAACCGTTGAATTATCGGTACGCTAGATATGACAGTCGCCATTGTTTACTGTTGTCGGCCTTCCCGGCTCGATTATCGCTATTGTATTTTAGCACCGTTATCCTGTGAAAACCCAAGAATCCTGCAGGATACAATTCTTGTGTAGATCTGGTTCCTTCATGCATCAAACGGGGAACTTGTAACAGAATGATAGGGTTAAGCCGCTGAACTCTCCGCTACGCTAGATTTGACAGTCGCCATTGTTTTATTGTTGTCGGACTCTACCGGCTCGATTCTCGCTATTGTATTTAGCGTCATTATCGTGTTGAAACCCAAGAATGCTGGAGGATACGAATTCTCGGGAGATTTGGCTCTTACAAGTTCATCAAACGAATAATGTGTTTACTGTCGGGTTAAAACCCAAGAATGCTGGGGGATACAAAGTCTTGTGTAGATTTGTTCCTACAAGTTCATCAAACGAATAATGTGTGTGTTTAGTGGCGTCTTTCGAGTTAAACGAGTATATTTTATGAATTGGACATGCGTAAGTTACGGAGCTGTTGACAGCCGTATGACGTTCAAACCACTGGCTCTCGCTTAATCATAGTGACAGTGCATTAGTGATACCACCCGAGGCACCCACAGTATGACAGAAAGTCTATAAACACCTTTGACCTGAATTGTTGTCAAAAGTGACAGGGCTTGACTTAATCTAAGAGCCTACGTTGCCGTCACCCTTGTTGGACGTGAGGGTGAATCTTCTCGCTAGGATGCACCCCATCTCCGGTGCTGACGGCGTCATCATGACACCACCCGAGGCAGCTACACCACACGGGAGGACTATGGGGATTCGAACCTGACCCCCTGGATCTGACACACATCAGGTGCCGGCTCGCTCCCTACTGTTTGGCCGAGCGACCTGGAACCTGGGCGAATGTCATGAAAACGGTTTAATGTGCACATTGTTGCTGCGGAGGTGTGGGCAGCCCCGGGCCGGCCGTGCGCCTCTGGTGCCTTGGGTGCCCCCTCCCACACCATCCTCAATTGACGTTGATATCGCATCAGAGCAACATCACCCACGTCAACCACATCAAACATGCCAGTGACCATACTATTGTCAACACTCACCCAGGCCATCAATGTGTGATGTAACGGTCACGTCGCCCCAGTCGTGCACATATACTGCAACATCCGCGATGTCACCACGCCGAAGTCGTCACACGCGTCACTCATGTCCATGTAACCCATGTCCACGATGTAACCCACTTCCATGGCATCACCCATGTCCAAGACGTCACCCGTGTCCATGAGGCCACCCACATCACTCTCAGCAGTGATGTCACCCACGTCCACAAGATCACCACCGTCACCCAAGCCAAAAAACGACGCCAATGACATCACCCATGTCCATGACGCCACCCACATCACTCTCGTCGGTGATGTCACCCACGTTCAAAAGGTCACCCACGTCACACAAGCCAAAATGACGCCGACGGCATCACCCATGTCCATAATGCCACCCGCATCACTCTCGTCGGTGATGTCACCCACGTTCCAAAGGTCAGCCACGTCACCCACCCACATCACTCTCGTCGGTGATGTCACCCATGTTCAAGTCGTCACGCACGTCACTCATGTCCATGACGTCACCACAACCACAGTGTGGCCCACGTCCATGGCATCACCCATGTCCAAGACATCACCCATGTCCATGGCGCCACCCACATCACTCTCAGCAATGATGTCACCCACATCCACAAGGTTACGCACAGCACCCACATCACCCGCGCCCATGACGTTACCCGTGTCCACAGTGTCACCAATGGCCAAGACATCACCCACGGCCATGGCGCCATCCACATCACTCTCGGCAATGATGTCACCCGCGTCCACAATGTCACCCATGGCACCCACATCACTCGCACCCATGACGTTACCCACGTCCACAGTGTCACCCACATCACTCACACCCACGACGTTACCCGTGGCGCCCGCGCCCATGGTGTCAATGACATCGCCCGCAATGCCACCCACATCCGCGGCGTCACTCATGTCAAAGTCACCATGCCCATGGTGCCGCCCATGTCCATGTCGCCCGGGCAAAAATGATGCCAACGGCATCACCCATGTCCATGACAACACCCACATTACTCTCGTCGGTGATGTCACCCACGTCGACAATGTCACCCACCTCACCCAAGTCACTCGCGCCCACAACGTTGCCCATGTCACCCGCGCCGGTGACGTCAGCGGCATCGGCCGCAACGCCACCCACATCCACAACGTCACCCATGTCATCACCATCTCCCTGGCGTCACCCGTGCCCATGTCAACCAAGCCAAAACGACGCCAACGGGGGCCCCCGACATCGTCCACGGCATCAGCCATGTCGCAACCGTCACCCACATCGGCCAGGCCAAAGGAACTACCATCCCCTCCGAACACGAGTGAGCAGGAGCCCGGGCAACCCCTGTGTTGTACCGGCGACACCCAGCTCACCGACGTCACCAGACCGGGCCTGCTGCTGTAGTGCAGGGCCTGGGCTGCCCTGCGGATGCCCTCAGGCACCCCAGCAGTCATCATCACTCTGACATCCTACTGACCCTGCAGCAGCTTAGTGCTGCTCAGGGAAGCCCTGGAGGATGTGCTGTCCCGGGGCTGATTCATACTGCACGATCTCGCAGGGTGGTCTGGGCGCGCGCAGCCCATGAGATGGGCCTCAGGGCACTAATGACCTCGAAGCTGGGAGTCGGACACGATTCACTCCAATTACCTCCCAGGGTAACCTTGGTCACCCCCCGAGCCCTGGCTTTGTGTTTGGCTCGGCTCGGGGCTCCCCCTCGGTGGCTTCGAACCCGTGACCTGCGCTGCCCTCTGCAGAGATGTAGGAGGTTGCCTGAAGGAATTAACTATCTATGACCTAGAACTACCCTAAAACTGACTAAGATTGTATAACAGTGTTATGTGAATAAAACCTCCATTTCCCAAAACTGACATCGTTCTCTGGCTTTCCTGTCCGAATTACCTACTAATCGTGGAACCTGACAGGCCTGTAGGTAGGTATTTCTGTTTGACATATATGGGTCACTCTCCAGAAATCTGGCCAGAAGTGTCACATGAAGAATTAAAATCTAACATTTGAATTTTTAGCATTTTATGGTTGCAAATGAAAGCTGGAAATCTCCCCTTTACATCTATGTAAAATATAAATTGATGAGATAAATAATAAAGGTGTAGTCCCTGCTATGTCATATGGCAGTAACACATGTGTTTCTCAGATGTAACACATGGTTAGGACACCACACAGTCTGCTTAATAAGAATCTAAGCAGAATTAAATAATTTCATACTGAGAAGTATATTAATCATGGCATAATATACAGAGATATGCAGTGCTTATATTGATATTAAAAAAAAGTAATTCCCAGCCATGCTTTATTCACTGACTAATTAGTTTACAATATTTATGCAGCATCCAGACACAATTTAAGCATGCATACATGTTAATGAATACTTTCTTTTGATTTGGGAACTGTTTTGTTTGATATATCAATGCATTACAAGATGTTAGTAAGTGTGAAAGTACGACGTCTGAACACTTTGACTTCTGGATGCTGAATGGTTTATTCACGGCCTAGGGCACGCTTGACCCGCCGGCTAAACTTTCCATGACATCATCTCATTTTCATATCTCTTTGACTCAACCTCTGCATCTCGTTAGCATATATTAACCACACACCTGTACGTCTATTATGCATATATCACAGTAAGGATTCAACCATGTCCCATATGTCATGTTACAAATGGCTGACTGTAAAATGTTTTTTTGGGTACAAAAACACTAAATAACTAAAAAGACTAAAGTTGCACGCTCTTCATTTTATTTCCCTTATTTCTTACATCAAATCTGAACATGAATATGAAAAGTATAAGGAAAAGAATAAGTAGGACGTTTTCTTTGTTGACTTTTTAAAATCCCATCCCCTGCTGACCAGTTTTCAGGAGAGTGACCCATATACTAGTGCATATATAAAATGTTCTAAATATCGTGCAGCGGCCGTGCAATGAGTTTAGGGTTGCCGTATATTGGCCACACCGCTCCACTCTAGATATTGCCCTGGGGCCATATGCACCAAGTTCTGCTAGGCTTAACCGGAGCTAGGCCCTAGCTCCGGTCAGCTAGCTCCGGGTACTGGGGGTTCCGCGAAAAAGGTAAAGTGGTATGCACCAATGTTTTAGCCGGGGTGGGTAGCTGACCATGAGTTTATTTATAGATTTGGGAATTCCCTCCAGTCGACGATATGAATAACGCCACCAATGCGGCGGCGGCGTTAATATTGGTTCGAATTTAGGGTTAAATTGATAAGATTTCACTTATTGCATATGTAATTCTGTTAAATATGACAGCATTGAATAGATTTGGGTGTAATATATTGCCGCTGATGCGGCGGCGGCGAGGGCGGCCATTTTTAGTTGACGTTCGACAGTATCGATATCGACGTCGACGCGGCGGCGACGATTTGTTTACTTTACATTCGTCGATTCGACAACATGCATAACGCCGCCAATGCGGCGGAAGCGTTAATAACGGTTCGTTTTTAGGGTTAATTTGATTAAATTTCACTTATTGCGTATGTAAATTTGTTAAATATGATCGCATTGAATAGATTTCGCTGTAATATATCGGCGGCCGCCACACTAACCGGACCGGGTAAGCCCTTACCCCACATCAAAAAGTGGTTTAGCTTAGCCGAGGCTACGGTCGGCGGTTAGCGCTGGCACCGATTAATGTATACGGATTTTCCACAGTTAGCCCTGTGGAGATCAAACCGCGGTTAAGGCCCTAACTCCGATTGGTGCATACGGCCCCTGCAGAGTAGTCCTACTTGGTCGGGGAGGCTAATGAGCTCACAAGATTGGCCTAATTGGTTAATTGCCTCCCTGCATAATGCGTGTTTCAAAGTGAGTGTCCAAAGGGGTGAGGTTATAAAATCACAGGTTATTCTGTCTATATATGCTGTCCCAAATCATTAGCTAATACATCAGTATCTAAGTTGGATACATAGGATCAAATGTAAGTAGTTGTTTTAATTTTGACAAAATTATATTTCATCAAACCATGCAACTTTAATATGACATCAAGGTAGGTATTTAGGTCAGTGCCCGCACTGCTTGGCTGCAGGATGACACAAAGCAAACTCAATGGCTATGAGCAATCTTCATAGAGAACAAGTGAAATATCTCTAAAACTACACCACCTAGAAACAAACTGCTTGGAACACATATAGAACACATATTCAACGAACAGTTTATATTAATTTTATACGGTTAGGGTTCTGCATTTCTATTAATTTTGAATAAAATTGACGTTTTGCACTGCTTGTATCGGCAAACTCAATGCATTGTCAATGGCCATGAGCAATCTTCATACAGAAAAAGTAAAATATCTCTAAAACTACACCACATATAACCAAACCGCTTTGAACACATATAGAAAACATATTTAACAAGCAGATTATATTAAATTTATATGGTTAGGGTTCTGCATTTCTAATCATTTTGAATAAAATTGACGTTTTACACTGCGTGTACTGGCAAACTCAATGTCAGTGTGCATTCGTTCTGCAGCCAAGCTGCGCGTACATACACAATGTTTATAAACATTGAACGGGATCTATTTGAGATATACTGTTTTTTCCATGTCAGGTTTGTCATGAAACACATACGCTGATGTGTTCCTAGCAGAGTGACAATAGTGTCCTTTCACTTTCCGATGCATCTTGCTGTACATTGAGGCAATGTTTGTTATCTACTTATACAACTATTGGGAAGGGGCGGGGAAGCATTGAAACCGCCAGTGGGACTTCTACCTTATGTCATAACTTTAACAGAAATCGATAAGTATCGATTTGTACTGAGGCTTTGCCACCGTCTTTGACAATAGCATTGCAAACCAATTCTCCCCTCCCCACTGGAATTCATGGTATTCAAAAATAAACATCCATGATTATTATTAACTTGCCTTTTCCAAAAAAAAACTAGTTGTGAGGATCAAATTAATTCCCCCCTTCCACCCCCTAAATATACTGATATACCCCCTCCCCCTGCGCACCCCCTCTCCCCTGGCAACACAGACCGTGAGAAAAGAAACAAGTTTAGAGTTGCATAGTCCGATGAAACATCAACATTTCAAAACCAAAACACTTGTCTAGATTTGATTGTACATATCTAACTTATATACTTATACAAATATTAAGCATTTGTTGCAAGATAGAAGGGCATAACAAGTCAACTTAGTAGAAACTGTTACTGCTGAAGCCTATGGTGACAGAGTTTTTGGTGTGCTTGTCAAAAATAATTTGGCATGTTTGCGCTTCAAATATCTCCAAAGTTAGCCATTTAAAATAAAAGTCACCACAAACTAATGTAAGGTCGATTATAACAATCAATTTAAGATATTTATCTCAGAAATATGGCTGAATCTCAAAACCATCGGACTATTCAACTTTAAGCTGTGCTTGGATACCGGACTAGTACGCTGGTTAGACATGACCCAGTAAAACTGGCTCGTGAGTTTCTCAGGAATAAACATTGTAGCAGAAGATAGCCAACTATGTCAGCTCACTGGGCGCGGGGTAATCGAATCGGTACTGCGCAGGCTTCCCCTGCGGAAGGTAAGGTGTTGGAAATCCGTCCGAGTCAAAACCAATTATACTGACACCTCACCACCTAACTTGATACTGACACCTCACCACCTAACTATCTCACCGCCGGACCACCTCACCACCAAACCACCTCTCCACCCTACCAACTCACCACAGTTTCATCACCTCACCACCACTCAAACCACGCCACCACGTCACACTCCAACACAACCACGTCACCACCTTACCACCCCAACCATTCCACCATCTTCCCACCACGCCCTCACCTCTCTACCTCCCTAACTATGCCACCTTCTCACCACGTCACCCCCTCCCGGCACCCATACAACCACACCACTATCCCAGCACGCCCAACTCCAGCTGCCCTTGATTCAAGGTCAACATGCCAGGAAGCAGAGGCAACCTGACTACTGCGTTGGTTTCTTTCTTGGAGTTTTACATCCTGGCAACGTCACAGGTGATATCAGGATGGGTACTCTCATGGTAACTTTATAGTGCTGCCATGTTAGAATGTTATTGCGCCGGCAGTGTCGCTAACCTGCAGGTACTGAGAATCTTTGAGGTTTTGCATTGTGGGCGTCGAATTTGAGTGGCGGTAGCCACATACTTACTGAGGGGGGGGGGGGGGGGGGGGGGGTCCGGCGAAATGCCCCTCCCCCCAGATTTTTTTTTTTTTTAAAGGTTTTTAAATGGGCTATTTTAGGACATTTCCAAGTGGTTATCGGCTGATATTTTAGCATATGTATAATTCGTGTGATTTTGGGGTCGATCCGTGACTCACGAGTTGACTGATCAGAACCTTCAATTTCCGTGACTCTCACGGGAATTTTGTGAGAGTTTGCAACACTACGCCACAACAATGACCATCCCACTCAATCACAGTATCCAGGCACTGAGCCAACCAGTCGTTGTAATGCGTCGTTCTGTATCCTAGTATTTTTCTTTCCCTGGTTCCTCATTACAACAGTTCGTCCAGATGCGCCGTTCTGTATACCAACACATTCCCCAACCACAGATAGCCATGTTTCTTTTCTTCTTCTTCTTCTATTTCTTCTTCTTCTTTTTAATTAGTTTTTATAACAACTAGTAGCTGTCATGTATACTTGCACATTTCTTTCCCTCAACTTTTTTCCCATCTCCATATTATTTATCAGGATATCCTGTTGGGCATATTTCATTGTCTAATTCCATTGATAACTTTTATGCTTTTCTTTTGTTTATTAACAAGGTGACTCAATGGATCGTGATATGGTAACCGGAGGCAATGTATCACCACCATTACAGTTAACATGTAATGCTTATATGACGTGTTTAAATAATCAGCCAAATTTATATAGGTCACTTGGATGGGAAAAAAATAGAAGGATATTAAGTTTAAACCATCATGTGATGTGTAAATAAAGCTGAGTATACTAAAGAGTATTTACTGCCCTGGTATACACGTGACCTGACAGAGGGCGTGGTCGAATATTAAAAATAGCTGTACACTGGATGTTCTGAGTATCATAAAGAAAAAGCTTGGACAACCACGGTTTGCAAATTATATCAATATAATACTTATACATATATATATATATAAATATATTTATAAATATATATGCTGTATAAGGATTATACGAGTATAATAACACGGAATAATATACTATCCTACCACCCACACACCAGTGATCGGGTGCTTGAACCTCACCTACTCATCTACTGCTCATGCTTCAGCTCCGACGTTGGCGCCACCGCTCGCTTGCTCACTGTTCTACTTAAATATATCGGAAATTCTACCAGTAGAGTCTCCGATCCAAATAACCATTCTTAGTTAATGATCTATATGTCTAGTACAAACTTCAAAATTGTCATCTAAATTATACATGTAATTATCTCTCTCTATATATATATCACAGGTAGAATCTTGAGTCACTATGTCTTAATGTAAATGGCTGTGCATAAAAGGAATAAAAACTGAAAAATCGACTCACTGAAAAGGTGTAAATCTAGCCAATTGATAATAAAGCCATTCAAGGGTGATAGATCCAAGGTGCTAGAATCACTTGCTTTCATCTCTACGTTGAGACAGTGATAGGTAACATTTTGTAAGCAATTAACACACTGGGTGTGAAAGTCAATGGTGTTACACCAAAGATTAAAGTTTGGCTGTGGATTATAATTAGTGTTATTTTTTCTCTTTTCAAAAATCCATGTTCGAAATAAGAATGGTATAAGCTGTGGCCACACCTGTGATGCATCACCGACTTTCACACCCAGTGTATTGATTTCTTTGATAATTTGGAAGATTAAAGTGTGAATTATAATAGGTTATGTTATTTTTCTTTAAATTTCTACTGGGCTAGACGCATAATATATATATCTGTATCATTAACTAAGAATGGGTGATTGGATCCGAGACTCTACTGGTAGAGTCTCTGATTGGACTCTCTACTGTTAACATATATTAAACAAATTAAAATATATAATGTTCCAAGCATTGCATGGCGTCCCCCCACCCCCGCTGTGTGGGGTGTACCTACCTGCTCTGCCTGATTGGGTTAAAGTTGCATAGTCCAATAGTTTTTAGTTCATGTCATTTTTCTGAGACAAAAATATTAGATTGATCATTATTATCTACTTTACTTTAGTTTCAAGTAACTTGATTTTAAATGGCTAGATTTGTAGATGTTTGAAGTGCAAACATATAAAATTAGTTTTGACAAGAGAACCACAACTCTCACACCATTAGCCTTCTGCAGTAACAGGTTTTAACAAATTAAATTGACTCCTTATTCCCTTCTATGCAGAAACAAATGTTTAACAAGTGCGCCAGTATCTAAGTTAGATATGCCGAAACAAATTTAGATAATTGTTTTGGTTTTGAAAATTTGATACTTCATCGGACTATGCAGCTTTAATGGTCAATGCTGCTGTCTCAACCTTGATAGCGTCCAGCTGGAGGTTGAGGATGTATTCCTGTCTGTTTTTGAGAACTGGCTGTTGCAATTTTTGCCATCGATTCCATCTCCGTGCTCTGTCTGGAGATTGGTTGGCGGCTCTTCGTAGAGACTGGTCTCACGCTGACAGCTTCACTCAGACAGGAATTTTCCTATGACATTTTCCCCTTGCGTTCCTTGCTAGAAAATCTAGCTTGGCGTTGGTCCATAAATCTGGGTGTGGTTGGGCAAGCACAGCTGATATGGAATGCAACCAGGCCAAATACAAGCAGGAAGCAAGAAGCTAAGGGCTTGTTGGGATGCAGCGGCTAAGTGGGGGCAGGTCAGCACTACCACTAGGTATCCATAGTTTATGGCGTTCTCTGTGGTGGAGTGGTTAGAGTGTCTGACTTTTTTCTAGGTCAGACTCCTAATCTGAGGGTCGGCGGTTCGATTCCCCATGCCCCCAGTTCTGCCAATTTGGATTTCCACTGCTGTGTATAACGTACAGCGTCATCAAAGGCTGGTTGCTCTCATACCATGTCTATGTGGTGTGGGAGGTTAAAAATCCCTTGGGTCGGTAAAAGTGTAGGCCCGGGCTTTCTATCGACCAGCAGTGGAATGAGGAAGACCAGTCGTCTATGACTGAAATTTCCCCTGCTTAAACAACTAATGGACCCCAACAACAAAAAATAGTTTGGGTAACTACCTGCATGCTCAGAGGAAAAATTGAGACTGGGAAGTCAGGTGGTTGGGCCCTTGACAGGAGCCAATTCACTCACAGATGAGGGTGGAAGGTTGACGTGCTCCTCCCGATTATTATGGGAATCAATGAGATTACCAGTATGCATGATAATTATATAATCAGACACGGTGGCCGAATTGGTAGAGTACAGGTTTCCGGGGAGTTTGAATCCCAGCCAACTCAAAGCAATGACTTACTAAATTTATACTTGTCACTACCTAGCCTGGCGCTTGGGATGTATAGGATCAGACAAGGACTGGTTAGCATATAATAAGGGTAATGTGACTGTGTGGGATATTGGGTCATGGTGTCAGTGGCCTGATCTTCCAGTGGAGCAGCACTATAAAGTCACCATGAGTGTGCACTGTCACAAGTCGGTACCCATCCGGATATGACCTTTGATGTTGCCAGGATGTCACAAGTCAATATCCGTCCCGTTATGACCTTAGATGTTTCTAGGACATAAGGCAACAACAAACAACACCGTTGGGATCCAAGCCACAAGGGCCAATGATTTATGGTGTCCCTTCCAGGTGTGCGCTAGTATACAGTACCCGGCTCATTAATCATGGAGCATGAATGTGAGTGAGTGGTGCCCAGTGAGCAGCACCAGGGCTATACTGTACATGGTTCTCATTAGATAAAAGATTCACCCGGTACTTGTAGTACACGAATGAAGGACAACGTAGTGTAAATACAGGCGAAAATAGGTTTAGTATGGAACATGAAGTAGAAACTGTGGCTCCAGTATCAAATGGCTACCCATATAGGCACAGAGTTAGTGAAATGGGAGAGAATGCAAAAAGACAAGATGGCGGCCGCAGAACGCCATCGATTTCACTTTTAAATCTTATTAAACTAGATATTATATTATATTTTTCAACTCAAACGTAGCGGGATATCAATAAGACATATGTAAGGAATAATTGTTGCTTCTTAGATTGTGAAATTAGGCTCTCAATTCGTTAACCCGCCTTTTCGACCTTTTTTATATAGGGTTGGTATTCACCCGTGTACTGCGACTGCGAGTACCGGGTGAATCCTTTATCTAGGTTGTCATGGACTGTGCTTGACCCCAGCCAAGCCCAAGAACCAGACATTGACAGTTCCAACCCCATTGTTGGCTGCACTCAAGTCAAGATAAAAAAAAAGGAAATTGATATCATATCCATTAAGATGGTTTCAGGTGCTACCTGGCAAAGATCAAGCAGTTAGCCATGTTGACTTATGCTCCCAGCGTTGGTCACATTGCAAATGAACTTAGGTGTTGCCAGGACGTAAAACCTCAACAACCAACCAACCAACATTGCAAATGTTTGCGGTTTGATTACTGGTGGAACCATATCTGTCGATAATGGTACTAAATTGGGATTCAATCCTATTCCCAACCTGCTGGTACAGTGCATACCTTGTACAGTATCCTAGTCATGGAACCAATGTTGTGGGGTGGGACGGAGATTTTTAAAGATGAAAGAAACATTGTGCATAGAACAGGACTCAAACCCACACTTCTACCATTCCAATTTCCAGGCTAGAGTCCTAACCTAACTGTAATCAATCTACCCACGCCTAACTGTGCATATGAAACTCACTATATATATATATGGCGTATTTAAGTTGATAAAGAGGTGTTTATAATTATTAATAAATACTCAATTATAAATACATGGTGTGTGCTTTAAAACATATTACCTAGTATTTGGAGAATAGGAAGGAATGAGTCAATCAAAATAGGAGCCCTTAAAAAAAGGGATAGCGTAGAACTGCTTACATAGCTATTGTATTACTTGCAACTAAATTTAAGCAAAGTATTTAGGTTGCGAAGCCCGATGGTTTTGAGTTTCTGTTGTTTTCAGAGCTAAGTATATTAGGTTGGTCGTTATAATCTACCTTACTTTAGTTTGAAATAATTTTGATTTTCAATGGCTAACTTTTGAGATATTTGAAGTGTTAACATTCACAATTAATTTTGGCAAGCAGGTAAACACTTTGCTGTAATAGGTTCTATTAAATGGGATCTGTATTCCATTCTGTATGGTGACAAATGTTTGATAAGTGCACTAGTATCTAAGTTAGATATGTAGAATAAAATCTAGATAATTGTTTTGGTTTTTAAAATTAGATTTTTCATCACACTATGCAGCTTTACTTTTTTAAATAATGATACACCAAATTTAACTCTTAACACTTTTTGATAAATGAGCTTAGCGCCATTCAGTCAGCCAGAGCTGTTGGCTAGTCCTGCGAGGTCCATATGGAACTAGGAACCACCGTTTTTCCCGATAGGTATGCGCCTTCCCCCATTCCCACACCCACACCCACACCCACACGCACACACTCCCATGCACTTGACACAGCAATAGGCCTGGGCCGCGTTCAGGGTCCGTCTCGGAGGCGCCTCGGAGGCGCCTGTGACGTCAGGCTAGTCTGAACGGATTTAGCTGTTGGCCACCTCGAAAATGGCGGCCTCCATAGGCGGCGGCCATTTGCAATGGTAAAGCTGTGCTGTCATTGGCTGAAAGCACTGAATGCGGCGGCCATTTTCGAGGCGCTTTTCATCTCCAGTCTGAAAAGGGAGGCGTCGCCGAGACGTCGCCGAGACGCACTCTGAACGCAAATAGACCAAAAAGCATCACCGAGACGTCGCCGAGGCGCCTCCGAGACGGACCCTGAATGCGGCCCTGGTCCAAGCAACCAAGTGGTGTAGTCTAATGTAGGCCTACATGTATATGTACTGTATATCACAACTTCCTCTACCCAACACATGCCCAGGTATGTGGTTGTGGCTCTGTTCAAGTGCACCAAAGAAAACAAGAAACTTTAACGCAATTTGTATACCTACAACAAACAAAACTATAAAGGAATAAGTTTACACACTGCCCCCTCTCTCTAAATCCACAGAAATTCTAGATATTGGAGTAGTCTGTACGAACTCTCGGACAAGGAGCCACATAAACAGATAGGCATGGATAGAGTGAAGACATTAGGGAACCTAAGTAGTGTAATGGTTAGCATGCTAGCCCCTGGATGTCACAACTTGTGGGTTCGAATCCTACTCTAGGCACAATATTTCCCATTTTCATCAATCCAATGACAACATGCACATACTATTAAGCATCTATTAATGACCCTATATATATAATATATAAAACATATACTATAATATAAGTTATATTTATGGCGAAGTCAGCGCCTTTCCAGGTGCGTGGGAGTGCATGATGATAGCGCGACTCGAAGTAGAACCAAACAAATTATAATTACCACAGTATTCGGAGTGGTTCCCAACAGGTTAAATTACGACAGCACTCTATCTGTTTGCGGTGTGATTAGATTTAGATACGCTATTCATAGACCTACGAAGGGAACAGGTGACATTTCGATGTAGGCATAGCAGTGTGGCAGGCTGTTGGTCTTTGTTAGGCGGGTGGTGCGTAATTCGCGATATTTGTGTTAACTACAGCCGTGTGCGAGACAAGTTGTTCTCTAATCAGCAAGATAATCCATCAACCATCCACATCCACGCCCTCCCTCTCTCCCTCCCTCTCTCATAAATATGATAATATATTTATGTATGCATATACACAAGCTTTATTATATGTATGCCTATATATATACATGCATTTAGATATATTATTGATGTGAATAGTGTGAACAGCCTCTTCTTTTCCTAGCATTATTAGGTGAATGTATATAATATACTAACACACACACACACATATATATACGTGGGCGTGTAGAAACACGACCGATAGGAGAGTAGCAACCTGCGTCTCCTAGCAACGAGTTACAGCAGTGAACCCTGCCTCTGATGGCCAATGCGGGTTCGTCTTGACGAGCAGCCCGCATTTCCAAATGCGGGTTGCTCGACCCAAGCCCACAATAGCCACAGCTCGAGTATAGTCTCGCCCACTATATATGTATGTATGTATGTATGTATATGTATGTCATCATCATCATGCTGTCGGTCGCGATGCGACAAAAACTGCTTTCATTACTTGACTGCCGCTCTCCATTTAGCTCTCTGCTGTGAGAGTGATATGCATGAGTCGGTCTTAATGTCTCTCAGCTTCAGGTTTCTCTTGATGGTATCCTTGAACTGGAGAGAAGGGCGCCCTCTCTTTCTGTAACCAGAAGACAGTTGAGAATAGAGGATCTGCTTTGGTAGCCTGTCTGATGACATCCTCATGAGGTGCCCAGTCCACCGGAGATTCTTTTTGATCAGAAGATCTTCCATAGAGGGCAGCCCCGTCCATTCGAGTATTTCCTTATTTGTCTCTTTGTCCTTCCAGGCTAGCCTCATGATTGAACGCAGATGTCGCATCATGAAGGCATGCAGCTTTTTCACCTGTCGTCTGTACACTGTCAGGCCTCAGCTCCGTATAGTAGGGTGGATAGCACGATTGCACGGTAGATCTTGCCTTTGACCCACATGGACACATGGTGGTTGTTCCAGAGTCTCTGGCCTAGTCGGCCGAAAGATGCGCTAGCCTTGGCCATCCTCCTCTGTATTTCAGCATCAATGCGTCCATCAATTGATATAGTGCTTCCGAGGAAGGTGAATTCCGGAACAGAGTTCAGCTTGTTTCCATCAACCATGATATCCTCCTCTCGGGTTCTTGTAGAGTTGGGTTGGTACAGCGCCTCCGTCTTCTTGATGTTAATCTTCAGGCCAAACTTCTTTGATGCATCGGAGAAAGCGTCCACTATTTTCTGGATCTCTTCAGCAGAGTGGGCAACCAGTGCACTGTCATCTGCGAATAGCAGCTCTCTCACCAGTATCCGAGTAGTCTTGATCTTCGAACATTTCATGAAAGCTGCCTGCAAAAGTGTTGAAGTGCTGCTGGCTTTTGCAAGTTACCAGCGGCACTCTCTCGGGGAGCAAATAGAGGTTTCACACCGGCAAGAACATGTCAAGACAGGCGCAAAACTATTTGTCCCTGCAGTGGCTGGTCAGGAGATGTTGGGAGTTCCATATATCAACCGCCCTTAATGCTGCCACAGTGACATGGTTTTCTGTTTAGGGTTTGCTCCCTAAAGGTTGTATTCCTTACACACGTAATGCGTAATGCGTTATGCATCATGCATTATGCGGTATGCGAATGCCATCATTCCTTACACACGTTATGCGTAATGCGTTATGCGGCACACGACTGGCTATATTTAAAAAATAAAAATAAACAATTATTCTACATCCTGCTCTGTATATGACCAAATATTGCATTTATATCTATGTAACTTTTTGTACGTCACATGGGGGTTCCTACCTTTATTATAACCAAATTATAGATAAGTATTCATATTTTTGTGGCTCTGGTAGCATTTTTACCAACCCGAACCCATCCCGAACCCCCACCACCACCACTACCATATGTTTCCACTCAGAAGCCTTGTGCGTGACCGTTCCGTAATGCTCAGTCGCCTTTCCTAGTGTTAAACTAATGGACACATCAGACTCAGATTTCTATTCACACCACCTTTATGCATTACGCATTACGCACCGATCGCTACATGGAGCGATCGGGATAATGGATTTTCATTCGCATTCGCATTCACATTCGCATTACGCATGTAAGGAATGTAGCTCATACTCATAGGTGTCAAGGCATTTCAATTTTTTATCGCATTCGCATTCGCATTACGCATTACGCGTGTATGGAATACAACCTTTAGCCTTCGGTTATGTTAAGAACCTGTACTACAAGGCAGTGGTTTACAACTCTGCAGGGCAGGGGTGTCAAACTCCCTGAGGTATTGCAATACCTGCATACCTATATATGTATGTATGTATATATATGCACACCCACACACACAAACACACACAACAAACAATAGATTTGAGCAGGCTGTTCATTAAACAAGATGCATGGATAATCTGTCTAACCGGACGCCGTGTCCGAATCTGTTGAGCACCTTCCAAGTAAAGCTTGTTTTATTTAACAAAGCCTCTAGAGCATATTGATTTTTATCATCGGCTATTCGATGTCAAACATATGGTCATTCTGACATATTTCTTTGGAGGAAACCTGCTGATGCCACATAGGCTACTCTTTCCGATAAGCAGAAAGGGGTCTTTTATATACAGACAGGACAACACATACCAGTTATCACAGCCTTTGATGAACCAGTTGTGGACCACTGGTTGGAACGGAAAATAGCCCAAACCGCAAATGGGTCCACTGAGCAGGACCGATAGGATGACCAACACCTTCACAGATAGACACTCTACCGCCTGAGCTACGTCCTGCTCCCACCGCAGGCTTCCCATGCATATGATCAGGAGTTCGATTCCCAGTTTAGTCAAACCAGTGACTTACAAAATTGATACTTGTCGCTTCCTAGCCTGGTGATCAGCATTACTACAATAGGGCAAGGACTGGTTATCTCAGTATCAGGATAATATGACTGAGTGGGGAATCTGGTCATGGTGCCAGTGGCCAGGTCTGCCAGTGGGGCAGCACTATAAATTTGTCATGAGTTTGCACTGTCACGAGTCGGTACCCATTCTGATATGACCTTAGATGTTGCCAGCATGTAAAACCCCAACAAACAACAACACTAGCTATGGCTGGCTTTTTATTACTAAGATATGAAAGGAAGGTGGAAGACTCCTGCTCAATTAAGTAATGTTACAAACACAAATGCACATATTATTCTCTATTTTAAAACTTGTTGTGTCTTTCCTTTTTATTTGTTGTTGATAGACAAACACCGGGGTTGGATAAACTATCGCAATGTGTACCGCTGGTGTTGAGCCAGGGTCAGGTTCTGTGTCCGCGGCTGAATCTACAAGGAGCGGTACATGGCTTACCTGACAGGCACCTGGACAGCTGTGTTTGACAGGCTATAGACCTATTTCATATGACGTCAGTATAGGTATTTAGGTCAGTGCGCGCACAACTTGGCTGCCGGACAACATCCGGTCACATTGCAAACTTAATGGCAGTGAGCAGTCCTTATACAGAAAAAGTGAAATATCTCTAAAACCACACCACCTAGAAACAAACTGATTGGAACGCGTATAGAAAATAAATTCAACGAACAGATTATATTAAATTTATAAGGTTAGGGTTCTGCATTTCTATTAATTTTGAATAAAATAGACGTTTTGCACTGTGCATACCGGCAAACTCATTGCATTGTCAATGGCCATGAGCAATCTTCATACAGAAAAAATAGATGTTTTGCACTGTGCGTACAGGCAAACTCAATGCATTGTCAATGGCCGTGAGCAATCTTGATACAGGAAAAGTGAAATATCTCTAAAACTACACCACCTAGAAACAAACTGATTGGAACACCACATATTCAACGAAGAGATTATATTAAATTTATAAGGTTACGGTTCTGGATTTCTATTAATTTTGAATAAAATAGACGTTTTGCACTGCGCGTACAGACAAACTCAATGGCAGTGTGCACGATTGATTAGGATTTGATTGATTGTTTAGGGTTTTGACTAAGGTTTGGGTTGATTGATTAGCGTTTTCCAACCAGCTTCTGACATATATATATTTATATATATATATACAGATGAACCTCGATCCAACGGACACCGATGCAACGGATTCCGGATTCAACGGACACAATCCGCTAGAGTGTCCGTCCATTTAAAACTCCTGAGTGATAACCGTAAGGCTAAGGACAAGCTTAGAAAATATGCTGTAAAGTTTAATGTTGACTCTAGTAAGGATAAGAAGGGGGTCATTCATGTACGTAGGCATATGAAAGATCCCCAGAGGCATATGAAAGATCCCCAGAGTAAAGTAAAGGTGAATGTGCGTGGGATAGAGCCCTCGGAAAATTTCGTCGCTGCAACGGACAAACGGCTTTAACGGACAAATGCTCCCCCCTATTAGTCCGTTGGATCGAGGTTCATCTGTATATATGTATATATATATATATGCTTTCACAAACACTTGTTTATGATACGTTTAAATATATATAATGTCTAAATATATATTTATAGCATATATATAAATATATAGATATATTTAGATATAATAAACAGGTGTTTGTCAAAGCGAACATACTTTATGGCAGGATAAATAAATAAATACATATATATACGTTTATATACATGCACGTTGGTCTCGATGTACATAGTTTGTATATATATATATTATATGTATAAATATGTATATCCAGTCTACTCTGTCAATAACGGCCTCTGTCAATAACGAATCTGTGTCAATAACGGCAAAAAGTGCTGGTCCCGTCACGGCGCCCCTTTAATGTAATAGCATTGCCTCTGTCTCTCAAGGACAACTGTCTTATGTGGACAAAAAGCCGTTTTTTCACCTATTTGATCAATATTCTCTGTCAATAACGACATGCCATATAGTTATAATATAGTAGAAATGACTAATTGTACAAATGACCAATTGTAGAAATGACAACTTGTAGAAATGACAAATTGTAGAAGTGATGAATAGTAGAAATGACTAATTGTACAAATGACAAATTGTACAAATGACTTTATAAGGACCATCCTAGTCAGTCACGTATAAAAGAAAAACTTTGGTTTCAACCCATTCCATCAGTCAGTCTCTGCCTATAACGGATCTCTCTCTATAACGGCATCTTGCTCTAGTCCCATGGGTGTCCGTTCTAGACAGCGTAGACTGTATATATAAACATAATATCACGAACCAGTGTTTGTTAGAACGAAATCCTTTATGGCAGGATAAATACCAAACCTATGCATGTAATGACGATGGGAGGGTTAAAAAGTGCATGCCATATTTTATCCATGGCCCTTTACTCAGAGATAAATAACAAGCGAGGTACACTGGCCACCAGTTTAAACCGGAATCCCACTATGTGTAAGAAGAAAAGAATGTAACATTTTGAAGACGAACCCCTCGAAATATCTAGATCGGTGCAGTTTGACCTCACTTCAACTCTCTTACAATAGCTTTATCTCTCTGGAGTAACCGTACTTATTGATTTACCTAATGTTTATTTATCTAGGAACCACTCACCATTTATATATTTTTGAAGTTTAAAGCTATCATTAGTATCAATTTTGTTGCTGAACAAACTGTCTTTGATCTTTTTTAAACAATTGTTGTTATTATTATTATTATTGATATAATCTTGGTTGGTATACTTATTGCGTCTTTGTCTTTTTGGAAGAAAGATTTGTTTTTTTTCGCAGTGGGGAGGAACGCGAGATGGAGGTAAAAAAAAAGAAGAAAAAAAGAGATTTTGATCAAGGCCCGGCGAGTTACGCATCAATGTTCTTATTTATTTGTTGTAAACGTACCAACATTATATTTTGGATGCATCATGATTTTAATTTGTAAGTCTAGGTTAATCCAGTCTCCCGTTTTGGTAGATCATGCGATTCGAACCCATGCCATCCGCGTGTACTGTCACAAGCCTACCATTACCTTGATATGGTCTCATCTGTGGCACTAAGAGGTAATAAACAAACCATGATCGTTTTGAGTTTCTGCCATTTTCTGAAATTGATAATCATTATCTACATTACTTCAGTTTGAAGTAATTTTTATTTTAAATGGCTTACCTTGGAGATATTTGGAGTGAAAACATGCCAGGTTAATATGACTGAATGGGATATCGGGTCATGGTGCCGGCGGCCTGGTCTCCCAGTGAGATAGCACTATAAAGTCACCAAGAGTGCGCACTGTCACATGTCGGTTCCCGTCCTCAGGGGAAATTATAAGTTGCTAGGACATAAAACCCCAACAACAAAAATAGGAGGGGGGATGGGGTGCTATTTTGTATTGACGTTATTCATTTCGTCTTGTTCCTATAGTTATTCATTTAGTCTTGTTCTTACACACAAAAAGAGAGAGAAGGAAAAAGCTTTTAAAACAAACGGCCATTGGGTCTTGTCGTTCTCTCACGTTGGTCCACTTTACAGACGCCTGATCTTTATCTGTGGCTGATAACCTAAACAAACCCATGTTGTTTGTGAAAAGAAGTTCTTATCCTAAGCGTTATCTGTGACGTCACGACTCCCTTCTATGCTGGAAAAAACTGTAAAAATATCCGGTCTTTCGGTCGTGATAGCCGAGCTTGGAATCATATCAATATCTGGGCGACGGAGTTGGGGACCATTGTTATGGAATAGTGATACAATGTGAGCCCACTCACTGTGCGACATATAAATAACTATGTGTAAATGTTATGACGCACGGTGACCGGGATTGCGGTATGATGTCCCGATATTAAGATACGGTTACTAATTACAGAAATGTTCCCTCCAAGAGTGCAAATGGAGAGGGGCATAAATTATTGTTTACTGTAACTGTATGATGACTTCTTGTTAGTAGTGAGTACAAGAGGAGTAACTGCGACGGCCAGCAGTAGAATTCTTCAAGACCTGTAGTCAAATCTAGGTAACTGCTTTCCATCTGTTAGATATGTAGAGTCATATCTAGGTAATTGGTTTGCTTTCGAAAATGTTATGCTTTCATTGGTGTTTTAACAAAATATTGAAATTCTAGAAATATTAACTGCACTGTACTGAGAACTATGAAGAATAGATATGGGATACTTGGTGTATTGATGCTAGACAAAGCATTCCCTCTCTACTGGGTTTGAGCTCAAATAGGCCCATTTTGTTATGTCATGAAGGGAGGAAATAGATGGAATTACATTGGGCATAAGCCATACACAAAGGGCTTCAAATGTACTGTTAGTCAAAGTAGGTTTTATAATATACTCCATGGAGGAGAACTCTCTTGCAGTGAACTGCTTCTTATAACACTTCTCGATTGTTAGTGGCTTATGGGTCTCTGGGATATATTGGCGTCAATGAACCAAAAACAATTAGTTGGAGCAGCCTTCAATGACTTCAGCAAAGCATTCGATACAGTAGACCATAACATACTACTGGAAAAACTAGAATCCATGGGCATAAAATCCAACACTATGGACTGGATAAAATGCTACCTGAAAGACAGGCAACAGAGAACAAAAATAAACAATACACTATCAGACAACCAACCTGTCACATGTGGTGTACCCCAAGGGTCAGTGCTAGGGCCACTGCTCTTTATAATCTACATAAACGATCTTGAAAAATGGTTACAAACCGAATGCCTCCAACTATATGCAGATGACACAGTCATATATGCAAACGGCACCACAGAAGAGGAGGTAATAACTAAACTAAACAAGCTCCTACTAAAACTGGATGAGTGGTGTGAGTCCAACAAAATAACCATCAACACAAGCAAGTCAAAAACAGTTCTCTTCTCACATAAACAAATGCCAGAAAGAAAACTACTCTGTAAGCTCGGAAGCCAAACACTAGAATATGTAGACCATTACAAATACCTAGGCCTTGAGTTGGACAGCCAACTAAACTACAACCTATGTATAAACAAAATTGTCCAAAAGGTAAACCACAAACTGTGGCTATTTGCAAAGCTAAGAGACTACATGACACAAGAAATGTCAATAAAAATCTTCAAGGGCATGGTGCTACCCTATTTTGACTATGGAGATGTAAACTACATGGGTGCAAAGAAAGAACTTCTAAAAAAACTGCAAACACTACAGAACAGAGCCCTGAAAATCTGCCTCAGAGTAGACAAGCTGCACCCCACCTACGACATACACAAACGAACCAAAGTAAAATTGCTAGAAAATAGGAGAATAATTTGTCTGAAAACATTAGCATACAGCTATAGTCAAGACAATAAACTCCTAACAAAACCACAAAGGGCAACTAGAGCAAATAATGCGCCACTACTAAAGCAGACCAGAAGCCAAATAAAAGCTCATGAGAGAAGCACGCTAGAAATGGCTGCCAAGGTGTGGAATGCCCAAAAAGTAAAGGAACGACAAATTCCTGACCTAAAAACATACAAAAAATATCTGTGCAAAATAAGACTAGGAACCCCCAACTAAGCTGCACCGCAAAGGGGCAGGTGATATGTCACGGCCCACCAGCGAGACGCCCAACGGAAGGTAACCATACCAAAAGCAGCCAGATAGCACACCACACAGCTACGTACAAGCCTATGATATGTAAATAGGAGTAGGCTAGTCTAGAAATAAGAGTAGAAAAAATAAAGCACATATATGCCAAGAAAATCCTAAAAAAATTAACATAGACTACTAACCAGACCAACCAACTATCTATCTGCTACTGAAATACAGGCAATCAAATACCTTATCAGCAGCTACTGTGTGATAAGACAACACCAACACTACAGCTGGCCAGCATTGAAAACAAGCCTGAATACCCAGGCTTATATGCTATGGACAGTATAAATACAGCCTCAATAAAAAACAAAAAAAAACAAAAAAAAACAAACATATTTCATGTCTATTCTATACAGAAAACCTATCTAACTGTGTAAGCTCATGTCACCCTATGTCATGCCATTACTAGGATAGACCAAGAAGTAGTGGAATGAGAAAGATCAATTTTCTGCGAATGAAATTTACCCTGCTTAATCAACTAATTTACCCCCCCCCCCCTTAGCTTTTCACCGTCTGTCAAATTATCGACCACTCATACAATTTATATATATACAGTAAAACCTCTCTAACCGAAAACCTCTATAGATTGACAACTCCCCTATATGGATCGCTTTATTTGGGTCCCAACAATACCATTGTAACCAACAATACCATTCTAACTCCCTAAGCCGGCCACCTCCCTAAATGGACCACTTAAAGTCGATCCCAAGGTCGGTCGATTTAGAGAGGTTTTACTATATATATATTATATATATATATATGTGCTCTATAATCTATTATGGGAATATAAACAAGGACACTACCACTGAGCAGTTCTCCCCCTCTATTTACTCTCCACCTGAATGTCATGTGACTTAGCTAGTACCCACTCCTATTCATTGAGTTACTACTACCCAACCTGCTATGCCTAGCTTAGTTCCTGCATCCCCCACTGCACTGCCATCTGTGAGTGGCTCGTGACTGCATGATACCAGCTGCGCCTGGTCACTACCACTGCTGCTCCCACTCAGCAGGACGGATTTTAAATTTTAGGTGGGCATATTATATATTCCCGCCAGAGAATATACACTTTTCTCAACCACTCCTGTCTTTTGTTATTTCTGTTTCCAGGGGACGACTGTTTATATATATATATAGGCCTATATATGGTGTCACAAGTCGATACTCATCCTGATATGACCTTAGATGTTTCCAGGGCGTAAAATCCCCACAAACAACATAACAGTCTTACTACAAGGACATTATGCATGCTTTATTGTGTTGGCGTGTGTGGGTAAGTGTGGGTGTGGGTGGGTAAGTGTGGGTGTGGGTGGGTAAGTGTGGGTGTGGGTGGGTAAGTGTGCTTACTGAGAGGCGTAGAACATGGAGTGACGCACTATGTGACGCACTAGTTAGTGTTACTCGGCAAACAAACCCCTTTGTTTTGACCTCGACCCCCCCCCCCCCCCCCCCCTCTTCCACAGCCTCCCTAAGTGTTTGCCGGGCCAGTCGCCGGCGTCTGCAGTGCGTTCGTGATAAATCGTTATCACGTGAGCCAGGCCAGTCTCATTGTGACACCGAACAGTACATAGTGATAGAGCTAAGGTTATCTGACGTGGGAAGTCACATAGTGTTAATCTATCTGATCATAGTTACGATTACCTAACAATAGCCCCCCCCCCCCTCCCAAAAGAAAGAGTGTTGGGAGTGTCATCAATTACTTTCCTTGTTAGGTGATACCATTGAACTTAATTAGTTAGTTTATTTGTTCTGGTTTTATGTCCTGACAGTATCTAAGGTCATATCAAGACGGATACAGACTTGTGACAATGTGGAACTCGTGGCGAATTTATAGTGCTGCTTCACTGGGAAACCAGGCCGCCGGTACCATGACCTAATTTCCCATTCAGTTACATTATCCTGATACTGAGCTAACCAATCCTTGCCCTATCCTACTAATGCCGAGCGCCAAGCTTGGAACCGACAAGTATCAGTTTTATAAGTCATTGGTTTTACTCGACCGGGAATCGAACTCTGTCGATTCGGCCACCGCGTCCGGTACCATGGATAAGAGCCAAGTCGAATCAAGTCGTTACTCAGGTCACACATTACTAGGTAGGCTCTACTCCCTCTAATCATCTGAGAAACCCCCCTCCCCCCTCCCCCATCACCACCAGTCCTCGCTCCCACCCGCATATGCCATAAGGATTGCCCCCCCCCCCCTACAACCATTAACCATATACCACTACGCCCTCCAGCAACTAACCAAATCTACCATATCTGCACAATCACTTGTTAAAAACTGAGTGCCCAAACCAACAGGACGATGTAACTAACACACAATGCCATAATTAAACCATTACAATGTTATTAGTGGTAGTATTCCCTGCTAACTTTCTGTGTAATGCTCGAACCTCCATCTATAAATATACATGTATGAACATGCTACAACTATGTAACTAAACTATATTTGCGTACATACCTATGGCCAGAAGACCAGTGCCTCGGCGCTGAAAAAAAGAAATTCAGCTGGATAAATATTTTAATCCCCAAACAAGTCCATTTACCACATAATAGGTGCATCCTTTTTCAATCTGTATAAAAAGCAATGGTTGAATAATAATAAACATGTTGGCTGCAGGCTAACATGGGTAATTTGCACACGAGGCAACTGCTCTATTTTTAGCTTTCCTGCTGAATCTCACTATGTGCGTATAGTAACTCCTTGCCTGGCTGCTCTACACTGCACTTCGATCACCCACCCACCCACTTAATAAGGGTTTGAGCGCTGTTCCCCAAGTCGGGTCACCATGATGTCTGCTATCTTCCCTACCTGAACTGCTTGATATTCATCAAGATGCTCTGAACTGCTCAGGACAAACGGATCATCGATCCTTGTCCTCAACATGTTGCAACGCTCATGTGTCAGTCAAGATTACTTTTTAATTAAATATTCAATAAATATTCAATAAATACAATTTAAACTATGCTCTGTTTCGTGTACTTCATTGTCTGAGTGTGTGAATTATGACAGAATGCAGGGTCAACACCTTTCGCCATGAAAATGATATTTGCTGCTGACACGGTGCTATATAACCAATCATCATTCAATCATTTGGAAGGTCAAAATCCAGGATCCAATTCACTGTAAGCATATTGCGTTTCAGGATATCCTGTTAACAATAACAATATAAAAATAAAATAAAACCCTGAAAACGCACCAGTGCAAGATTCAATTGTAAGCGCTTGCGGTTCCTAGACAAATCTTACAATTTTAATTCCTATTTCTGAACATTGGACTTTTAGTAAAACTAGACGGTATGCATGATGCCAACTGGTAGAGCGCCTGCTTCACGTGTGTTAGGTTGTGGGTACGGTTCCCTGCTGAGGCAAAACTCAGACTTAAACTTAAAGACTCCAGTCAATTGATTTTAATATGTATTCTTTACATGAATGTTCGCTAGACCTTAATAACATATTCAAATTCTAGAAATTATTAACTCCATTACGCTTAGAACCATTATGAATACTCATAGAACACTCGGTCAGAAATGGACCAATAAGGTCCTGTTTTCTTTCGAGTTAAGTAGACAGCCTAAAGTAAAATATCAAGCTTTGGCATTGCTAAGTAATTCTTTTAAACACCTCTACATTGTGGTGGTGTCATTAATCATTAAAACTATGGGTATTCCCATTATTAATATTATGGGACTTAGTACCAGTGCGGATTGATATCTAACGAGATATGAAGCCGCTATTGAGGATTCATCTAGTTTGATATCAATCCGCGATAGTTGCTGCCTGTAAGGTTAATATTGCAAAGATTTTGTTAAAGCTGAATCATATGATAAAAGCACCGACTATTCTAATTTGTAGACCAGAGCACTTTCCCTTGCTTACCCAACGGTTGTGTTTTTTTGTTTTTTTAGTGATGAATTTATTTATTTACCCTTCTCATAACGGATACTGTAACACTTGTTTTCTCTGCTGGGCAGCACGAATCCAATATTTGAATTAAATCTTCTGAATTCTGTTTTTAGTAATAATATAGGTTTTCTTGCTCCTTGTTTATGGCTTTTAGCTGTATGTAGATTGCAAACATACAGTCCAAAATCCAGCTTTTACTATACTTTGTATTAAGATATTAAAACAAACCGGATGTGATAAAAAGAAAATGGACACTTTTGCCTCGATCTGCGCAGCTAGCTGAAATAGGGTATTTATCGGCTTTAGGTAGACTCCATTACAGTAAGTAACGGGTCGAGGACCTTGGCTGGCCTCTCCTGTTGGGTCAAATCGATAATCAGATGAAGAGAGGGCCCTCTACAAGTGGCACATAACCAGACGGGATGGCCGAATGAGTTAGAGCGTCCGTCTCCCGTGTTGGTAGACCGTGGGATCGTGGGTTCGAACCCTGGGCGAGTCAAACCAATGACTTAAAAATTGAGACTTGTCGCTTCCTAGCCAGGCACTCGGCATTATTAGGATAGGGCAAGGACTGGTTAGCTCAGTGTCAGGATAATGTGACTGAGTGGGATATCAGGTCATGGTGCTGGCGGCCTGGTCTCCCAGTGGGGCAGCACTATCAAGTCGCCACGAGTGCGCACATTTGACGAGACGGTACCTGTCCTGATATCACCTTAGATGTTGCTAGGATGTGAAACAACCACAAACAAACAAGTCGCACATGTGTATTTGCCTACCAAAATCTGAAAAAATTAAAGAAGAAGAAAATTAGTTATCAATAACTACATACACAGTCTTATTGGTTTGGGTTCTATTTAGCTTGCAACAAATCAAAGCACTGACTTTAGTTACATATTAGTGTGTTTAAATTGTTGATTAAATTAAAGGAAAGCTGATGTTAATTGATGACATTCTTAGTACGCAATTCTGGAGAAAAGATATACGGCCCATTCTTAGTCGGTCCACCGGATGGGATGGCCGATTCGGTAAGAGTGCTGGCTGGCTTTGTAGGTCGTACATTCAAACCTCAATTGAGTCAAACCAATTACTTACAAATTTGATACTTGTCGCTACTTAACAGGGCACTTGACAATACTGGAATAGGGCAAGGACAGGTTAGCTCAGTGTCAGGATAATGTGACTGAGTGGGATATTGGGTCATGGTGTTAGCAGCCTGATTTCCCAGTGGGCCAGCACTATAATGTCACCATGAGTGCGCACTGTCACAAGTCGTTACATGTCCTGATATGACCTTAGATGTTGGCAGGACATAAAATTCCAACAACCAACCAACATTTGGTGGAGAATTCAGTCAACCCGTAATTGACCCATGGTAAAAGTGTCTAGGTGGGCATTGGTCATTCGCCCAGAAACCCGGAAATAGGGAAAGCGCGTAGAGGAACATTCAGCCAGAGAGCTTAGTGAGAAGTGTGTGTGTGTGGGAGGGGGGGGGGGGGTGTGTAATGATGATGTCCGACTTGTAACACGTCCATGGCCATGGCCACTTTAATAGTGCTGCTCCACTGAGATACAGTGCCACTGGTGCAATGGCACAGTATACCACTCAGGTTTGATTGGTTGTTGGAGTTTTACATCCTGGCAACATCTAAGGTCATATCAGGACGGGTACCAACCTGTGACAGTGTGCACTCATGGCAACTTTATAGTGCTGCTCCATTGTTTGACCAGGCTGCCAGCACCATGACCTGATATCCCACTCAATCACATTATCCTGACACTTAGCCAACCAGTCATTGCCCTATCCTGATAATGCAGAGCGCCTGGCTAGGAAGTATACATTTTTAAGTCATTGGATTGACTCGGCCAGGGTTCGAATCCCATGATTCACCAAAACGGGAGACAGACACTCAACTCATTCGGCCACCCCTCTGGTCGAAAGTATATCACTCAGTCACATTATCCATATACTGAGCTAAACAGTCCTTGCCTTATCTTATTAATGCCGAATGTCCGGCTAGGTAGCGACAAGTATTAATCTGTTGCTTTGATTAGATTATATTGATTTGATTGGAAGCGGTTACTTTTGTCTTTTTTATGGAAATGGGCAACAAACTATTGGTAAAGTGCAGAAGATTGTCCAACCTGCATAATAGGCCTGTACGTGCTATAGTAATGTACTCATTCAGTGGCAGTTGTAGTCGATTATCCTACGGATACCATGCCTTTTGGCTATCTTTATTTTATTATTTTAATAAAATTGTAATAATTCCATTTTGAGGTAGATGGAGGTCATTCGTACAGTATCTCTATAATATAGCATAGTCATTAGGTGTAGAGAATAATACATTCCTTACATGAATATTCTTACATGAATATGGGATATTTAAGCTCGAATCCAATTAGTTGGAATTGGTTTTAATGCATACTCAAACACTGTCAACTTTACTAAGGGATAACAAGGTTTGCACTGTTTTCCAAATGTGTAATGTTCCCTAACCTATGTAACAAAACATATTTAAGCTGTACAAACCTTTGCCAACCAGGACTTTTTCTAGCCGGGACTTACATGCCAGCAGATTATAGTGTCATCTGGCAGAGAGTGTGTGTCTGTATATGCATGTGTGTGCCGAAGTGTATGTATTTGTACATATGTGTGCGCGTGTGGAGCCGGACGTAGCTCAGGCGGTAGGGTGTCCACCTGTGAAGGTGTGGGTCATCCGATTGATCCTGCGCAGTGGACCCATTTGCAGTTTAGACTATTTTCCGTTCCACCCAGTGGTCCACAACTGGTTCATCAAAGGCGGTGGTATGTGCTGTCCTGTCTGTGGGAAGGTGCTCTAAAAGACCCCTTGCTGCTTATCGGAAAGAGTAGCCTATGTGGTGGCAGTGGGTTTACTCCAAAGAAATATGTTAGAATGACCATATGTTTGACATCCAATAATAGTCGATGATAAAAATCAATGTGCTCTAGAGGGGTTGTTAAATAAAACAATCTCTCCTTTGTGTGTGTGCATGTGTTAGTGTGTGCATTTTCATGTTAGTGTACATACTCTCGATTATTATCCGGGAATCTATTCAGTTGACAAGCGTCCTGGCTGGCAAAAGACCTAGCTGGGAAAATATCAGGTGGAAATTATCGGCTGGCAAATAGCAGGTGGCAAATTCCGTGTGGCAAATGTCTGAGAACCGCTGAAGACTGACAATTGCCCATAAAGTTGCACAATCAATTGAAATCATAATATTGTCTAAACCAAAGTACTTACCTACAATTGACCCTACATATCCAGTTTAGATACTGGTGCACCTATTACACATTTATTGCTGCATAGAAATAATATTAAGTCTATTGAATAGAACATCTCACTGCTGCAAGTGATATAAGTATATGATGTCCGGCAGATTGGTGTGCATGTCTAAATTCATTTTAATAGTTTTGCTTCAAATTTCTCCAAAGCTAAACCTTTAAAATGAAGGTTACTTTAAACTAAAGTGAAAGTATATTATTATAATCAACCGGACACGGTGACCGAATCGGTAGAGCGCAGGCGGAAGATCGGGAGTTCGAATCCGAGCCGAGTAAAATCAATGACTTATCAAATTGATACTTGTCGCTACCTAGCCTGGTACTCAGCATTAATAGGAAAGGACAAGGACTGGCTAGCACACTATCAGAATAATGTGACTGTCTGGGATATTAGGTCATGATGCCGGCGGCCTGGTCTCCCAGTTGGGCAGCACGATAAAGTCGTCATGAGTGTGCACTGTCACACGTCGATACCCCTACTGATATGACCTTTAATGTTGCTAGGTCGTAAAACAACACCAACACAAAAACCTAATATATTTATCTATAAAAAAAAAAAGGTGGACAATAAAAACCATCGTCATTATTATACAACCTTAACAAACGGAGACGTAGGTTTTATACTGATAGCCATTAATTTCCTACATTCCCTTACTGTCTGTAGGTCGTCTTGTAAGCTGTGGTTCCGAAACGAGCCCGTGAAGATTACCCGAGCACAGGGACAGTACATCTACGACGAGAGAGGTCGCAGATACCTCGACTGTATCAACAATGTCGCCCACGGTTAGTTCATTTTTATTCCAATGTAGGTCACTTGGAGGCTTTGAATGTGGGCTTGAATGTGCTGGCAGTTAAAGTTGCATAGTCCGATGGTTTTGAATTTCTGTTTTTTTTTTAGATAAATATATTAGATCGATCAGTAGTATCTATTTTGCATTAGTTCAAAGTTACTTTTATTTTAAATGGTAAACTTTTGAGATATTTTGAGTACAAACATGGAAAATTAGTTTTGGCAAACTTGCCAAAACTCTGACACCATAGACTTCTGCAGTAACAGGTCCTGTTAAATTGACTCAGTATTGCCTTCTACACAGAAACAAATACTTAATAAGTGCATCAGTATCTAAGTTAGATATGTCAAATCAAATCTAGATAATTGGTTTGGTTTTGAAATTTCATCGGACTATGCAGCTTTAACAAAGTCTCAGAATATCCTCCTTTGTCTTCCATCGGTCATCCTTCAACTTATGGAACTGGGGCTGTCTGAGACCATCTGCTGACATATCGCAGTCTGTACACAGAGATTTAAAACCAGGACACATACCACCTCTCTATTTACACTGATCTTTCCAAAGACCAAGGTGGGTAGCTGCTGCAGCAGTCTGCTGTGGTTATGAATATGGAATTTACATTAGCTCACTGGTCGACTGTTCCTTGTATAACTATGAATATAGGTCCATCCCTTTGAGCTTAGGTGTTCATAAGAATAGGCCTACCTAGTCCTGCTTTAGGCACATATTACTTATGCCGTCCCGACCTTAGACTATGGTCTCGTGATTTTTGCCAATGATCCCTTGTATAACTCTGGGTATCCCATTAAGTGTCAAGTGTCCATGGTTATGAGCATAGGCCTACCTAGTCCTGCATTGGAGGTTCACTGCATACACTGTCCTGAACTTAGACTGTATTAGTTTCCTTATGAACTGTTCCTTGTATAACTATGAGAGTAGGTGTACCCCTTTAAGTTCAAGTATTCATTATTTTGTATATAAGCTTACCTAGTCCTGCCTTGGAAACATACTGCATATACTATCCTGATACTGGACTACATACTAGCTTCCTTATCAACTGTGTTCATATCAAAGTGTTCATGATTATGTGTATGGGCTTACCTAGTCCTGCCTTAGACACATACTGCCTGTGTCTTTTTTTAAGGTTGTTTTGTGTGATGTGGTTGGGGTTCATGTGTATGTGTATAGACGCCCACTTAGTCCATCACTAAACTTGTTACAGCTCCTTATTGTTTCCCTTCCATCTCTCAGATAGCCATGTTGACAGATACACAGACACAGACAATTGTACCACTACCCACTATCTATTTTAGAACCAGCTATCTCTGGTTGCGTAATGAGACTCTCCTCTAGCACCTCATAAAAGTTAAGGTTTTAAAATCAACTAATCCACAGATTTATAACCCAGGCAATACCCTTAACTAAATTGCATGGCATATAGTTGACACCCTGCTACCCATTGCAATCTTCTTACTAACCAATAGCAAGAACCTACAGAGACACATGATAATATCCAAACTGAATACTCTAGCCAACCCATCTAAAAGCATAAGAGGGCAAATACTGGTGCCAAAGCCATCTCAACACATATCAGCTTAAATAAGCTATTTATCTTCGCAGAAACATTTTTGAAGATTTTATTTGTGTTCTTTTTGTGTTTAAAAAATATTTTTATATATTTAACCGTCGAGCTATTCCACCCCCGCTTAAGGCGAGCCTACGAGTTAATTTATGTAATTATTTCCATGTGAATTGCCTGGGCCTGCCTCTGCCTCTCGTCCCGTCTGCAGGTAGTCCGTCGCCGTCGTTGTCATTCGCGGGCTAAGGGCGGCCAGCCAGCATATCATCTAAATACGGTTTTGTCCCTCCCCACATTTATCGGTCTAAAGCAATTATTTGTTATTTCAACTTACTGGCTGTCCTCCCCGCCGTTCGCTGTATATTGATATGACTAAATTAATCCAAAACTAAGGAGACACACTCGTGTTGCTGCCACTGTCACTGTTAATCAGCCTAAGTTACTGTCGTATTTTTAGCCAAAATAGTACTACGTTAATTCCGTTAATATGTCTGATATTATCTTCCCGCAGATCGGTTAATTAGCTGCATAAGGCCTATTAGGCATAAGGCCCTTAATTACATACAAAGCAATCGAATATCAAGTTGACCATAGCGATTAATCTACAAGAAGACTGGAGGATAGTAAAGAATGCTAGGAACGTTCCAATTCACCTTTCCAAGAGCTCATGGCTTTATTCTTACCCAAACTAACAATATAGTGTAGCAACATGTCAGATCCGCACGAGTCAAACCCTTCCCATATAATGAAGTTAAATAAGTTTGGAATTTCGACAATAAAAGCCTAAATCTCGGCTAAAACATCAGAGCGTGCAAAAACACATCCGATGGGTCTGGGTCCGAACGCCAGACCTCCCATCATTGCTAGGAAAGTCACAATTGATGTATCCTAGCAACGCTTAACAGCAGTGAACCCGGCCCCGCAAATGGCGGTAAATGTGAGCCTGGTGAGTAGCCCACATTTCATAATGCGAGCTAACCAGCCCAGGCCCGCATCTCCACCGGTCGAGTAGTCTCGCCCACTTCATATATATAAATTGTTTTATTATTTTGTTCATATAACTTTTAAAGGTTAATAGAATGACTGGGACAATGCAGGGGGGTACCTGGGTACCGGGGGACAGTGTGCAGAGGATATGAGCATGGGACAAGTGGCTGGGTGGGCTTCCTCTGAACGAACTGAAGGGTCTGCCAGGTTTCAAAATAGCACACCTGAATGTACATGGTCTCACACATAAAATAGAGCCATTAAGAATTGATCTGCTAGGATCGGGACTTGATATTTTCACAGTATCAGAAACATGGCTCAATAGCCTTATAGAAAAGAAACTAACTTCAATAACAAACTACACCTTCCTCAGGTATGATCGAAAAGCAAACATCTAAATGGGCAAGCCAAAGATGGAGGTGGACTAGGAATTTACTGCCAAAATTCTTTACAAGTAGATTCTAATAGATATGCAGATAACAATATTTCAAATGCTGTGCTGGAACTGCAATGGGTGGTTATAACAAGGCCTTATACAAAGAAGATCCTAATTGGAAATGTGTACAGACCACCAGATGGAAGTGTTAAACAGGTCTTCGGGGAATTGAGTAATGTGATGAATGAAATAGATGACATAGACAAGTATGAGACCCTACTGATAGGTGACTTCAATGCAGACTGTAGTGCTAAGAGAAAGCTACCAGCCATAATCATAAATCAATTTGTTTCAGAGCATGAGCTCCAACAGCTGATAGATAAACCAACCAGGTCAACTAGAACAACTGCAACCACAATCGATTTAGCCTTTACTAACATCAAGTATTGCACTCAAGCAGGGCTCCTTAACTACAATGTCAGTGACAATAAGCCAGTCTATATTATCAAAACGAAACCCGGAAACAACAAAAAAACCACCGCATACTGCGAAAGGACATATAGAAACTTTTCAACTGATGCACTAACGACAATCTTGTTATAACCCCACTACAATATTTGAAGAGCAGGATCCCAACAAATGTTGGGATATTTTAGAAGATATGATAACCCATGCAGCAGATAAACTTTGTACGATGACTGAACTAAAAAGAAAAGAGAACACAGCTGTTTACTTCACCAGTGAACTGATAGAACTGATGAACTGGTAGAACTACAAAAGGACACAGATTATTTTTAGCAAAAGGCTGTCCTGACCAAAGACCCAGAAGACCAGTTTATAGCAAAATGCTTAACAAGCAAAGCCAGAACAGAGGTGGGGAAAGCGAAATCTATGTACTACATTGATCAAGCCATAAAGCACAACCAGAATCCTAAGAAATTCTGGTATGAACTAAGTCAAATTAAACCAGAAGTCAAACCACAGATAAACAGCATAATAGACGACAGCACAGGTGAGAGAGTACCTGATGGTCAGTTAGCTGAAGTAATAAACAACTATTTTGTAGACATTGGGGCAAACCTCGCCAACAAATTCAAAAAAAAAAAACAAGTATCCAAAAGATTATCACCCAGTCGCAAATCAACATGAATACAATCTTGAGAAACAACAAGAAACGAAGTACTCACCAAGATTGAGGAACTTTCATCATATAAATCATCTGGTATGATAAATATAAATTCAGCCTTCATTAAGACTGCCATTAGCATCCTAATAAACAAATTTACACATCTCTACAACCTTGTCATTGAAACAGGTGTATTCCCAGATAAATGGAAAATAGCTACTGTCACACCAATACCAAAGATAAGTAATCCTAAATCATGCGATGAATTGCGACCAATATCAATACTGCCCCGCCCTGGCAAAGTCATTGAACAAATAATCCATGATCAAATAAGGACCTTCCTAGAAGACACCAACTACCTTGCCAAACAGCAAAATGGCTTCAGAAAAGATAAATCAACCACAATAGCCCTAGCCACTCTATTAGATGAACTGCTGACTAACATGGATAGAGGAGATCTGACAATAACCGTTTTTCTTGATTTCAAGAAAGCTTTTGACACAATAAACCATGACATTTTACTCTGGAAAATTGAAAGGCCAGCACTGGGTCCTAAATTTTGTACATTTATAGCCAACTATCTATCAAATAGACAACAAGTTACAAAAATAAATGGCACTAAGTCAACAGAGAGATCAATTACAACTTGAGTACCCCAGGGTTCCACGCTTGGGCCACTACTCTTCCTCATATTCATTAATGACTTGCCCTTGGTAACAAATGAGGCCATGTTCACACTGTTTGCTGATGATGCGGCCCTCACAGTCCATAGCCCAAACATTGAATCTGTAGCATAGGTAGTTGAGGATGTACTAGCTAAGGTTAACATCTGGTGTAAGGAAAATAAACTGACAATTAATGCAAAGAAATCTGAATACATAATTTTTGCAACCAAAGTAAAAAAATCCAGAGCACAACCTATCAATTTACATTTGGGTGATGCAGTATTGAATGAGGTAGACACATACAAATATTTAGGGACCATGCTCGATTCTACACTAAATGGTAATTGACAACTCTCAAGATTTAATCAAATGATATCCATTAAAATGACAACTTTTAGACAAATTAGGTACTACATGAGGGAGAATACAGCCCTGATACTATATAAAGTCACTATTCTTCCAATAACTGACTACAATGATTTAATATATGGACTGCTGACAAAACAAGAAAACAAATTACAGAGGATTCAAAACACGGCACTTAGAAAAACCTGTCTGTAAAGGAAATGCATGCTAAAGGACAAGTCAGCTACCTTAGGCAAAGGAGGGACACACATCTCCTCACACTCATCCAATGATGAACAATATGTTGACCATACAAACAGAGTAACCAGACACAGAGCGATGCTACACTTCTAAAAATACCCAAGCCACTAACAAACAAGCTGACTAAAGCACCGATTTACAGAGGTGGCACATTATGGAATAAACTTCCAGTGAGGACAAGACAGTCCACAAGTCTCCCTGAATTAAAAAAAAACCCATCTACGACGGAATGAGCCTGGAAATGATTCTAGTTGGATCCTACTGAGGTACATGATTAATCAATATTAACCTACTTACTAACTCAATAGGCGCCACCTGAGATTACCATGAACACAAGTTCAATCACAAAGGCCCACCCTACATCCCCCATCACCCTTTCAACGAGTATGTTACTACTAGAAAGATAATCAGTTATGCCCCACCCCCTACTAAAGCCTACCATACTAGTCTAACATAGTTACCTCCCCGCATATGTTTCTTTTTCTCTTATCTTGTTCTTTACCTATCATTCATGTACCGATGTTTTGCTTATTTTCCTGTAGTTGTCCATCTGTATATTGTTGTAGATTTATTTACTGTGTAGAGGCAATTGTGATTAGGGCTGGAAGACCAGTGCATTAGCACTGACAACATGATGTTCAGAGGAATAAAAACACTTGAACAAAAAAAAAACTTAATCAAAATACAACAGGCCTGTCAGACCCCTACACAGGTATAGGTATTCTAAAGGCCATCCTTGCCCTGACCCTTGTACATACATATATACATAAAACCTGTCTGATATAAGTCCCCACTGCAATCTCTCAGACTTCCGATCCCATCATTAGGCCACACAATACGGAACACTTTTGATGGGATTCAAAAATGGGGAGGTTTCTCGCATTTGCTATTGGTGATTGGATCCACTGATTTGCATATTTACAATATAATATATATATATGTGTATTGGAGATATGTTATATCTTTTTGAAAAAAATAGAGAGAAAGCAAAGGAAGAAAGAAGTATTTAAAGACAATTCTAGAATCATGCAATACCATGTGATGCATGCTCACCAGGTGCATAATACTTATGTTGAACTGGAATTATATGCAGTTACTATTACAACTAATAGTCAATTTATATTATGCCTCTATTATCGAACAGGATTTTCATGTGGTTATTATTGCAACTGATAGTGTCATTTATGTACCAACAAATTGTAATAAACACCCGGAAGACCAGTGCTCTGGCACTGACAAAAGACATTATTTGCTGAATAAACTACATTTAGTAACAAAACTAAACATACCCAATCAGAGCTCAATTTTCACTGCAGAAGCTCGAGCACTCTTTAATGTACACCAAGGTCTCCAACCAACAATATTTTGTTGTTTTCAGCGATTCGCTTGTCTTCTTGTCTTTTTGTCTTCTGGCTGTTGCTAGCCTCAAAACAGACCACTCTGGGGATAAAATACCTAGGGGTGAGTTAGCAACTTTCATAAATTGGTGAAAAATTAACAAATCAATTAGAGGATGTGCCGCCCCTACTAGTGTTTATCATACTGGTCTAGCATAGTTAGGCTTCTTTTTTCTGATATTGTATAACAATGGTATAAAATAATTACCGCTATATTAATATGTATAGTTATGGATTTGTCTTCACTATAAAATCCATATAAAATGATACATGATACAGTTATGCCAACATCAACACTGAACTTGTTTGAGCGACGAAACTAGGTATCCCGTGACTATTCTTAGTAGGTATGTGATGTCAAACAGGGATGGGCCAGGTGGAATTACATAGGTTATAATGCATATTCAAGGAATTAAATTGACTATTTGTGTTTGTACTACGTTCTGGTTTGTACTGGTACGTACTGGTTTGACTACTTTCGTTTGGGACTTCCATTAACGTACACTACTGATAAAGTTGATAGCTCTTCTCTATTATTACTGAACCGTTAGTCTATATATGATAAAGTTTCTATTTCATAGAGAAAATCTATCCAACTGTGTAAGTACTCCCCAGAATACATAACTCTAACCGCTGAGGAGAATATTACAGGCCGAATGACACTAATAGCATGGCAACATGCAGAAACCCCTCCGCCTTGGTTAGGCCATACATAACTCCGAGAGAATTCGTTGTGTCAAAATATACAAATTAATGCTAGTCACATTTAATCACAATAATTGTGAATAAGTAAAGTTGTATTAATTATGTTAGTGCCCCTTTAACTAACATAATAGTTCAGAATAGTCAATGGCAGTGTGGTGGCTTTTGTTGTTGTTGTTGGTACATTCGTTGATTAAAGCTGCATAGTCAGATGACAACATCAAATTTTCAAAAACAAAATAATTATCTAAATTGGATTCTACATATCTACCTTCGATACTGGTGCACTTATTAAACATGTGTTGCTACACAGATGGGAGTAGTGAGGCAATTGAATATAACCTGTTACTGCAGAGGAATATGGTGTCAGTTTTGGCAAGCTTGCCAAAATTAATTTAGCATGATTGTACTTCAAATATCTCAAAAGTTACCCACTTAAAATAAGTTACTTCAAGCCAAAGTAAGGTACATTATAACGATCAACCTAATGTATTTATCTCAGAAAATCTCAAAAACCCCAAAACCATCGGACTATGCAACTTTAAGCAGCGGAAATTTCAATCATGGACAATTGATCTTCCTCATTCCACTGCTCCTTACCCTCTCCTAGTAATGCCGAGCGCGAAAAGAAGGAAAGCAAGGCGGGGGTGGAGAAATGAGACGCTTTATTGGCGCCTCAAGAACATACATGGTAAAAATCACAATAGAGGCCCATACGGAGCAACAGGGTTAACAATGGCATGAAGAGTAGATAAGCAATGTAGGAAATGATAAACTATGAGGTATCAGTGTCAGTGTTCATGGGGCATTAATAAGCTATCAGGTATGAGAGTCAGTGTTCATGGGGCCTGAGTATCTTTTGAGTGAGGGGGTGCCGAGGAGCCCTCCACCAGTTTAGGGGGAAGATAGGGAAAAGAGTTGGGTGGGTGGGTGGAGAAGATTTGCTGACAGGGAGACGGCAGGGAGCTGAATGAGGAGGAGGGCTGGCGGGCGGCCTTATAAGGGGGGAAGGGAGGCGGCAGCAGGTGAGGTGCGAATGCTAGCGGCCCGGGGGAGGGTGCGGGGTGGCGAGCAGCTGGGGTCGGGTGAGGTGTGGGGCGCGATCAAAGGACGGGCGGGGGGAGGTGGCGGTGAGTGAGCGAAGTCGGCCGAGGTGTGGAGGCGGCGCGACGCGCGGGGCGGGGGAGGGTCTCCTTCTTTCCTCGCATCAAACGTAATGCTACGCATTACGACCGATGCGCGAAAAGAAGGAAAGCAAGGCGGGGGTGGAGAAATGAGACGCTTTATTGGCGCCTCAAGAACATACATGGTAAAAATCACAATAGAGGCCCATACGGAGCAACAGGGTTAACAATGGCATGAAGAGTAGATAAGCAATGTAGGAAATGATAAACTATGAGGTATCAGTGTCAGTGTTCATGGGGCATTAATAAGCTATCAGGTATGAGAGTCAGTGTTCATGGGGCCTGAGTATCTTTTGAGTGAGGGGGTGCCGAGGAGCCCTCCACCAAAACGGCGGAGAGGGCTCGAGGGGCGCCCGAGGGTGCGAGGCGGGGCACGTAGGTGTGGACGGCAGCAGAGGTCCAGGTACCTTGGGCCATTATCTCAGGAAGGGGCACCCCGGCGCGCTGGCAAGCCTGGGCGGCGCCCCGGCGGAGGCTATGAAGGGTGAAGTCCTCGGGCCGGGGGACCCCTTGGGCGGCGAGGGCCCCTCGTAGCAGCGTGGTGAGAGAGCGAGGGTCGAGGGGCCGGCCGGAGGTCGTGAGGGCAGTGCCGTGAGGTCGGCGGCTGGGCTGTCTGGGGAGGGTCCCCCGTGAGGCTGGGCTGTGTGGTGTGAGGTGCGAGGTGGGGGTTCCGTGTGTGGACGGGGGTGTCCGGGGAGTAGGTCGACAAGGGGCAGGCGGCCAAAAAATAGAGGAGGCTGCCCCTTGGAGGGAGCGGGTGAGGAGGTCGGCCGGCGAAGTCCTCAGGGCTGGGGGGACGGGGGTCGGGGTCGGGTCGGGCGGGTTGATGACGGTGGTGTCGTGGTCGGCGGCTGTACCATCGGAGGGGGGTTCTCCGTGAGGCTGGGCTGGGCTGTGGTCTGAGGGTTCCTCCTGAGGCTGGGCTGGGCTGTGGCCTGAGGGTTCCTCGTGAAACTGGGCTGGGCTGTGGTCCGTGATGGGCGACTGGCGCTGGGCGGCGATGAGAGCCTTACTGAGGGGGCGCTGGGGCCCGACAGGGAGGTGGTTGCCGATGAGGTCGGCAGTGCCGAGGCGGCGGTCAGGCCGCGCCTCGGGCAAGCTGGGCTGGGCTGGGCTGTGGTCTGAGGGTTCCTTGCGAGGCTGGGCTGGGCTGTGGTCCGTGGGGCGACTGGCGCTGGGAGCCTTACTGAGGGGGCGCTGGGGCCCGACTGGGAGGTGGTTGCCGATGAGGTCGGCCGTGCCGAGGCGGCGGTCAGGCCGCGCCTCGGGCAAGCTGGGCTGGGCTGGGCTGTGGTCTGAGGGTTCCTCGTGAGGCTGGGCAGGGCTGTGGTCTGTGATGGGCGACTGGCGCTGGGCGGCGATGGGAGCCTTACTGAGGGGGCGCTGGGGCCCGACTGGGAGGTGGTTGCCGATGAGGTCGGCAGTGCCGAGGCGGCGGTCAGGCCGCGCCTCGGGCAAACTGGGCTGGGCTGGGCTGTGGTCTGAGGTGTTGTCTGGCAGAGGGTTCCTCGTGAGGCGAGGCTGGGCTGGGTTGTGGTCTGAGGAGTGAGGTCCGAGGTGATAACCCCCGGCTGTGACTGGGCGGCGCTGCGATCGGTGGTCTCTGGGAGGTTGTCGGTGGAGGTCGCGGGGCTGTCGGCAGTGGTGAAGGTGAGGCGCCGGAAAGGGCCCCCCGGGCCGGCCGGGGGGAGGCCGGCGGATCAAAAATCCGCCGAGGCGGCCGGGGTCTGTGCTCCCCGGGGCGGTGCTTGAGGTGGCGGCGGGGGGTGCGCTCCCCCGGCGAGGTGTGCCCGAGGTGACGGGATGTGCAGTGTGCTGTGCGCCGTCTGATGGCGAGGGGCCGTGATCTGTAGGATGGGGGCCTCGGCGCCCGAGGGCTGGTCCCGAGGTGCCCGGGGGGAAACCGGGGCAAAGCGCGGCGAGGCGCGTCGCGGCGAGCCCGAGGAGGGGGCCGGGGCGGCCGCGGCGGTGGTCCGGGCTCCCTTCCGCGGTGGCTGAGGTGGCGGGGGAGGGCGCGCCCCCCCGGGGACGTGTGCCCGAGGTGCTGGGATGGGCGGTGTGGTGTACGCCGTCCGCCGCATCTGGGTGGGCGGCGGCGTCCCCTCGGGCGCGGCGGTGAGACGGCTGCCTTGTTCTTGCTGGGGGTGGGCCGCCCCCGGCGGAGTCGCGTGAGGCGGGGGCGGGGGGGAGCCCCCGCCTGCGGCGCGCGCCCGAGGTGCTGGGGCGGTCGGCGTGGTGTAGGCAGTCGGCGTTGCACCAGGCGGTAGCCCTCGGGCTCTCCTCGATTCGAGGGCGTCCAGGCGGGCGTGGAGGTGGGCGGTGGTGGCGCGCTGGTGGGCGGTGGTGGCGCGCTGGTGGGCGGTGGTGGCGCGCTGGAGGGCTCCAAGGTCGAGGAGAGCCTTGAGAATCTGAGGTATCTCGGTGCCCGAGGGCGCCGGGGGAGAGGCCGGGGCCGAGGAGGCCGACGCGCCTCCCGGCGCGCCCGAGGAGGGTGCCGGCGTGGCCAGGGCGGTCGCCCGGGGGCTCTGGCGGCCCGTGGCCTTGTCGTGTCTGGGCATCCTGGAGCGGTCCGAGGGGATGCAGCGGTCCGAGGTGTAGGCCCAAACAGAAGATTTGCTGACAGGGAGACGGCAGGGAGCTGAATGAGGAGGAGGGCTGGCGGGCGGCCTTATAAGGGGGGAAGGGAGGCGGCAGCAGGTGAGGTGCGAATGCTAGCGGCCCGGGGGAGGGTGCGGGGTGGCGAGCAGCTGGGGTCGGGTGAGGTGTGGGGCGCGATCAAAGGACGGGCGGGGGGAGGTGGCGGTGAGTGAGCGAAGTCGGCCGAGGTGTGGAGGCGGCGCGACGCGCGGGGCGGGGGAGGGTCTCCTTCTTTCCTCGCATCAAACGTAATGCTACGCATTACGACCAATGCCGAGCGCAAGGCTAGCTGGCGACAAGTATACATTTTTAAGTCATTAGTTTGACTTGACAAGGGTTCAAACATATGACCTCAAATCCCTGGGAGATGGACGCTCAACTCATTTGGCCGTCCTACTTGGTTGTTGCAGTGGGTCACTGCCACCCGAGAGTTGTCGCTGCTGGGGCGGCCCAGATGGCCGTGTTGAACACGAACAGCCGCTTCCTGCACGACAACATCGTCCTGCTCGCCAGCCGCCTCGCAGCCACCTTCCCCGGGGACCTCTCCGTGTGCTTCATCGTCAACTCCGGGTAAGGTCTGCGCATGTGTGTCAAAACCACTCCCTGCCATTTCCACCTCTCTTCACTACTTCTCTTCCCACCTCCCGCCTTCCCTCCCCACTCCCTTCCCCCGCCCGTCTGCCTCTTCTTATTACCCATTTCCCGTCCCCCGTCCTTCTCCTCCCGCTCACACTCCCCTCCCCTGCCAACTTCACCTCTCTTCGCCATTCCCCCCCCCCCCCCAACTCCCCCGCATTCCCCACCCCTCCCCCTCCTGTAATCTTGTTCACATTTATATCCGAAAGCTTATGTGATATTCAGTTGTATTATTGTTCACATTTATATCTGAATAGCTTAGGTGAAATTCAATTGCATTCTTGTTTGTAGTTCAAGTGAGTGGAACCTTTATGTATGTATACTAAAGCCCCGTTCACACGGGGAATGTAAATCGATTCCTAGGATTCGACTTGCCTAGTTCGGCTCACATTTCGCATGTGAATGGGGCGCTGAGGCAGATTAGGGCTGAATCGATTCCTGTGATGCGGATACTGTAAACCACTTGTGGAGGTCGATTACGTGAGTCGATTTCTGTGAACCGATTTATTTTGCCCGTGTGGACGCGCTGAGGCGGATTAAGGACGTCACATGCATGCGCAGTCAAGACCTTAGTTTGTTGACTTTCCGGTCGATCAAAAGCGCATATTATATAATTTAGTCTATGAAACCGCTAGCTGTGCACAGATATTTTTTTCAAAATTTATTTTTAGGGTTTCACTGCCTAGCAGAAGTTTTGACCCTTCCAAACCAATACGATTCAGTCCATACATATCTAGGTCGAACCCACACTCTCTCGTGGTGACGTCGACTAACCGAAACTGGCACTGGTTAGTATCGACTTGCTCATGCGCTGATATCGATTTCCGGCCCAAGTACTGCCTGTGTGAACGGGTGTCTAAATCGATTCATATGATTCGCCTTGTCTAAATCGCTTTAAACTTTTCTCGTGTGAACACGGCTTATATATAGTTAACGCTGAATATGTAACTTCTGCTTTACCAACAATTTATTTCTGTTTAGTTCCGAAGCCAATGACTTGGCATTACGGTTGGCTCGTGCACACACAAAGTGTGAAGATGTCGTCGTACTAGACCAGTAAGTAAATGCCGGTTCATGAAAATGGCGTTTCATTTTTTTTTTAAACTATTCTCAAATTTACTCCTTCCTCGTGTAATGTGCTAATCTACAACTTACAAGTTGACAAACCGTACCCTGTAGGTTTAGTTGTGGTTTTGTGGGTGGTTTTATTTACTTTTTTTGTTGGTTTTGCTGTTTGCTTTTATAAAGAAATCTTTGATCTTTTCCTGCATTTACTTCTCTGTCCGATAACATGCTGTGACGCAGTAAATCTCATTTACGAACATCTGTAGAATTCGATTTAACAATAACAAATAATAACTAAAAAGTATATTCTTGGATTTACACCTTGGGGTTTCAATAGGGAGCTGTGAAAATGCAAGTTTCACACACTCCTGGCAAAGCTGCGGAGTTCTACACCTGGGTCATTATCAGGCAAAACTAAAAATTAGGCAGGTAGCCTTGTGACGGTTAATACACCGGTAGTGCTCTGTGGGGGAGCATACATTGAAGCCCTCCAACTTAATGAGCAAAATGGAATTTCAAGAGGCAGCACTATAAAGTCACCATGAATGCGCACTATCCCAAATCAGTACCCGTCCTGATATGACCTCATTTATTGATAGGACGTAAAACCGTTAACAGACTACGTAGATTTAAGCACAACAAAGGTAATAATTAAATATCCACACATATACCTTCCAAACCAGCAAATATGATTATTGCAACCACTCCGACCTGACATTAAAGTTGCATAGTCCGATGGTTTTGAGTTTCTGTCATTTTCTGAGATAAATATATTAGGTTGATCATTATAGTCTACCTTACTTTAGCTTGAAGTAACTTTTATTTTCAATGGTTAACCTTTCAGATATTTGAGGTGCAAACATGTAAAATTAATTTTGGCAAGCATGCCCAAACTCTGACACCACAGGCTTCTGCAGTAACACATTGTATCAAATTGCCTCAGAGTTCCTTCTATGTGGTGACACATGCTTAATAAGTGCACCAGTATCCAAGTTAGGTATGTAGAATCAAATCTAGATAACTATTTTGGTTTTGAAAATTTGATGATTTCATCACACTATGCAGCTTTAAGTTTTACATATGCCCTTCCCCACTAGAGGCATGCCTCGTATCATGTGCAGTCAGTCCTCTCCATATTTACTCTGAATGTGAGGGTGGCATATATACCGTGACGCCTGTACCTGTACCTAAAGCATCAGTGTGATATATATACATATATGGGTCGTTCTCAGAAACTGTGTATCACTTGAGGTAGTTTACTTCAAATGCATATTTCAAAGGAACCCATTATTGGAGTGTCAATATTTAGATTTGATCATTTAGCCCAATAATGTGTTAGATATTTTAGATCAAAAGTAAATGTTAATATTGTGTATTATGTATCTTATTGTGATGGATGTAGCTAAATAAATAGAAAATTACATCACTAATTTGTGACATTGTCAACAGCATTGAAAATAAAGTGTCACAAACTTAATCAAAACCTATGAACAACAACCCATTTCACTTCAAATGGTCATGTACAATGTCTTCATTAAGTTGGAAACATTTATTTCTTCTTTTTTTTAAATTAAAAAAAATAGTTGACCTTTTCTGGAATCATGAACATCGTAACATTCGTTTCCACTTGCAAGTACTATCAAACTCTGCATCAAACACTTAGTACAGATACAGTACAGGAACTATTTTCACCATTTCACACTCTATACATGGACCCAGTTATGGTATAGTAAAAGATCAATCCTGAAATTGCCCCTAAACATTGAAATTTGAGCCAAACATTTGTGTAAAATTGTTGATTCCACTTGGACTGTTACCTTGCTAATAGTTTTCTGCTTTTCTCTTTAATCATCACAAATATGACAAAACCATATCAATGAGGTTTTAAATTATTATTACTACTGTTTATAAAGCAAGTGGCATGTGAAATGTCCTAAAAATGTCAAGCTTTGTATGGAAAATATTTGATTTTGGAGTCAGATTGGTTTCCATGCTATACTGTTATTTACTGGGTGTGAGCATCATTTGACCTACTTAAAAATGTCAGAATATGTTTATTTAAATTATTCAGATGCAAAAGGACATACACTTTCAGGTAGCTTGTATATATAGACTTTGACAGTATTTTGATTTTGTGGTACTGATATCACAGTATTGGTACAAAACTTCTGAGAACGACCCATATATATAAATTTATGTACATATATATATACACACATATACATTTTATATATCCATATATGCATTGCGTTTAATTAACTTCAACCGAGATTCCATTTATGCGTATTCGTGCTGGTGTCCTGGTCTCCCAGTGGAGCAGCACTATAAAGTAACCATGAGTGTGCAGTCACAAGTCGGTACCCGTGCTGATATGACCTCAGATGTTGCCAGGACGGAAAACTCCAACAACCAACCAACTTGACTTTATTGTATACTGGACGCGGTTGCCGAATCAGTAGAGACAGGCTTCTCGTGCGAAAGGTCGGGAGTTCGATTCCAGGTCGAGTCAAACCAATGACTTACAAAACTGATGCCTGTTGCTACATTGCCTAGCCATCAGGATTATTAGGATAGGAAAAGGACTGGTTAGCTCAGTATTTGGAGAGTATGACTGAGTTGGATGTCATGGTGCCAGCACCCTGGTCTTCCAGTGGGGTAGCACAATGAAGTTTCCATGAGTGCGCACTGTTGGTTCCATGAGTTGGTACCCGTCCTGATATGACCATATATGTTGCTAGGATGTAAATAGCCAACAACACACACACACTTTATTCTTTCATTGTGTTTCACTAAACTCACTTCTTTACGCTACACTGTACTACTCTGAGTGTGACACTAACTAATTGCCATGCGTGTATGAAATTAATCATCCTTATTCACAGTCGACAGATCAATGTATTGACGCTGACACAAAGACTCCATTCAAATGACTAAATCACGTTAGCAACAACAAAAATATTTAAAACGCACATCGCTTACATAAGATGCAAGTCACTCCGTATATCTAAAGCACAGCCTTTAGAGGAACTAATTGCATTATTAACATAGTGCAGTAGTCCTGTCACTCCTTGAAGCCTTGGCAATGGCATGATCATAGCAAGACTTAAGATGAATTTGTTTGTTTGTTTGTTGTTGCTTTACGTCCTAGCAACATCTAAGGTCATATCAGGACGGTTTAATAGGAAAAAGATCCAGACCACCACCATGATGAGGAAGACCATTCAGGGCCACTTCAACACTTTCAAGCCGGCGGAAGTGATTATGAAGCTGGCAGAAAAGTTCACGGGGATCAAAGGGATCCCGGAATTGGCCATCAAAGAGATGGATAGCGATGTCAAGCTTGGTGAGGACCGCAAAAAGTTTGAAGGGGTCCTACACACCGTACACAAGGCTGTATTATTGGCTCTCGCAGCTGTCAAGTTCTCGTCGCTGTGGGAAGAAATGGACTGGGGAATTGCGCTGCTCACAGCAGCCAGCAATTTCCTCTCCTACAGACGTTTTGAAAAGGTCTTCAAGGCGGTCTGTACAGATGAGGAAAAAGAGGTAGCCAGGTCCAAGAAGGTATTGGACAATGACGGGAAGGAATATATATGTTATTCCTTAGCCCCAAGCCCATGAAAGGCAAGCCGCTGGACAAAACGAAGATCTTCGGTAGGCAAATCCAGTACTTGTTCAAACAAGTGGAGACCGGATCCAAGTGCGGGAAACACATGGAAACGGACCAAAACAAATCCGGAGATGCGAATGCTGCCTGCTTCAAGAAGATGAGGCAGGATTTTCGAAGCCATCAAACCGGACAGCGAGGAGGCCGATTCGGAATGAACTACAGCTAGCAGGCCTGGGGAAGGGACCAGAGGCAGTCGTTCGGCTGGAACGACAGGAACAGACCCTTCAAGAGAGAGTTTAATGCCCAGAACCCGTTCCCTGGCCAGGGAACAAGTAGAAGTGGCAACGCAGACCCCAGTAAGCAAATTTAAAGCTGGTAATCTAAATAATTGCCTACCAGAATGGAATAACATTACAGAGAATTTAGCTATACTTAGCTTAGCGGAAGGAGTGAGAATACCACTTTTGTAGGAGCCTATTCAAGGTAGCATACCCTTTCCTTAGCACTTTGATACTTCAGAATGCGAGGCCATGAACTTTCAGGTTCATCAATTTTGTGAAAAAGGCATTATAGAACCAGCACTTCATGAGCCTGGGAATTTATTTCTAATATTTTCATGAGACCCAAGCCAAATGGAGATGTCAGACTAATTTTGGACTTAACAAGGTTAAACAAATTAGTTGAGGATAAACATTTCAAAATGTTTTCACTAGAAACAGCTAGAGACTTAGTAACCCAAGACTCTTGGCTAGCCAGTGTGGCTCTCAGAGATGCATACTATGCAGTACCAGTTTATAAATCTGATCGTAAATATCTCAGGTTTTGTTGGAATGATAACCTTTATGAGATTACTTGTATGCCTAACGGACTAACTTGCGCTCCACGCATTTTCACAAGGTTGCTTAAACTGGTTTTTTCCCACATGGCTAGGAAAAGACATGTTATGTTTCCGAATATTGATGACTCGTTTATTGTGGCACAAACACAAACACCATTATCAGACAGCAGTTGAACAAGCTATGTGAGACATTTAACAAATTAGGTTTCTACATACATGAAACTAAATCAGTATTAACACCAACAAAGAAGTTAAAGTTTCTGGGATTCTTTATTGACACCACAGAAATGACCATTTCATTAACTGAACAAAAAGTTGATAAATTTACAACAGCAGCAAACCAATTATTACAATTGAACAAACCAAAGATAAAGCAAGTGGCAATACTGATAGGAATTATGATAGCCTATGCCCCAGCTATTCTTTATGGCATGGCCCATATTAAATCGCTAATAATAGATAAGAACTTAGCATTGGTGTGCACTAAAGGGAATTTTGAACAGTCCATGACCATTTCGTCAGAAGGCCTAAATGATATTATGTGGTGGCTATCATGCATTACGAATTCACCCAACCCCATTAGAATGGGAGAATCCAATACTACAGTTACAACACACGCTTTGCTAGAGGGTTGGGGGGCTCACAGAGAACAACAGGCAACAGGTGGTCGGTGGATGGAAGATGAAATCTCCGCTCACATAAATGTACTAGAGCTTAGGGCTATTTATCTAGAATTACATAGCCTAGTTCGCCTACCTAAAAATCATTTAAGGGTATTAACAGATAACACTACCGCTATGACTTATATACATAATATGGGAGGGACTCGTTCCAAACCATGTAACCAATTAGCCAAACAAATTTGGGACTGGGCAGAGGAACACGACATATGGCTGGCGGTAGCACATATTCCAGGCAGTCAAAATACTTTGTGTGAAAAGAAAAGTAGACATTTTCACGACCATTGAGAATGGTCAGTAAATCAGAGTATTTTTAACAACATTTGTGATAAATGGGGCAAACCAGAAATTGACTTATTTGTATCACGCAACAACAAAATGTTACCCAAATATGTGTCTTGGCATCCACAGCCAGAAGCCTGGAGAGTAGATGCATTTTCTCTGATTTGGAATAATAAATTTTATTACATATTCCCACCATTCAGCATTATCAGCAGAGTGGCCAGGAAGATCAAGATGGATCACTCACACACAGTACTGATAGTACCAGCAACCATGGCTAGCGGCAGTAACCTTAGAAGCAAAAGACATGCTCAGGTTTCCACGAGAAAGGAACAACCTACAACATCAAGGACCACTAACAGTTCACGGAGACGTGTCAATGACACCCCTTTTGTCATTCCTTTTTGAAGAAAACACTTAGAACAATATGGTTTAGACAAGATTACACAAGAAAGACTTATTTCACATACCTGGAAGAAAGGAACAGTGAAATTATACACAAGTTATTTAAAGAAATGGGGACTTCATTGTCTGATTAAAGGCGTTAAGCCATTAAAACCTACAAATGCCCTTATTGTAAGATTTCTAAGAATATTAGAAGATGAGGGATTAGGATTTGGTGCAATTAATGCAGCAAGATGTGCACTTTCCATTATTCTACCGAGGATAGATGGACAAACGATTGGAAAGCATCAGTTAGTAGACTAGTTTATTAGATCAGTGTATGAAAGAAACCCACCCAAACCCAAATATAATAGGTTTTGGGATGTGTCAGAAGTATTTAAGTTATTCAAGTCATGGCCTCGTAATAGACATTTATCAATGATGGAACTAGGATTTAAGTTAGCACTGCTATTACTGCTAGTGACGGGACACAGAGGCCAAACAATTGTTGCACTGTCTCTGGATGGACTAGAGATAAGGATGAAGCAATATTCGATTTAGAGACATTACTAAATTCGAATCGTACAGGGGACCCACTGTCCACGGTACATGTAAATAGTTTTCCGGATGAGGAACGGATTTGTGTAGTGTCAGCCATTAGGGCGTATATATCCAAGTCACGTGGAATAAGGAATTCCAGACAGCTTCTGATGAGCTTTATTAAACCACATAAAGCTATCTCGGGAGAGACACACTCACAATATGGACCATCAAGGTGCTTAAACAGGCCGGCATCAATACTGGACGCTGCGCATCTCACTCAAAGCGTGGAGCCATGGTCTCCAAGGCAAGACAATTAGGAATCTCAGTTAAGAGAATCTTGGCGCACGTGTGCTGGAAGACGACTAGATCGTTTGCAAAACATTACAACAAACGACTAGAAAAGTCAAGCGGCCTGGTGACTCGCCTACTCACCGACTAAAGACGGGTGAGAAACACAAAATTCTATTTTGTACTAAAACATTACAGGATCTTCAAATATTAAGAATAAAAGGATAAAACATGAGATTACATCAAATTCTCCCTGGACTATGAGTAGCCAGAGGCGTAGTACCGAGGTAAACTAGTATAGTTATACGAGTCTTACTTGGTTCAGATGATGGATAACTGGTGTTTTCCCAAGGTACTAGCCTCGGATAATCGTGGGTCAGGGCCCACCCACCCTTCCCTACCACGACTATTATGTAGGCTTGTGCCGAAACGAAAATATAAGAGTATCCATAGAATATTGAGATAATTTTTTATCCTATTAAGTATGTAAAAGATTGCTGGACCCGGATATTCTTCCTTCTCCCTGACCCACGACTATCTAAGGTAAGTACCTCGGGGAAAACACCAGTTATCCATCATCTGTACCAGGTAAGACTCGTATAACTATAATATATATAGGTTTTTAAAACTTTTCCATAACTTATTACTGTTTTACAGCTTAATTACGATCGTATTGTTAAGGATCGTTAGAACAATGTATCCATTGTTTCGTTACTTATAAGCCGCCCATTGCCGAACGGAGAAATGTTTCGCAGGAGCCATTTACATCGCTAGGATTTATTCCTGCGTTTCTTTAAGATTCCCCAATTAAGTATTGCCATAAGGCATACCTCCGAGTCCTATAGTGTTTTCTTCAACTTGTTGGTTAAGAAAGCCACAGGTGGGAGAAGTTTATAGGACAGAGAGTGTGGGAGGCACCGCTACACTGGTCCCTACCCCTCATTTGGATCAGTTGGATTTCCATACCGTCATCTTACGACTGTCTATTAACCACATGCCTGTGTTAAAAATGGTTTAAATACGGTTTTAACGCCATGATACACACCTAGTATCATTTTACTCTAATTATCTGTGTGATATTCAGCCCGAATAATGCCTAAACATTGGTCTTTTTGATTATACTCACAAACTCCGAACCATGGCTATGAAGCGGAGTAAGGCAGAGGCACCTCGAGCGCTCAATGAAGATGAAGAACCTTCACCGCCGGCGCAGGTGCAAAGGTCGCCGGAACAAAGAGATTCCAACGAGGCGGGGGGGTCCGAGGCCGTGCCCGGCCCAACTGACCTAAATGAACGAGTTGCAAGTCTAGTACAGCAACTCCAGATGCTTCCTCCAGAGTGGCGACCAGGAAAGGGAAGAAACCAGTGTTGGATTCAGAGGAATCCGACTGGGAGGATCTTTCGGAAGATCAGACCTAATCTGACGATGAGTCAGAGGAGGAAGTTGTTGTGGCTGCGCGCAAATGCAAACAAAAGAAGAAGGCACACTCATCAGATGGGGATGAGTACACTAGTGCATGTAAAAAGAAGACGCATGTGAAGAAGAGCAAGAAGAAGAGCAAGAAGAAGACCAAGAAGAGCAAGAAGAACAGATCCTCTTCTTCTGACTCTTTGTCAGACTCGTCTTCAACGAGTTCTGACACAGACACTAAACGCGCGGGGAAATATGCGGAGTTGAGTGGCAAGGTGATGAAGAAGTGCGAGGTTCTTCAGCGTAAAAAGATCCATATTACTACGATGATGAGGAAAACTATTCAGGGGCACTTCAACACCTTTAAGCTGCCTAGATTCAGATGTCAGATTTAGTGAGGACAGGAAAAAGTTTGAAATGGTTCTACACACAGTACACAAAGGGGTACTCTCGGCACTCTTGGCCATTGCACCTATAGCCAACAGAATGATGGCTGAGAATAAATTCTCATCGCTGTGGGGGAATTGGCTGTTGATAGCGACAAGCAATTTCCTGTCCTACATACGTTTCGAAAACGTCTTTAAGGCGGTCTGCACAGATGCAGTCAAGGAGGTAGCCAGATCGAAGAAAGTCTTGGACAATGTCGGGAAGGAATACGCATTATTCCTTGCCCCCAAGCATATTAAGGGAAAGCCACTGGACAAGACTAAGATGTTCGGCGGAAAACTCCAGCACTTATTCAAACAAGTGGAGACTGGTTCCAAGTGAGGGAAACATATGGAAATGGACAAAAAAAAGTCTGCAGACACAAATCCTACCCGCTTCAAGAAGACGAGGCAGGATTTTCGAAACCTTCGAACCAGACAACGAGGAGGTCGGTTCGGAACAAACTTCAACTTCCAAGCCTGGGGAAGGGGCCAAAGCCAGTCATTCGGCTGGAACGATGGAAACAGACCCTTCAAGAGGGAGTTCAATGCCCAGAAGCCGTTCCCTCACCCAGAGAACAAATAGAAGTGGCAACGAAAACACCAGTAAGCATATTTAAAGCTGGTAACCCCAATAATTGCCTACCGGAATAGAATAACATTATGGAGAATTTAGCTATCACTATCAGCGTATACCAATATGTATGAAACCTGACTTTCGGGAATTTTCAGCGATTCCCTGATAATGCTCAGCCTATGGGAGAATATCAGCATTTCCACATTTTTTCCCAGAGACCACCTTCATCCCTGATAATTATATCAATATTAGTCAGATCAATGTGAGTATTTCCATAGTATTTGGAATGTAAGCAGAACTTATCTTCTGTATTCAGTTGGTAAAGTTGTAGTAAGTTTTAATGTTCAGTTGCAGTTAGGCAAGCGGTATATAAATGTCAGTTTGTTAGAAATATTCTAGTGTAACTCTAGTGTAGTTAGTTATGTGAGTTTATGAATTATGTTGTTGAGGTGGAGTTGTTAATAATACACTGGACCAGCTGTGAGCAGTGAAGCAGTGGGACGAATCCCAGTGCATTTATGTCTTAACTTTTACATTTTTATTTGGACTGTCTCTGTCATTGTATATGGTTGACTGGAAATGACAGAGGAACAGCAACAAATAAAAAAGGTTGTGTGCTGTTTTGTGTCAGTCGTTACAATGGACACCAAAAGAAAGAGTTATCACCTTTTGAGACAGGCTCATATATATATATATATATATATATATATATATATATATATATATATTATATGTATATATATATGTATATATATAGCTGTGTCCATGACTTGGAAAAGGTGAAGATGTATATATATATATGTACAGTAAAACCTCTCTAAATCGACCGACCATGGGACCGCCTTTAGATTCGGACAGAGGAAGCTTGAGACTGATGTGGGAAAAGGGGGGGTTTATTCAGTACACAAAATTAAAGGTTACAACAGTTTAAGTGAATGTCTAAATGTTCTACAAGGCATTTGAGGTATGGGTTTAGTCCACCTGCTCAATATCTGCTGCGGGTAGAGGGAGGACCTGGGAACCCGAGGAGGTAGGCCCAGGAGCCGATCCCCATGAAGTGACCTTAATAAAGAGGGTGGATGGGCGTGGTAAAACAATCCGCTTTGAAATCTGAGCCCGAATGCGGGTCAAGCTGCGAAAGCGGAGGAGGGGGGGCATGCACCGTTTAGTGATGTGAGCATCTCAGGTTTCCTCTGGGCATGTATGTGTACACTGCATCGGACTCCCAGGTCCCCTGGGCCATAATGGCAGAAAGGTCTACCTCCCTGGAAGAGCAGGCCTGGGCAGCGCCCCTGTGGAGGCCATGGAGGGTGTACCTGGCGGCCCCGGGATGCCGGCAGCCTCGAGGGCGGCTCGAAGCAGGGGGGCGACATCGTGGGCTGTTAGCGGCGTGCCGACTCAGGCGAGGAACGCCGGAGCCTCGCCCGAGGCGGACACCAGGGCGACCGACCTCTCCCACGTGTGGACGGGGCACATGGGCGATCTGGGAAGCGCGGGGACGAAGGGCGAGATGGCCTGTGCCATGGTGCGGATGGTCTTGGAGGAGATCTGGATGGGGAGGCCGCCGGGGGTCCACCGAACGTCATCGCAGCGCAGTGTGTGCGGGCCTCCCCATGGGGCGTGGGAGGGCAACAGCAGGTTCGACTGCCGTATGAAGGTTTGTTGTTGTTTTACGTCCTAGCAACATCTAAGGTCATATCAGGACGGGTACCGACTTGTGACAGTGCGCACTGATGGCGACTTTATAGTGCTGCCCTACTAGAAGACTAGGCCGCCAGCACCATGACCTGATATCCCACTCAGTCACATTATACTGACACTGAGCCAACCAGTCCTTGCCCTATCCTAATAATGCCAAGCGCCAGGCTAGGAAGCAACAAGTATCAATTTTTAAGTCATTGGTTTGACTCAATCAGGGTTCAAACCCACGACCCCACGATCTAGCAGCATGGGAGATGGACGCTCTAACTCATTCAGCCATCCCGTCTGGTCACGTATGAAGGTGAAGTATGCGATGATGACGCCCGCCCATGGGGTGACCCCGAGGTGTCCTCGGGAGCGCATGTGGGCATAGATCCGGCGGATCATGTCTGGGGTGATGGCGAGAGCCCTCTTGATGGGAACGGCGAAGAGCTTCTCACTGCCCCTCCTCACCTTTTCTGTGAACGGCGCAGCGAACGGGGCGAGGTCGCCACCCGCCTCCTGGACCCAGGAGCGGGCGCCGGAGAGGGCGGGCGCCACTGATGCGAGGGATGGAAGCTCGCAGTGGAGGTGAGCGATGAACTGGCCGACGTCATACCGGGCAGGGGCCAGGTGGTCGATGCCCAGCTCAAGCATGAACTCCAGGTACCTCTTGGCATGGCGATCATGGTTGCGCCAGGTCCCAGGGACGAGGGCGGCGCAGTGGACGGTCATGAGGCGCTCATGCGCCCGCCCGCCATAATCTGGGGAAGAGAAGTCACAGTTCATGGGTGCGTGGCCCTTATGCGCGCGATCACCCTTATGCGGCATTGCTCGCGAACAATATCTAACGCGACCTGGGAGTAGTGCGCGTGGCTCAGGGCATCCACGAGGACCAGCTCGATCCCCGGCTTATGGCGGCCTTCGATTGTGAATGACCCGAGCGCCGCGATAAGCCATATCTCGCGAGCGCAGGCGCCGAGGATGGGGTGTTGTCGGTGTTGACTACGATCTCATAGCCGCTGGGGGCCGCCGGCCTAAGGGTCTGCACCTCCAGGACGAGGTTAATGGCCTCGGGCTCATATATGGTCGGGTACATGGCGACCATCGCCTCGTCGTAGGCCTCCGAGAAGGACCTGTCCCGGGAAAAGGCGCCCCCCACCGGAGAGGGACGAACGAGGCAGACGCCGTTGACCCTTGGAGGATCTCGCGCCACGCGGGGATGCTAAGGTCAGAGCTTTTGATCGACCGGAAAATCAACAAACTCAGCGCTCGACTGTGCATGCGTGTGATGTGCTTAAGCCACCTCAAGTAAACCGCTACCGTCCACACAAGCAAGATGGGCCGACTTAAGCTAGTTCGCTTCATATATACTACCTCGCTACACGGTCTAGTTGAGGCAAACTAGATGAGTCGACTTGGCCCTAAGTCGCTTCAGCGTCGCGTCCACACGGCCAATGTGAGTCAAACTAGATACGGCGAACTAGTTGATGCGACTTAACGCCCGTGTGTGAACAGGGCTTTAGTGTACTAAACAAGTCGTACATATATCCATGGATTAGCTTAATTTAACTTCTTTATCTGGCACCTGACCAGTTAAATTTAAATATATATATACATATCTATTCATATATACATAGTAATTAATACATACCTGCATAAGTATGCACATACATACACACCTACCTATTTACAAGTGTACATGCCTACCTACATATCTACCTGATTATATATGTATATACACACAGTAAAACCTCTCTAAATCGACCGACCATGGTGGTTGCTTTAAGGAGGTTTTTTTAATCGTTGCAATGGATTTGTATGGGCAATCGTTTGGGACCCAAAGAAAGCGATCGATATATGGGGAGTAGTCGATCTGTGGAGGTGGTCTGTGTTTTGTGTTTCATATATATATATATATATCTATATTTATGCTTACAATTACATACATACAGGCAATGCACTTACAAACCCATACACAGGGTAGGTTCAACAACCATACACCATGTAGCATGTACATGATTCTGGTTACGACACTAGTGTTCTGGAAGTGATGAAATGGAAAATATTGCACCTGGAGCAGGAATCGAATCCACAACTCTTGAATTTCAGGCCAGAGTCTTAACCATCAGACCACCTAGGATCTCTGATGTCATTACCATATCCATGTCCACCTGTCTATGTTACTCCTTGCCGGAGAGGTCAGTGTAGGCTGCTACACTACATACACACACACACACATATACATTACATGCATACATAAATGCATACACACACTCATTTCATGACACATTTTCAACCATTCCATTGATAGCTACAACGAGTACTATTTTCACCCCACTGTAACAATTTTGATCAGGCTCAGGGTGATCACCACTGCATCCTTTGAGTACAAAATACAGGTGTCTGCTGTACACATGTCTCGTAAATCCATGTAAAAGATATGTGATGCACGTTGGTCTGCTTGTTTCCAGTGCCTACCACGGTCACACCATAGCAGTGATGAACCTGAGTCCCTACAAGAAGACCGGGTACAGACCGGACTGGGTGCATGTGGTGAGTGAGATCCTTCTTCGTTTTTCCTGCTGTTATGTCCACCACGCCAGATGGACTGAAATCTAGGCTATGTACACATGTGAAGATATGAAATTCAAGGTTATTTCAAGGCTTTTCATAGCTGTTTTTTATAGGAATTCAAGACTATTTTCATTTAGTCCGAAATCGCCATTCAAAATGGTGATTCCGTACTAATTTAGAACAGTGGGGACAGCTAGGATAGTGCTTGGAGAGTGTTGTAACTTGTATGAAACCTGGCTTCCGGGGAATTTTCCGCGATTCCCTGACAATGTTGAGCCTATGGGAGAATATGTGCATTTTCACATAAATTCGCCGTCGGCTTCCCCTCTTTTAATAATAATACAGTATAACCCAGTTAAACTAAAGACCCTATAATACTAAGACGGCTCATTCCCTATCTCTCCCATGGTAATGTAAATTTTGCAGTGCCACCTTGTGGTGGGTTTGATCAGCCCGGCTGTTGGTTGGTGTTTCACATGTAAACACATACAATTATATTATACATGAGATAGGTAAGTATGAATACACATCAATATGAAATTGCTATGAACAAATACACATCATCATCAGCATCATCATCATCATCATCGCCATCATCACACATCTTTCACATTCATATATACATTTATACATATAATATAGCAACTGTTTAACCAAGAGAACAGCCAGCGCACCAAGTGGTGGGTTTGATCATTTTGATTACACAGTACAGGCTAAGTGAGCCATCTTAGTATTATCGGGTCTTTGGTGAAACCAAGCTCGGTTAATCCAAACTTTTTTCGGTGGCCCTGCAAAATACTGCCATTTATCATATAAAAAGGTTGTTAAACCAAAGTCGGTTAATCCAAATTATCGGTTGATCCAAACAAAATTGTTGGTCCCCAGGCCACTCCGGTATTGTTAAACCAAACTTTTATGTGGTTATAAGGTTATCTAAGACCCCACCAACTTTTTTTATATGATAAATGGTAGTATTTTGCTGGGCCGCCGAAAAAAGTTGAGATTAACCGATCGTTTGGTTTAACCGAGCTTGGTTTAAAGGGAAGAGGTCTAGATGGTCAGACAAACAAAGAAACTCAGAATAGTTCTAATTTGTGCCACAGCATGGTGCATGCTTAGTCCTGAACTTTTCCACTTGGTCATGTGACAGATGTTGTTGTGAAGATGGCTGGGTGAGTGGAGAGAAGGGAGAGTAAAACTGAGGTATTTTCAATTTTCTTTAGAGTAGTTCAAACAAGATTTTATATTTGCTTTAATGCAAAATACATCAGTACAATTACATTGCATAATTCAATCAGAAACACATAGAAGGAAAACGGTGTGTTGTTGTTGAATGTAAAAAGGTTTTGGGCTGTACAGATTGCAACTTCAGATTACAAGTTCAACACCTTACCCACTAGACTACAGAGGCCACATGTAGGTGGTTGTTTCAGTTCCGGCTATTTTTGTATAGGACGTCATATATACAAGGTGTATATGTATGTATGTATGTATGTATGTATGTATGTATGTATGTATGTGTGTGTGTGTGTGTATGTATGTATGTATGTATGTGTGTTTGTATGTGGGTCGTTCTCAGAAGTTGTGTACCAATACTGTGACATCAGTACCACAAAATCAAAATGCTGTCAAAGTCATATACACAAGGTTCCTCAATGTGTATGTCCTTTTGCATCTGAATAATTGAAAATAAACATATTCTGACATTTTGAAGTTTCAAATGATGCTCACACCCAATAAATAGCAGAAAAGCATGGAAACCAATCTGACTCCAAAATCAAATATTTTCCCCACAAAGCTTGACATTGTTAGGACAGTTCACATGCCACTTGCTTTATAAACAGTAGTCATAATAATTTGAAACCTCATTGCTATGGTTTTGTGTTATTTGTGATGATTAAAGAGAAGAGCAGAAAAATATTAACAATATAACAGTCCAAGTGGAATCAACAAGTTTAGACAAATGTTTGGCTCAAATTTCAATGTTTAGGGTCAATTTCAGGATTTATCTTTTACTATACCATAACTGGGTCCGTGCATAGAGTGTGAAATGGTGAAAATAGTTCCTGTAGTGTATCTGTACTCAGTGTTTGATACAGAGTTTCATAGTACTTGCAAGTTCTTTTGCTTCTTGTTTTTTTGTTTGTTTTTGTTGATGCTGTGTTTATACTGTCCATAGCATGTAAGCTCGAGTGCTTGGGCTTGTTTTCAATGCTGGCTAGCTGTAGTAGTGGTTTAATCTTATCACATAGTAGGAGGTGATACGATGTTTTTGTTTCTCACACAGTAGCAGGTACATGGTGATTATTTAGTATCAGGTGTTCTGATAGGTATATTGTTTTTATTTTCTTATCACCCTTGTAGTGGTATGAATAGTATATTAGTTTTTTTTGTTTTAGTTTTTTGTTTTACTACTACTTATGAACTAGCCTACTCTACAATTATAGGCTTGTACATAGTTTGTAGCTGTTTGTTATCTACTGAGGGTGGTCCAGATTACCCCCTTGGGGCAGCCCAGTTTGTGGGACATAACCTATCACATGCCCTTCTGGGGTTTTCAGAGTCTCCCTTTTTTACATATATATTTTTGTATTTTTTCAGATTGGGAGTCTCTGTTTTTGATGGGTTGTGGTTGTTTGTTATCTACTGAGGGTGGTCCAGGTTTCTCCCTTGGGGCAGCCCAGTTTGTGGGCCGTGACCTATCACATGCCCATCTGGGGTTCTGGCCCAGCGTCCTCCCTTTTTTACATAGATATTTTTTGTATGTCTTTAGATCAGGGATATGTCTTTCTTTTACTGATTGGGCGTTCCAAGCCTTAGTAGCCATTTCTAATGTGCTCCTTTCATGGGCCTTTATGCGGCTCCTTGTTTGTTTTATTAGTGGTGCATTGTTTATTTGTGTATCTCTGGTTGGTTGCTTTTGATATTTCCTATCGTGACTGTACCCAAATGCTAGTGTTTTGAGGTGTACTAGTCTTCTATTTTTCTTTTTTTAAAGCAATTTTGCTTTGGTTTGCATGTGCAGGTCATAGGTGGGGTGCATTCGGTCCACCCTGAGACATATTTTTAATGCTTTATTTTGTAGGATTTGCAGCTTTGCTCACATTTATATTGTGTCTCCATAGTCAAAGTATGGGAGTACCATTCCTTTGAAGACCTTTATTTACATTTCTTGTGTCATGAATTTTCTTAATTTGCCAAATAACCAGAGTTTGTGATTTATTTTTTGTATGATTTTTGTCACACATAGGTTGTAGTTTAGTTGGCTGTCCAGCTCTAGGCCTAAGTATCTGTAATTCTTTACTTTTTCCAGCACCTGGTTTCCTAGTTTTCACTGGGTGTTACTTTCCGGTAGTGGTCTATGTGAGAAGAGGACTGTTTTGGATTTGCTGTCATTTATGGTTATTTTATTAGATTTGCACCAGTCATCCAATTTCTGTAGTAATGTATTTAGTTTATTTGTTACCTCTTCCTCAGTGTTGCACTCAGCATATATGACAGTATCATCTGCATATAGCTGGAGGCATTCAGTGTCTAGCCACTTCTCTAGGTCATTTATGTATATTATGAAGAGTCGTGGTCCTAGGACTGACCCTTGTGGGACTCCACAGGTAATTGGTTTGCATTCTGATATGCTATTTTCTACTTTTGTTTTTTGTTCCCTATCTCTCAGGTAGCATTCGATCCAGTTTTTTGTGGCTGATTTTATGCCTATTTGGTTGAGTTTTTGATCTACTATGTCAAAAGCCTTGCGGAAGTCTATGAATGCTGCTCTTGATATTTTTTTGTTTGTTCATTGAGGCCAGTAAGTCACTAGTGAGTAGGGCTATGGTTTATAATGTGGAGTGGAGTTTTCTGAAGCCCCATTGTCTCGAGTTTAGTATATTATTTTTTGTCCAGGTGTTCATTTCTGTGCCTGTCTAGTATTTTTTCAATCAATTTGCCTGGGGCCTGTAGGATTGATATGGGTCTGTAGTTGCCCATGCTTTGTTTATCTCCACCTTTATGGATGGGGTTGATAGTGGCCGTCTTCCAGGCTTCAACAAATTTACCTTGTTCGAAAGAGGCATCAAATAAGTCTTTTATGGTGTCTGGAATGGCTTGTAGAGAATGTTTTAATACTTTACTTGGGATATTTTCTCTACCACTTGGTTTATTTTGTGTCTATGCTTTGTATTAGTTGTTGTAATTCTTTTGCATTAGTGTTGCAGGTGGGGATTTCATCTTGCATTTGTTCTGACTTGTTTTCCCAATCCCGGATGAATTTTATTGATAGTTTTTGTCCTACTGATGCAAAGTGGTCATTTAGTTTGTCTGCCTCTAGGTTTGTTGGTGTGCTTCCTTTCTCATTTGTGAGTGCTATGCAATCTTTAGATTTATTGTTGGAGAATAGTAGTTTCCAGAATTTGTTTGTGTTACTACCCCATTCATCATCTTGGCTTATTATGTATTTTCTCTTGGCTGTTCTGACAGCTTTCTGAGACTTATTTCTAGCTGTCTATGCTAGTCTATCTGCTGGGGTTTTGGTGCTTTTTGACAGCTTCCCTAGTTTTATTTTGATTTCTACCTGGGCTATTAGCTATTAGCTTATTGTTCACCGATGGATCTTGTTTTTTGTTTAGTTTTAGTTTTTTTATTGGGCACATTTAGTTTAGTGAGGTTGTTATTTCCGTAATGATATTGTTCCAGAAAATGTTAATATCATTTTTGCTACTATTTATTTAGTGTTTTTTTTACTCTCTAGGTGGTTTTCTAGTGATTCTTTTGAGTAGTTTACCAGTGATCTACCCATCTTGTATTCATATTGATTTTTTTAAGTTTTTAGTGGAAACGAAATGTTACGATGTTAATGACTCCAGAAAAGGTTAACTATTTCATGATTTTTATAAGAAAATTTAGACATAAATGTCTTCAACCTAATGAAGACATTGTATATGACCATTTGAAGTGAAATGTGCTGTTGTTCAGAGGTTTTCATTAAGTTTGTGACACTTTATTTTCAATGCTGCTGACAATGTCACATATTGATCTAAAATATCTCCCACATTATTGGGCTAAATGAGGAAATCTAAGTAAACATACATACATACATACGATGTTGGCCTGATGGTGGCTGCCAATGGTGGCAAACCGCCATCGGGCCGACGTTGTTTTGTCCACTGAGACGCCGTCTGGCCAACGTTGGCAAGCCACCCATACCAGCATATGGCACCGTTGCCCAACAGTGGCCTGACAGCGTTTGCCACCCATAGCAGCATACACTGCTGTTGGCCCAATGGTGGCAAAATGGTGGCCACACTGTCAGATAACACAGAGCAGATCTAATGTCCATATGTGTTACATTGTGGGCTCCATATGGTTTTTCCAAACAGGAATCTATGGATACCACATGGAGAAGATATATGTTTCCTGCGTCACAAAGCAGTTATACAGATGGCACTGGAGGAGTAAACCCCAATTTAAAAAAATCAGTTTAATATCATAGAGGTGCATGTACATCATATTAGATATTAAGATGATAAGACACTAATCTTGGCTAAAAAGCTAAGCTAAGAAGTGATGACTGCTAAACAAATCTCAGCACTCCTCACTAAAACACTTTTGCAATGAAAATGGTGTTTCATGAGCACTGGCAGGCATTTGTAACTTCAAACTCTCTACTGACCTGTTCCGAAAGCAACCGTATTACACTTCACCTATGATTGTTAGTTAAGCACATTTTAACATCCTTCTCAACCATATTATTTCCCACTTGATGGATGGAGGATGCTCTGTAGTTCCCTGTTTATTGGCATGTCATAACGGTGGTGGCCTGATGGTGGAAAATGCACGGCAGCCAGAGGCAGGCCACCACTGTCGGCCCGACGGTGGCAAATATGTGGAAAATGAACGGCAACCAGCAGCGGGCCACCACCGTCGGACCGAGGGTGGCAAATATGTGGAAAAAGAACTGCAAAGAGCGGCGGACCACCACCGTCGGCCTGACGGTGGCAAATATGTCAAAAGAATGGCAAAGAGCGCCGGACCACCACCGGCGGTCCGATGGTGGCAAATATGTGTAAAAAGAACGGCAAAGAGTGGCGGACCACCACCGTCAGTCCAACGGTGGCAAATATGTGCAAAAAGAATGGCAAAAAGCGGTGGACCACCACCGTCGGCCCGATGGTGGAAAATGTGTAGCGACCGTGCAAACAATAGCCAACGTCAGCCCGATGGCTCTGTGCTATCTGGGTAATTATATGTGGCCTCTGTGGCCTAGTGGTTAGGGTGTTGAACTTGTAATCTGAAGTTGTTTGGGGTTGTGGGTTCAAACCCCATACAGTCCAAAACCTTTTTACATTCAACTACAAAAACATGTTTTCTTTCAATATGTGTTTCTGATTTAATTATGCAATGTAAAATTGTACTAACATATATTTTACATTAAAGCAAATATATTTCCTGTTTGAACTACTCAAAAGAAAATTGAAAATACCCTTCTCTCCACTCACCCATCCATTTTCAAAACAACAGCTGCCAGCTACAGGCCCAGCCTCAGCACTGACCAACTTCTCACCCAGCCTCAGCACCCCACCTCCCACTGACCTCAGCACTCTTGTCATGAACATAAAACCACATTTGTCATAAACATAAAAACTAAGCAGAGTAGTGCTTGGAGAGCATTTGTAGGAGTACACCCCCCGTCGCCACGAGGTATAACGGGAGACTTTAATGGGGTTATAATGTATAGAGGGAGTGCACGTGACGTCATCACTCAGTGGTCAGAGGTCAGCAATCAGCCATCTTGGATTATGAGCACCCTTGCCTAGCCCTGTTGTGAATGTATGCTGATGCAGTAAAATAATTTTCCTTGCGTTCTGAGCTGTTCGGGCAGTTTACATTCAATGTGTTTACTTTCACCACTTCAACAACAACATTCTGAGGCCAAACTGCTCAAAACGGTGACAAATAAACCAACAAATAGGTAAATAAGCACAATGTAGACGTGTGCAAGCCTTCTGTATGTAATCCAATATGGCCACCGAAAGTTGCCTTGTGACCTCATTACACCCCCTCTATATACATAAAAAAACAATAATCAAAGTGTCCACATACATTGTATATTACATGTGCAATACACGCTTAGTCAAAGTCAAGGTCAAAAGTCAAGGTCAAAGCCGAAGCTCGGTTAAACCAATAATCGGTTAATCTAAAAAAAATGTGTAGGCTCCCTTCAAGTTTGGTTTAACGGGGTTATACTGTAATAATATCTACCAAACGCGACCGGTGGCGACACCATCCAGTATGCTAAAGTAGTAAATTAATACTTTTCTCCTTCCTGTAATGATAGGCGCCGTGCCCAGATCCTTATTCGGGGATGTACACAGAACAGACGAACCCTGGTGACGACCTCGCCGAACTATATGCCGATCATGTGAAGGAAATCACGCAACAAGTGCAGGCCAAGGGCAAAAAGATGGCAGCCTTCTACGCCGAGTCACTACAGAGCTGCGGAGGCCAGGTCGTACCCCCACCAGGCTACTTCGCCAAGGCCTACAAGTCAGTCACTTTAAAATAGACTACATCGCCATTCCAGCGGCGCGGTACATTGTGGGAGGCGTGGAAGAAAAACAAACCCACAAGAAGCACATGGCACATGCTAATAGTAATACACTGGGTGCAGCTATGAAATGTGCTAGTTTCAGCTCATCTCAGCTCTTGTTTGGAACATAAAATACCAACCAAAAAAAGAAATATAATAAATTAAGATATTAATCTTTTATCCAGCATTGCAGTTACATCAATATAATCAGCACATCTTATGCCATGTGCATTTAGATTTAGACAACTCTGGGCACTCAGACTAGTGTTAGAGCCATAGCCAGAGTCAGTTTTACTTATTTGATTCATGTTTTTATTTATATCCTATGGTTAATGACATGTATGTAGAACTAGAAAATGAGTAGGGTTGATCAGATATTGGTTATATATTTCTCTGAAACAAGTGTATGTTGACACATTTGGCATTTTAATATTTAGAACAAGAATTAATAATGGTGATATGGATATCAGCCTTAAAGTGACTGATTGTTTTGTGTGGAATTGTATGTTTCTAAGCTCAAAATGTTTAACTATGGCTAGTTTTGTCTTAGATATATTCATCAGATCATTATATTGCATGTGTGCATACATTTTTATGCCAAATTGTTATGTATTTCTATTAATTTTGAATAAAATCAAAGTTTTTACCTACGCGTATCTGCAAACTCAATAGCCATACACATTTGCTTTGATGCCAACACCGTTTTCAGCGCATGCGCACTCAGAACGGTGCTCGTCTATATATTTTTTTAGTTGGCATTCTATGTTTCAAACAAGGGCTGAGATAAGCTGAAACTAGCACATTTCATAGCTGCACCCAGTGTCTTAGCATTGGCCATGTGCTTCGCAGGGGTTTGTTTATCTTCCATGCATCCCACAATGCACCGCACAGCTGGAATGGCGATGTAGTCTATTAGTTCACTCTATTTCATACAAGAGAACTCCTGATGTAACCTTAGAGGTTGCCAGGACTTAAAACTCCAATCATACACGAGAAAGAAGGGAGAAGGGAAGTGTAGCAGTAGTACCAGTCCTTACTTTTTTTCTTAAAAATATTATTATTATTATTATTTAAACAAATATTGTTTATGCATGTTGTATTTGCCTGGCATAATAAGTCACCCTCAATTTTTGTTTCATTGCTAAGCAAGGTTGGTCCAAGTTCCCTGTAATTGTTGGGGGTGCTACTTGTTTTCATTTTTGCTATTATGTATATTTTTATAATCATGCATATATATAAGATATTTTAATATATAAATAAATAAATATATAACAGATGTATATATATATATCTATATATCTTATTGTGATAGGAAAATACATGGGTCACTCTTCTCAAACCTGCATATCTCCTCTTTATATATATCTAAAATAAAAATTGGTGAGATAAAAAATAATGCTGTAACCGGTTTTTAGGTTATGTCACCTGGCAGGTATAATATGACATCTCTCCGTCTCATATGTAATGTAACTTGGACACCACATAGTCGGTGTACTTAAAATGTGTGCAGAATTCCATAAATCCATACTCATGACCACATTAAGCATGTCATAATATCTGTAGTGTTTACATTGAGATACAAAAAAGAAGTATTTTCCAGATTTGCTTTATTCGCTCAGTATTCACATATGATTCGGACAGAGGAAGCCTGAGACTGATGTGGGAAAAGGGGTGGGAGGGGTTTATTCAGTACACAATATAAAAGGTTACAATGGTTTAAGTAGACGTTTAAATGTTCTAAATGGCATTTGAGGTGTGGATTAAGTCCACCTGCTCAATGTCTGCTGAGGGTAGAGGGAGGACCTGGGAACCTGAGGAGGTAGGCCCGGGAGCTGACCCAAAGCGCAATGCCAAGGCTCTCGAGGCGGCCGCGGGCATGACCCTGGCCACGTACGCGTACACTGCGTCAGACTCCCATGTCCCCTGGGCCATAATGGCAGAAAGGTCTACCCCTCTGGAGGAGCAGGCCTGGGAAGCGCCCCAGCGGAGGCCGTGGAGGGTGTACCTGGCGGCCCCGCAGGATGCCGGCGGCCTCGAGGGCGGCTAGAAGCAGGCTGGTGATGTCGTGGGCGGTTAGCGGCATACCGGCTCGGGCGAACGTCATCGCGGGCGACAGCAGGTTAGACTGCAGTATGAAGGTGAAGTATGCGATGACAATGGCCACCCACAGGGCTACCCCGAGGTGACCTCGGGAACGCATGTGGGCATAAATCTGGGATTCATGTCTGGGGTGATGGCGAGGGCTCTCCTAACGGGAACGGCGAAGAGCTTCTCACCGCCCCTCCTCACCTTTTCCGCGAACGGCGCGGCGAATGGGCCGAGGTCCCCGCCCGCCTCCCGGACCCAGGAGCGGGCACCGGATAGTGTGTTCACCACTGATGTGGGGGATGGAAGCTCACGGGGAGGTGGGCGATGAATTGGCCGATGTCGTTCGGGGCGGGGGCCAGGTGGTCGATGCCCCGCTCGAGCATGAACTCCAGGTACCTCCTGGCGATCGCGGTTGCACCAGGTCCCGGGGGTGAGGGTGGCGCGGTGGAGGGTCATGAGGTGCTTGTGCGCCCGCCGGCCATAATCTGGGGAAGAGAAGTCACAGTTCATGGGTAAATATGTCTGGGGAGTGTGTGGCCCTTATATGCGCGATCCACGTGGTTGGGGCGCTATTATGCGGCGCTGTTTGCGAACGATATCTAGGGCGACCCGAGAGTAATGCGCGCAGCTCAGAGCATCTGTGAGGACCAGCTCGATCCTCGGCTTGTGGCGGACTTCGATTGTGAATGACCCCAGCGCAACGATGAGCCATATCTCATGGGCGCATGCGCCGAGGGTGAGGTCGGTGGCGCAATGATCTTGTAGCCGCCTGTGGCCTCCAGGCTGAGGGCCTGCACCGCCAGGATGAGGTTAATGGCCTCGAGCTAATGTATGGTCGGGTACGCGGCAACGATTGTCTCGTCGTAGGCCTCCGAGAAGCACCTGTCCAGGGAGAAGGTGCCCCCGACGGAGAGGCAGGAGTCGCACTTGGGGAGCAATGGGGCGGGACCAGGCAGATGCCACTGCCCTTGGCTGCAAAGTCGCAGAACCAGCAGACGTCGTGCTTACGGTTGAGGTCCACATCGACATGGATGGTTGCAGGGGCGGCCCGTAGGCTGCGGCACACAAACTTCCTGTCCATCGGCACTTATGTGGGTGAGGTCGCCCACGAGCCGCTGGAGCGCCTTCCTAGTAAGGGAGGGTCGCGCTTCCAGTCGCCGATGACCTCCTGGAGTTTTTGGTCGGGGGATGCGGAGGACTAGGGCCGTGTCGAGCTCTATCCCCAGCCAGACCAGCCTCACGGAGGGGGGGCAGCACTTGTTGGGGGCGAGGGCCAGCCCGAGAGCGGCACAGATCTCGTGGAGCGCATCGAAGGCGTGCATCGTCCCCAGAAGGAGGTCTCGCAACCCACGAAGTCGTCCACGTAGACGAGGCTGAAGAAGTCGCGTTGCTGTAGCATCCACAACACTGCCGCGGTTAAGCGGTTGCAGGCCGTGCCCAATGTGCGGCAGCCGAAAGGAGGGCGATGTCGAGGTACAGGCAGCTGTCAACAGTTATACAGAAGAGCGGGCTCGACAAGGGGTCCGCTCGAAGCTGTTGGTAGACCCGGGACACGTCCACGGACCAGCAGAACGCACCTCTGCCATCGAGCGACATGCGGCAGCCCATGTCGAAAGCCGCCGGAAGCTTGTAGATGTAGTTGACACTACGCCCCGGGGGGTAGGAGAGGTCCACGATGATCCGGGGGTGGACTTGGGGCACATCATTATGGGGCTGCACTAGGCCCAAGGGGTAAAGGGGGGCACCGCGAAGGGGCCCAACAGGGCGCCTTTGTGGAGCTCCTCTTCGGCGTATGTCATAATGTGGTAGGCGCAGTCTGGGGTCTTCCCGGTGGTTCCAGAAGGTGGGGGTCGGGGGCCCGGCCGCGGCCTAGTTCGCCGGGAACACGAACTCGAGGTGGTCAGCCCGGAGCATCTTGCGCCCCTCAGGGATGCTAAGGTCAGAGGTGATCGGAACTCGGGCGGCCAAGTAGTTCGGAAGGGCCGATTTCCGGGCGGCTATGTAAGCCGCCACATAGTCGGGCTACTCGGCCCACCCCTCCCTGACAAGACGGGCCAGAATCTGTTGAGGGTAGCCCTGTACTCGACGCAGACGGGGGCGGCCGCCAGGGACTCCTGCAGCGTGTGGTCGATGACCTGCTCGACCGGCTCGCCCATCTCGGAGCCGCTGGGCCGGGCCGCCGTGGTCATGTCACATAGCACACAGGGGGGGGGCTATGGGGCTCGCAGCCATCGGTGTGGAGGCGTGGAGGCCGGCGCGGGTGTGCTCGGCGAAGCTGCCATATGTAGGCGAGTGTGGTGCGCGGGCGGGGCCTCCACGATCAATGTTTTTGTTTACGTACCGGGTGGCATGGTGACCGGCGGCTATCGGGGGCTGGGCCGGTCGGGAACCGCGCATGACGTCACGGGGCCAGCGCCCATTTGCTTGTTACGGCGTATCCAGTATGAGTATATGGGGCCGGCTGTACTGCCGACTGTACCACCTGGAACCGGCTGCGGGCGTGACGTCATTCCCGGGGGTTCCCCGGGGCGCCCAAGTGGAGGGAATGCCCAGGGGGAAGACATATGGCTTCCCGAGAATGTCAACAAACGGACGGTGAGGCAGAGCTGGGGCGCTCAGCTGCCGTACAGGAAGTTGGGGGACAGGCAAGGGAGTCGTCTTCAATGGCACGGCGGGGCGGGGGTGTTTCAGCGGCCCGCCTGTGCGCTAAAAATTCAACTGCGATTTCTTACCAGGCCTGTCCCTGGACTTCTTCGAGTAGCAGCTGGCCTCCGTGTGGTTGGTGACAATCGTCCTCACGTTGACGCAGTACCCGCACATGTGGGCGAGTTTTTGGGCACCTGTGCCGTGGGACTCCCCCTCGGCCGCCTTGTCGCACGCCCCAGGATCCTTATTCCAAGCCGGCCAGGGCGTCCCCATTGGCGCCTTGTCGTAGTACCTGTGGGGGTCTGTGCCCACTTTTTGCTGTTGCTGCCTGCCGTGCTAGTGGTCGGCCAAGCTCGTGGTGGTGGCGCAGGTGTGTCCCACCATCGCGATAATCTCGATCCGTATGGCTTTTATGGCAGCCATATCCTTCCATCCGTCGGGGAGCCGCCCGTCTGCAATCCTCGTGAAAATCTCCTCCGAGTACCGCCTCATGACCGGCCAGGACAGGGAGCAGTTATCCTGGGCCAGCATCTCCTGGTGGCGGGATAGGGGCTCCAGGGCGCCAGCCGGAAATGCCCGCTGGTACTCGAGGCGCTTCAGGCTTAGTGTATATTCCCCCGCGGGTCGTCTCCCCTTTTTTGATAGATTTCCCTTCATCCCCCGGCTTGACCTGATCGTAAGGGAATAAATTCTTTGAAGGGATACCTTTTTCCTTTTGTTAGTCTTGCCGTCCACTGCCACCATGATCAGCTGGACTGCCTCCTCGGGCATAGAGCGGGTGCCTCTGCCATAAGCGTCGTCGTCAGTGTGGTGTTGTCGGCTTCCCGTTGCGCACGGGCCGGGGGCGCAGGCGCTCGCTCCGGCGATGGGAAGGGCGAGGACCAGATGCTCGCCGGGCTCACGTGTCGGACGTTGCGGCCTGTGTGCGAGCTGGTGAGACCTCTAGCTGGCATGGCTGGGGCGGCGTCGGTCTGTTGATATGTGCCTGCGCCGTGTCGGTAACGTGCGGGGCACTGATGGCGAGCGGGTGGCTTCGCAGTGGCGTGTGTTGGCCTCCAGTGCGGCAGTGGCTTCCGCGAGCACTTTGCTCTGCGCCGCCATTTCCTTCCCCTGCTGGGCGGCGTGTGTCTCCAGCGCATCCCAGCACTTCTCGATGGCGTCGATGGAGGCCTGCATCCTTACCATCCCGTCGGCTTGCTTCGCCCTCGCTGACGCCTTCTTCACGTGGGCCGACTGTCTGGTCGGCGGTGAGGGTCTGTGGGGATGGCCCGCCATCTTGCGACTTGATGGAGTCGCTCGGGTTGGCCTGGGGCACCACCGTTACTCTCTTGGTGGCACGCTTCGCCGGTCGGCCTCACGGATTTATGGCGCGGCATGTTCGCTGCATCCTGCTGTGTGATGTGGGTGACTTTTTAAGTTGCTTCCAAAAGCTTTGTGACATGGGTGGAAGTGGGCGTGTCGGAATAAAACAAACCGCTTTGAAATCGGACCCCGAATGCGGGTCAAGCTGCGAAAGCGGAGGAGGGGGGGGGCGCGCATGCGCCGCTTAGTGATGTGAGCGGCTCAGGCTTCCTTCGGCGGATCAACCACAATTCGAAATTATGGGCCAATGTGTGTGGCATCCAGACACCACCTAAATTTACAACATAAAATCAAATCTGAACAGGAGTATGGAAAGTAAATACAAAATTAATAAGTCGAACGTTTGTTGTTGATGTTTAACATCTCATCCATGTTCGAGGATTGTGATGACCATGTTCGAGGATTGTGACCCATGCTTATGAGGATAGTCCTCATTGGTGTAGTGACATGAAAAGTATGACGCATTTACCCCCGTCAGTCTTTCCTAGAAGTTATAAAAAGACATGTAAAAGTGAAAGCTAGTTCCCAGAGCGAGTTAGTTACCAGAGACCAGAAAATGGTGGTTAAACTTAAAAGGATCTAGCACATGGTAAGGCATCTAAGATACATACATATTCACGTACACACACATACATACATAAAATACATACATACAACACAGTTGAGAGGTTTATCATGACAATTAATACATATCGTTGAAAATTTAGCTAATTGATTGATTTATTAGCTTTACATCCTAGCAACATCTGAAGTCATATCAGAGCGGTATTGGTCTTGAAACTGTAATGAGGCTATATTTCTAGAATATGAATATTTTGTTGAAAAATAGCTAATATTCATGTCAGAAATACATGTATAGGTTACTGCATCTGTCAAGGAAATATACATTGAACTTCCTAGTAATGCTAATTTGTACTACAAGTGGTGCATGACATGTTACAGTACTTCCAAATTCTGTCACAACTAATGCATAGTACCACTTTTTTATCACAAATCTACATGATTTAATCTATTTTACCATTCAAAAATATCAAATATAAAAAGTTATGTGAAGAATATATATTGCTTCTTAGATTAAGAATTGATTTGGTCAATTTCATTTACCCAGCCTTCCGACACTTTTTCTAATGGGTTTTTCAGCAGCCCTGGGCTGCGGGGATAACTAGGTGCTGTCCCTGGCCCTCCAAACCCACACCGGCCCACTTTGATCTGAGACCGGGCGAGTCAACCAATGACATATCAAATTGATAGTTGTCGCTTCGTAGCATGGCGCTCGGCATTAATATGATTAGGGCAAGGACTGGTTAACTCAGTGTCAGGATAATGTGACTGAGTGGGATATCGAGTCATGGTGCCAGCGGCATGATTTCTCAGTGGGGCAGTACTATAAAGTCGCCATCAGTGCACACTGTCACAAGTCGGTACCCGTCCTGATATGACCTTAGATGTTGCCAGGATGTAAAACTCCAACAACCAACCAACCCTTTGATCCGCAGGCACATCCGGGATGCAGGCGGCGTGTGTATTGCTGATGAGGTTCAGGTTGGGTTTGGCCGCGTTGGAACAAAATGGTGGGCCTTTGAACTGCAAGGTAGGTAGATAAAGGTACATCCTTATCGAACTCGTATCTCAGAACGACTCAGGACTTATACAGGATACGAGTCCCACAAAGGGGCATTCCCCTGTATTGTCTGAAAGGTGTTGGATTAGGTTGAAGTATTTGGATAAGGTGTTTTTGGTATTGATTTATTTATACTCTTGTCTATTATTATTTAATGTTATAACAACAAGCATACATAATAGCTTAGATCACTTAAGATTAATTTTAATTAATTTGTTGGGGCTCAAGGGCTCATATTCATCCGTATACAGTGCTAACATACTCTCGCACTACTCAATTTGTATGCGCTGATGCACAATATCATAGTAACTTACTAACTCAATAGGCCCCGGTGAGATGACCATGAACACCAGTTCAATCACAAAGGCCCACCCTACATCCCACTATCAACCTTTTAATGAGTATGTTACTACTAAAAAGATAATCAGTTATGCCCCATCCCCCTACTAACACTTACCATACTAGTCTAACATAGTTACCTCCCCGTATGTTTCTTTTTTCTTTTATCTTGTTCTTTACCTATCATTCATGTACCAATGTTTTGCTTATTTCCCTGTAATTGTCTATCTCTATATTGTTGAAGATTTGTTTACTGTGTAGAGGCAATTGTCGTTAGGGCTGGAAGACCAGTGCATTAGCACTGACAACATGTTATTCAGAGGAATAAAAACACTTGGAACAAAAAAACACCCCAAAAAACGTGAGGGATCTATAGATATCCTAGCAACCATATATTATTGTTGATATTATTATTATTATAATCATTGTCATTCTGTTTTGTTATGTAGATATAATGTATATGGGGTACTTTTTACCCCTAACAAATTTATGGATCAACACATCCTTAGCAATTGCAATTATTTTATCTCACACTGTCATAGCAATATATATAATTATATAATTGTAACACGATATATATATATGCTGCCTGACAAGTTATGTAAATATAAATTAACAGAAGTTCCAAAATATATATTATATGTTACTCCTTATGCTACTGGTGGCGCCCCCACGCAGCATACAACCTTCCTACGCTCTGTGTTGGTGGCAGCAATATTTTTCTTAATTTGCAAAAGGCTATTCGCTCTTGCAAAAGATTAAACTCTTCTGAACTCACTTCCTGTCTTTTCTTCCTTGAATTGTGTAGTCGCCATTATATATGCATATATATATGTATATAATGACATAAATGTATTATTGATATATCATATTTAAATAAGTATTGGCATTTTAATGACATTTTGCTCATTTAAATATATATTATGTATAATAATATATCAATTTATATGTATATATATTTATGTAATATTTAAATAAGTAAAATGTCATAACTATTTGGTGTGTTGTAGACGTGGTTCCTGACATCGTTACTATCGGAAAGCCAATGGGTAATGGCCACCCGGTGGCTGCTGTAGTCACAACTCAGGAAATAGCGGCTAGCTTCACCAAGACCGGCGTGGAATACTTCAATACGGTAACAAACTATCACATGTCAACTATGTGTGTGTGTGTGTGTGTGTGTGTGTGTGTGTGTATATGTACACACATGAGATTTGATATTACTATATATAATATAGTGGTATACATATATATCTGTCACATTTTGATAATAACAGGTTATTTATTAATGTACAATGAAAATGGAACTTCCGTAAGTTAAAGTAGTTTACTTTAATGCTTTATCAGTTTTTAGTCCCTTGAACCTCTGGAATGTCTATCGACCGGAGACATGCCTCGGTCGATTAGCTTTTCACAGTTCCTCAGGCATCAACTCCTTTTAAACAATTAAGCAATATAACTGGTGTTTTCCCGAGGTACTAGCCTCGGATAGTCGTGGGTCAGGGAGAAGGAAGCACATCCAGGTCCAGTAATCTTTTACGTACTTTATAGGATAAAAAATTATTTTAACTATATGGATACTTATTGTGTTTTCATTTTGGTTCCAGTGAAATGTGATAGTCGTGGTAGGGTAGGGTGGGCGGGCCATGACCCATGACTATCCAAGTGTAGTACCTCATGAAAACACCATTTATCCATCATCTATACCCAGGTAAGATTTGTATAACTATAGTATTTTACCTTGGTACTACGCCTCTGGAGACTTTTTACGTAATCTCAGGGAGACTTTTTACGTAATCTCATTTTTTTTATCCTTTTATACTTTAATGTTGTAACAATACTATGTATATATTATGTAAGTTCAAAATTTTAATTTTGTTTCTCAACTGTCTTTAGTTGGTGAGTAGGCGAGTCACCAGGCCGCTTGGTTTTTCTAGTCGTTTGTTGTAATTTTTTGCAAACGATCTAGCCGTCTTCCACCCAGCGTGTGCAAGAATTCTCTTTTTCGAGATTCCTAATTGTCTTGCCTTGGAGACCATGGCTCCACGTGTTGAGTGAGATGCATAGCGTCCAGTGTTGACTCCTGCCTGTTTAAGCACCTTGATGGTCCATCTTGCGAGTGCGTCTCTCAAAATAGGTTTATGCGGTTTAATAAAGCTGATTAGTGACTTGGATATATAAGTTCTAATGACTGAAACTACACATATTTGTTTATCTTCCAGAAAACTCTTTACATGTAATGTGGACAGTGGGTCCCCTGTGCGATTCGATTTTAGCAATGTCTCTAAATCAAATGTCGCTTCATCCTTATCTATTTCTAGTCCATCCAGTGAGAGTGCCACAATCGTTTGGCCTCTGTGTCCCGTCACTAGCAGTAAAAGAACTGCGAACTTAAATCCTAGTTCCTTCATTGATAATGTCTATTGCTAGGCCATGACTTGAATAACTTGAATACTATCGACACATCACAAAACCTATTATATTTTGGTTTGGGTGGGTTTCTTTCATGTACCGATCTAATGAACCAGTGTACCAACTGATGTTTCCCAATCGTTTGTCCATCTATTCTTGGTAGAATAATCGATAACGCACATCTTGCTACATTAATTGCACCAAATCCTTATCCTTCATCTTCTAGAATTCTTAGAAATCTTAACGCTTCGGCTATTGTAGGGAAAAGGCTGACCTGACGAAAGACCCAGGAGACCAGTTCATAGCAAAATGCTTGATAAGCAAAGCCAGGACAGAGGTGAGGAAAGCAAAATCTATGTACTACATTGATCAAGCCATAAAGCACAACCAGAATCCTAAGAAATTCTGGTATGAACTAAGTCAAATTCAACCAGAATCCAAACCACAGATCAACAACATAATAGATGACAGCACAGGAGAGAGAGTGCCTGATGGCCAGTTAGCCGAAGTAATAAACAATTATTTTGTAGATATTGGGGCAAACCTTGCAACAAAATTCAAACAAAACACCAATGATCAAAAAACATACCAGCCAGTCGCAAATCGATACAAATACAATCTTGAAAAAACAACAAAAGAAGAAGTACTTGCCAAGGTTGATAAACTTTCATCATAAAAATCATCTGGTATGATGAACATAAATTCTGCCTTTGTTAAGACAGCCATTATCATCCTAATAGACAAATTTACACATCTATACAACCTTGTCATTGAAACAGGTTTATTCCCGGATAAATGGAAAATAGCTACTGTCACACCAATACCAAAGATAAGGAATCCTAAATCATGTAATGAACTGCGACCAATATCAATACTGCCCCTTCCTGGCAAGGTCATTGAACAAATAATCCACGACCAAATAAAAACCTTTCTAGAAGACACCAACTACCTTACCAAACAGCAAAATGGCTTCAGAAAAGAGAAATCAACCACAATAGCATTAGCCAGTCTGTTGGATGAACTGCTGATTAACATGGATAGAGGAGAACTGACAATAACCGTCTTTCTTGATTTCAAGAAAATTACTCTAGAAAATTGAAAGAGCAGGACTCTGTCCTAAATCTTGTACATTTATAGCCAACTATTTATCAAATAGGCAACAAGTTACAAATATAAATGACACTAAATCAACAGAGAGATCAATTACAACTGGAGTACCCCAGGGTTCTACACTTGAGCCACTACTCTTCCTCATATTTATTAATGACTTGCCCTGGGTAACGAAGGAGGCAATGTTTACACTTTTCGCTGATGATACTGCCCTCACAGTCCATGGAAAAGACATTGAATCTGCAGCAGAGATAGCTGAGGATGTGCTAGCTAGGGTTAACATCTGGTGTAAGGAAAATAAACTGACAATAAATGCAAAGAAATCTGAATACGTAATTTTTGCAACCAAAGCAAAGAAATCAAGAGCACAACCTATCACTCTACATTTGGGTGATACAGCACTGAATGAGGTAGACACATACAAATATTTAGGGACTACACTCGATTCAACGCTTAATGGTAATCGACAACTGTCAAAACTCAATCAAATGATAGCTGTAAAAATGACAACTTTTAGGAAAATTAGATACTATATGAGTGAGAACACAGCTCTTTTGCTATATAAAGCCACTATTCTTCCAATAATTGACTACAATGATTTGATCTATGGACTACTGACGAAACAGCAGGAAACCAAATTACAGAGGATTCAAAACAGGGCACTTAGAACTGTCTACAGAGGTAAAAACCTGTCTGTAAAGGAAATGCATACCAAAGCAAAAATCAGCTACCTTAGCCAAAGGAGGGACTCACATCTCCTCACTCTCATGTATAAAAGATCGAATGATGAGCAATATGTTGACCATACAAACAGAGTCACCAGACAGAGTGATGCTACACTCCTAAAAATGCCCAAGCCACGAACAAACAAGCTGACTAAAGCACCGATTTACAGAGGAGGTACATTATGGAATAAACTCCCAGTGAGGACAAGACTGTCCACAAGTCTCCTTCAATTAAAAAAATACAACAGGCCTGTCAGACCCCTACACAGTTGCAGGTATCCTAAAGGCCACCCTTGCCCTGACCCCTGTACACACATACATACAAATGGTCTCAAATTCACTACATGGCCCAGTGAGTGAAGCCCCTACCCACCCGTGCTACAACGTCCAATACGTACTTAGTACCTTTTTATCCCCACTACAATCTCAGACCCCCATTCCATTCATCAAATCATACAATACAGAGAACTAACAATTACTAATTAAATGACAGTATTGCAAAAATAACATCATACACATTGACATCTAGTGTTCTTGTCACCATCATACCATATTTTTCAGTGGATGATGACTTACATTTATGGGCAAATCAGTGTAGGTATTTGCTGGATACCAACATATTAATTGTGATCGGATCAACTGATTACATATGTACTGTGCATGTATTTCAAAATAGGTATATATATTTTGATATATTTCTTTCTATACCCTTGTAATACATATTGTTGACTGAATTTGCATAATACTTTGTTGGACTGAATCTGTACACAGTTACTACTACAGCTGATAATTTATTTATAAAATGTATAATACTTCTAGTTTCATTTATGTATTAAGGAATTGTACTGTACGGCCGGAAGACCAGTGCTCTGGCGCTGACAAAAGATATTATTCGATGAATAAATACTTGAACCAAAAAAAAAATGTTTGACTCCTTTGAGAAGTCAATGAAGTCCCCATTTCTTTAAATAACTTGTGTATAATTTCACCATTCCTTTCCTCCAGGCATGTGAAATAAGTCTTTCTTTCGTTATTTTATCTAAACCAAATTGTTCTAAATGTTTTCTTTAAAATAGAATACCAAAAGGGGTCTTGTTGACACGTCTCCGGGGACTGTTAGTGGTCCTTGATCTTGAAGGTTGTTCCTTTCTCTTGGGAATCTGATCACGTCTTTTGCTGCTAGCCATGGTTGTGTTTCCCATGGTGGTAACAGTACTGCATGGGTGTGATCCATCTTGGTCTTCCTGGCCACTCTGCTGATAATGCTGAATGATGGGAATATGTAATAGAATTTATTATTCCAAATTAATGAGAATGCGTATACTCTCCATGCTTCTGGCTCTGGATGACAAGACACATATTTTGGTAACTTTTTGTTATTGTGTGATGCGAACAAATCAATATCTGGTTTGCCTCATTTGTGACAAATGTTGTCGAAAATATTCTGATTCAAAGACCATTCTAAATAGTCGTGAAAATGTTGGCTTTTCTTGTCAGCCAGAGTATTCTGACTGCCTGGAATATGTGCTAGTATTAGCCATATTTCATGTTTCTCTGCCCAATCCCAAATGAGTTTAGCCATATAGTTACATGGTTTGGAATGAGTCCCTCCCATATTACGGATATAAGCCATAGCTGTCGTGTTATCTGTTAAAACTCTTACATGAATTGTAGGGGTGTGAATCAGACTACGGAGTCCTAGATAAATGGCTCTAAGCTCCAATACATTGATGTGATCGGAGTTTTCATCTTCCATCCAACGACCACCTGTTGCCTGTTGGTCCCTATGGGCCCCCAGCCTTTTAATGAAGCATCTGTTGTAACCATAGTGTTGGACTCTCCCATGTTAATGGGGTTGGCTGAGCTGTTAATGCGTGAAAGCCACCAGATTATATCCTTCTGGCCTTCTGGCGAGATTGTCATGAGCCGCTCAAAGTTTCCTTTTGTGCATGCCAACGCCAAGTTCTTAGCTACCTCTAGAGATTTAATATGAGCCTTGCGATAAAGAATAGCTAGTGCGTATGCTATCATTATTCCTATCAATACTGCGACTTGACGTATCTTTGGTTTGTTCAATTTTATTAATTGATTTGTTGTTGTTGTAAATTTATCAACTTTTTGTTCTGTTAATTCACATCACTCGGCAAGGACAACAGAAAGCAAGGTTTCAACAAGTGATTTATTCACAAAGAATATATATGATAATAATAATAATAATAATTATATCAATATTAAGTCATAACCGTGAGGAGCTGGCATGAGACGGGCTCAGCAGATCGAGCGACTAGCGCGTAGGTGAATCACGGAAGTGTGTCTTCCGTACATAATCAGTATGTGCGAGCAGACATCAATGTTAGGCAGAGGTTCTGTGTAAATAGATAACAATATAAGTACATATTCGAGCAACAGTGTAATTAGATATGAACAGAACAAACCATCAGCATTTAACCCCTATAACAATGGGTGTGTGGGTGGGAAAGAGAAGTGGCCAGGTCGAGAGCCAGACCAGCAGAGAGTGAGGGGAGGGGTGTGGGTCACGTGCTGCGGGTGTTCGCCTTGCCTCGTTCGCGTATTATCCATGTTGCCTCTGCAACATCGGTAATTCGCATCACTCGGCAAGGACAACAGAAAGCAAGGTTTCAACAAGTGATTTATTCACAAAGAATATATATGATAATAATTATATCAATATTAAGCCATAACCTACCACCACCCTTATACCTGCTACGGAATGGGGGTAGCTTACCCGACTTTTACCCCCTGGGGTTTGCCTACCCCGGTCACATGCATAGCGACTTTTCTCCGCTACCCCGGATATCCCCGCTACCCCAAGGGGTAGGGCGCTACCACCGCCCCATGCATATGGGCCCAGACTGTAGAATATGCGGACAATTAACCTGAGTTTGCGAGCTAGAGCACACAGCTGGCGGGAGCGGGGTAGTGGGGGAGCAGGCGGGCGAGGAGGCAATTATCGCCGCCGGCACCAGCTGCACGGTTGAACACACTGGAATATTTGGTGCTAATTGCACTGATGTATGCGGAGTCACGGGCCAAGAAACTGCGTGGGCAGTGGGGGGTGGTGGGGGGGGCGGGGTGGAAGGGGCAGGACAAACTAATAATGGGCGGAGACGTGTAACAGAAAGGGGGCGGGGCTGGCACGCCTTCTGACTCACGTGAAATGACCGTGCGAGGGGAGAGAACAGGGAGGGCAGGCGGGCTAAATGCGGGACTTACACTAGTTACAGCAGCTGACGATGTCTGCACCATTTCACCATTTGCTTTCCTGTCATGGAAAGCCCTCTTTTTAAGGCAGTCCTGTTCCTTATGCCAATGTATCCTTTTCAACCGTTTAGCACACCACCCACAATTGGTCGTAATGCGAAGCATTACGTTTGATGCGAGGAGAGGAAGAGACCCTCCCCCGCCCCGGGCTGTCGCGCTGCGCTCACACCTCACCCGACGCGCGCCGCTCCCTCCCCCGCCCCCGTGTCGCGCAGCATTCGCGCCTCACCCGACGCCCGCTGCTCACCGCCACTCGCCCTCCCCCGGGCCGGCAGCATTCACACCTCACCTGCTGTCGCCCGTCCCCCTTCCCTTATAAGGCCGCCCGCCGGCCTCCCTCAGGCACTCGCCTTCCCTTATGTAAGAATCTTGTCGGCACAACCCCATGCCTAGCAGTGAACCCGCAGTCCCGCCCCCAATTCCACAAGTGGCACGGCTTCCCATCTGTATCCTTATTATATTCATTCCTCTGATTAATGGGAGCGGGACCTGCTTGAGTAGCTGTGGGTTGCTGCGCATGAGACTGGAAAGGAGCAGGCGTCTGTTGAGCATAATGCTGAATGAACGGTTGATTCACATATGGATGACCCACCCGACCGACAGCCGTACACAAATCCCCTTGCAAGTCCTTAATGTCCGCCTGGTCAGCTCAACTGCTAGGAAAACGGCCATCTGCAACCATTTTAAAAACTTTCTCGGACTACCACCGACACACCGACCAGTCCCAAGTGGTAGCCATATGAATTAGTTCTTGCTGGTGTTCACGGATGTATGACACCCAGTTAGGAGGCAGAGAAGGGTGCAGTACTATCAGATTAATTGCTTCAAAATATTCTGACCATGACGCTTCACCCATTCCAATAGTCTTACAAGCGTCACCTCGCGTAATAAATGTATGCGGCAGAAAAACAGTACCTTTGGGTTTCTTTAACGCCTTGGAGGTGTCGAGCAGGAGGTCTGCTATAACGGCAGCGACTTGTTGAGCTTTAGCTTCTTGCGAAACTACTGCCGGCCCTGGTTGTTGCTGTGCCGGCTCCACCGGGTCCACCGGGTCCAAGACTTCAGCCAGATAATATCTGTGACCTGCCACTGGCTGTTGAAAGGAAGCTAGCGCCGGCTGCTCAACCACCCCCTGTGTACGGTCAAGCAGCTTCTGGTCAACTTGCGCCGCTTGACACTCTGCTGGGAGGGGGCATGACCCAGAAGTGGACTGCACCGGTGACTGTGGCACCGCTTGCGCCGACGACGGAGTAGCCACCGCCTCCAATGCATTTTACTCTCACTGACAGCTCTTTTGTAATTTGCAGTGCTTCCCGTTGCAATTCCAAGACTGTAGCCAAATCACCTGAAGTAGAGGGCACTGACGACATAGACTGGCCAAGCACTGGCCCACCCTGAGCACGGCGCCTCGGTGCCAAAGCTCTGCCTCCGCAACATCGGTAATGAAATGGTCATTTCTGTGGTGTCAATAAAGAAACCAAGAAACTTTGGTGTTAGTACTGATTTACTTTCATGTATGTAGAATCCTAGTTTTGTAAACATTTCACATAATTTGTCTACTGCTGTCTGGCATTGTTGTTGTGTTTGTGTGGCAATAAATGAATCATCAATGTATGGAAACATAATATGTCCTTCCCTAGCCATTAGGGAAAAAATTAGTTTAAGTAACCTAGTGAATATGCGTGGACACCAAGCCAGTCCATTCGGCATACAAGTGAACTCGTAAAGTTTGCCATTCCAACAAAATCTGAGATACTTTCGGTCAAGTTTATAAACTTATAAAAAAAAAAAAAGGGGTAGTGTGTAGTGTGCATCTTTAGGATCAAAGCTGGCTAGCCAGGTGCCTTGTGTGACTAAGTCTCTTGCTGTGTCTAACGAAAACATTTAAAAAAAATTGTATTCTACAAATTTGTTAAATAATGTTAGATCTAAAATTCTCCATTTGGTTTCAGTGTCCATTTGGTTTCAGTCTCAAGAAAATATTGGAGATGAATTCCCCAGCAACATGTAGTGCTGGTTCTATAATGCCTTTTTCACCAAATTTAATGACTTGATTGTCTAACATTACGCGTTCTGAACCATGAAATCGGTATGGGAAAGGTATACTATTTTGAATAGGTTCTTCTATCAAAGGGATTCTTACCCCTTCGGCTAAGCTAAGGATAGTTAAATTATCTGTAACTTTATTCCATTCCAATAGGCAGTTATTGAGGTTACCAGCTTGAAATATTTTGCTTATTGGTGTTTGCGTTGCCACTTCTACTTGTTCCCTGGGTGGGGGAAAGGCTTCTGGGCATTGAACTCTCTCTTGAAGGGTCTGTTCCCATTCCAGCCGAACGACTGCCTCTGGCCCCTTCCCCTGGCCTGGAAGCTGAAGAACCGACCTCCTCACTGGCCGGTTCGACAGTTTCATAAATCCTGCCTCATCTTCTTGACGTGGTTAGGATTCGCATCCGACGACTTCTTTTTGTCCGTTTCCATGTGTTTGCCGCACTTGGAACTTGTCTCCAGTTGTTTAAACAAGTACTGGAACTGACCACTGAACATCTTGGTTTTGCAAGTGACTTGCCCTTAATGGGCTTCAGTGCAAGGAATGTATTCCTTCCCGTCATTGTCCATAATCTTTTTGGACCTAGCCATGTCCTTGCCTGCGTCCGTGCAGACTGCCTTAAAGACGTTTTCGAATCTCCTGTATGAGAGGAAGTTGCTTGTAGCCGTCAGCAAAGCAATCCCCCCATTCATGTCATCACATAGCGGCCATAATCCTATTTGCTATGGGCACGATGACCATGAGCGCCGTGAGTACCCCTTTGTGTACTGTATGCAGTGCAGCCTCAAACTTTTTATGCTCCTCGCTGAGCTTCACTTCCGGATCCATTTCTTTAATGGTGGATTCCGGGATCCCTTTGATTCCTGCGAATTTCTCGGCCATCTTAATGATCACTTCGGCCGGCTTGAAAGTATTCAAGTGCCCATGGATTGTTTTCCTCATAAACGTCGTTATGTGGATCTTTTTGTGCTTTTGCACCTTGCACTTCTTTCTTTCCTTACCACAGGATTTCGCTATTTTCCCGTGTGCTTGGTGTCAGAGTCAGAGCTTGTTGAAGACAAGTCTGACGAGGAGTCAGAGGAAGATTTGTTTCTTCTGCTTCTTCGTCTTTTTCTTACTCTTCTTCACGAGAGGCTTCTTCTTACGGGTCCTCATGTACTCATCCCCTTCCGATGAGTGTTCTTTCCTTTTGCGTTTCCATTTACGCGCATACACAAGCACTTCCTCCTCTTACTCATCATTAGACAAGGCCTGATCCTCTGAAAGGTCCTCCCATTCAGATTCGTCAGAATCTAACGTGACTGTAGACCGCTTTTTCTTCGCGACCACCGCTCTCGAAGGTAGCATTTCCTCCATCTTTTGTTGAACGAGTCTAGCCACTTGTTCATCCAGGTCAGCTGGGCCGGGGCCGGTATCGTACCCCACCACCTCGTCCGAATCTCTTTGTTCTGGCGAGGGCGACCTTTGTACCTGTGCCGGCGGTGAGCGGTTTTCATCGTCACTGAGCACACGAGATGCCTCTGCCTTACTCCACTTTGTAGCCATGGCTCAGAGACTGTGAGTGAAAACAAACCCAATGATTAGGCATTGTTTAGGGCTGAATATCAAACTGATAATTAGAGTATAATTATACTAGGTGTGTATTATGGTGTTTAAAGGGTGTTTTTAACACAGGCGTATGGCTAATCGACAGTCGCAGGATGACAGTATGGGAAACCAACCGATCCAAACGACCAGTGTAGCGGTACCCTCCCACACTCTAAGTACCTATAAACTTCTCCCACCTGTGGCTTTCTTCACCAACAAGTTAAAGAAAATACTATAGGACTCGGAGGTATGCCTTAACGAGAATAACAATTGGGGAATCTTAAAGAAACCCAGGGAAAAAATCCCTAGCGATGTAACTGGCTCCTGCCAAACATCTCTCCGTTCGGCAAAGGGCAACTTGATTAATAACCGAACAATGGATGCATTGTTCTATCGATCATATCAAATACGATCACAACTAAGCTGTAAAACAGTAATAACTTATCGAAAAGTTTCAGAAAAGCTTGTACATGAATGCTAACATGAACTGAACCAACGTATCGAGTTTGAAAGATACTAACATGTGTGGTTTTGTAGTTAATGTAGAAAAACTGCCTGAGCTCCTCATAAATGTCCTTCTGCTGTGAGGTGATTATGCTAATTGCTGGATCCGGATATGCTTCCTTCTCCCTGGGCTACGAGTAGCCAGAGGCATAGTACCGAGGTAAAATATATATATATTATAAGTATATATGTATATATATATATATATATACACGAATAAGTATATATATACATGTATAAGTATGTATATGTATAAGTATATAAACACACGTATAAGTATATATACATGTATAAGTAGTAAATAAGTACTTTTGTTAAACTATGCGGTGACCGAATTGGAGAGACAAAGAATTAGAGAGGAAGAGAGCTGGAGGGGGATGATGGGGAAGGAGAGATGCCAGATGGGAAAGAGAGAGTGGAGAGGTACCTGACTTTGTTTCTTTACACCAGATGACATTTAGTAACCAAAGAACAATCTAATTTAGCATCAACCTTGATTATCATGTGTAGTGCTCAGTCTACAATTTATGGTATATTATCATTGACTGTTCCACAGTATGGGGGTAACCCGGTGTCCTGCGCCATAGCGCTGGCGGTACTTGACGTGATCGAAGATGAGAAGTTGCGAGAAAATGCTGTTCTCATCGGGAACTACGTTATTTCCAAGCTCGAAGGCCTAAAGAAGAAGTATGACATTATCGGCAATGTGAAGTAAGTACGCGCTGTTTCTGTAGATACGTCTTGGCACTGAGTGAGAGCTATGGGAAAGATAGATAGATGTAGGACCTGGTGGTGTATGTATATATAAATATTTGTATATGCATCTGAGGTATAAGGTATTTTGCGAGTATAAATGTATGAAAAGTAACTTATCTCATATGTAGGCCTACCCGCTTGCCGACCATCTACAGGTGGCGTCACCCTCTACCAGCGCTGCTGTACATCTGACAGTCGCAGTGGAGCAATTTATAATATTTGTGTGTAAGTCTATATATATATATATATATATATATATATATATATATATATATATATATGTGTGTATGTGCATGTCCAGTAGCGATGTAGGCATAGAGGTATATTCGTTGTAATTGTTAGATGGTATGGAAACTAGAAGACGATTGGGTTCAATCCCTTAATCGTCTATATATATAATCTTGGTTTTACCCAACCAGCCAACAATCCTTAAACCACACCTATCAACAACTATGCGGCTGTTGCTAACTTGTTTTGAAAATATAATGGGGATCCTACCCCTAACCGAGTAGGCCTACACAGAACGGGGACAAGTTGGCTATCGTCGGCTTGGTTAGAGCACTGCGTGACTATACTAATTATAAATAAATAAGCATAGTCAATCAATGTTTCAGGGGCTTAGGCATGTTTATCGGAGTTGACCTTGTGAAGGACCGACAGACGAAGGAACCTGCTACAGCGGAAGCACAACACATCACCTCAAGGTGCGTAATACCTGAGAGAATGAGTGAGTGGCGTTTTTCTACCTAGCAACATCTGAGGTCATTTCAGGACCGGTACCAGGACCTGATACCTCATAACCCACTCAGTCACATTAATCTGATATTGCACCAATCAGTTCTTACCTATTCTTAGTAATGCCGAGCAGCCTACCAGGTATTTAGGTAGCGACAAGAATCAACTTTGTAAGTCTTTGGTTTGACTTGGCCTGTGTTGGAACCCACGACCTTCCACACGAGAAGTGGACGCTCTACTCCCTCGACCATCATGCCTGGCCTTCTTTTCCGTGAATCAGATAAAATAGCCGTATTCCACGGTGCATTTCCGGAAAGTTGTTACCTAATAAATTAGTTCTCACTGCTGTCATTGGGCGGATTAGTTTGTTTGTCTGTTGTTGTTTTACGTCCTAGCAACATCTAAGGTCATATTAGGACGGATTAGTAGTTAACTTATAAAGACCTTTTTCGTCGACTGGGCGCAGTGGTCGAATCGATACGAGTACACGCTTCCCGTGTGGAAGGTCAGGAGTTCAAACCAATGACTTACAAAATTGATACTTATCGATACCAAGGGTGATGTTCTGCATTAATAGGATAGGACATGGACTGGGAGGGGGGCGGTAGCTCAGTATCATGATAATGTGACTGAGTGGGATATTGGGTGATAGTGCTGGCAGCCTGGTCTCCCTGCGGGACATCACTATAAAGTAGCCATGAATGCACAGTGTCAGTGCGTCACAAGTCGGGACCCGTCCTGTCCTGATATGACCTTAGATGTTGTCAGGATGTAAAACCATGACAAAAAAAACGTTTTCCACCGAGAATGCAACACCGTGAGCTGCTACTTAAAGCTGCATAGTCCGATGAAAACATCAAATTTTCAAAACCAAAACAAGATTTGATTCTACATATCTAGCTTAGATACTGGTGCACTTATTAAGCATTTGTCACCACATAGAAGAGGATTACTGAGAGAATTTAGTACTATAGAACAGTATAATTTGTTACTATAGAACAGTATGGTGTTACTATAGAACAGTATGGTGTTTTGGCATGCTTGCCAAAATTAATTTGGCATGTTTGCACCTCAAATATCTCAAAAGTTAGCCATTTAAAATTAAGGTTACTTCAAAGTAGGTTAAGGTAAATTATAACGATCACGCTAATATATTTATCTCAGAAAATGACAGAAACTCAAAACCATCGGACTATGCAACTTTAATACATTAGTTCTGCCGCTGCCGTCAGATGGCGGGCTGGTTGGTGGTGAAAATTTTCGAAAGACCTTTTCCGTCCAACATGTAGCACAGTTAGCTGCTAGTGCTACCTTCTACATTAGAGGGCGAGTTGCTACTGCAAATCGTATAGATCTAGTCCCTACTATCCAATGCTTACCTGTTGTCTTTCTCGTCAGACTGAAGGAAATGAGGGTGTTCCTCAGCACGGACGGCCCAAACCGCAATGTGCTCAAGTTCAAGCCCCCAATGTGCTTCACAAAAGAAGACGTCAACGAACTGGTTGAGAAGCTCGAGCTGATCCTCAAGGAAATAGAGGAAGATCCGGAAGTGCCCATTGCGCAGGAGTCAGAGGTGCCTTCCTCCTCAAAGTCCAACAAGGGCATCAATGGCAGGAAGATAGAGGATGACTTCGACTCACCAGATCAAGTTTCCAGCTCAAAGAAGCAGAAGAAATGAAGAGTTCAATGGAAGGATGATTAGTAAATAGGAACTAGTCATTGTCGAGCACCTGCTGTTCCTTCCACTTGATGAGTTCTTCTTCTGGTATTCGAGAATTGCATGTCTATTTGAGTTGTACCTTTGAACTTAATATTGCTGAATATAGATCTAATCAATGAAATGAAATTGTTTAAAACACTTGAAAAACTATATATATAAACCATATATAATTATATGTATATATACACATCTATTTGTGTATATATACAGAGAGCAGATTAATATTTAATCAAGTTCATATATATACGGTATATTAGCAACCAGGTGCTATTGTCGTGTTTTTTAAATATAGGTGAAAAAAGCTTAGTAAAGAATACAAAAAATGCTGACTCTAATTTTTTAACCATGGCGCTGTAGTCGTTGTGGCTGTTTCTAATAGGAAATCATTAAAAATAAATACACATTTTAAAATCATATAACTACTTTATATAGCAATAGGTTAGCTGAACTAAGATATTACTATGGTGATATGCTGTGGACAGGTTGTGGTTTAAAAAAAAAGGATAAATCAATTCCATTGTTATTTCCTTTGGGAGTAAATGATGACTAGTGTCACGTCATCCATTAAAACAATGTATCCACAAGTGTACGATGCCAATTTTTTAAAATACACCTTATAATCTTAATTACCGATAAGAAATATGTATTCACAATTAGAATGTGTGAAGTAGTATAATTAATTTTCATCCATATTGTTGTATGGTGACTTCCGGTGAGGTAAAAAGAGGGTCACTACGGGCATAATCGATTAATCAACGTGGGTCAGCTGAGTCACTTTTTGGTGCATGTACTCAGGTCGAATAATCTAATATGCTTCTCCATGCTCGGGGTGGAAAAAACGATGGCTTAATCCAAAACTTTTTTTATTTTTTTAAATAACGATATAACTACAGCAAAATAGGATTTAAAGTATTTTATGATGGCATAGTTTAGTTATATTTCCATTTCATTAATCTAGGTTATTACCCCCAAAAATAACATGTATGACTGGTAGTGGTAGCTGTTGTCCTGCAGGACGGTACCAGCGCAAATGTGACATCATCGCTCCTAGCCACCCCAGCCAAGAGGTGGGTTAGTGGGGTCGGGTCATTTTGCACATGGCATGTGTATTTGTCGACTCCACTCGCGGTGTTCGATTTGAAATTCTAATGACTCGGGTGACCCCGAGTTGTCCGGGTCATGTTAATCGATTACGGCCAAAGGTGTAGCAACCCACTCATGTGTGGCGAACATCAGGGCCGCGTTCAGGCTACGCCTACGAGTCATCTTGGAGAAATTCCTGACGTTACGCTAGTCTGAACTGCAAAAGCAGTAGGTTGACTCAAAAATGGCCGTCATAGGGGGGCAACCATTTGCAATGGAAAAGAAGAGCTCTGATTGGCTAAAACCACTGCATTTGGTGGCCATTTTCGAGCCACTTTTTGTCTCTAGTCTGAAAAGAGATACGTTCCGAGACGACTCGGAGGCTCACCCTGAACGGAAATAAGCCAAAAGAAGTCTCCGAGTCGACTCCCAGGCGTACCCTGACCGTGGCCTAGATGGGATTTGTTGACGCATAACTGACAATGAGGGACGTGCCGGCATTCTTCCCATTATTACTGCTACTACTCTGGTGTGTAACTGTTGCTAGTAGCCTACTACTAGTACTAGGGCTACTCGAGTTTATTGGTCATGCCAAATAGCGTGATGCAAAACATTATAATTGTCGCAAAGTTGTTCAAGCAAGCTCCACTTTGCGACTAAGACATATATGTGGTGCTGCGTCCATCATGTGATTGTGTATGTCGTCCGTAGTGAACTGGACCAGGTCGGTACACAGACAGTATTACTAATCTCTGAATGTGCGTAAAGTTGCATGGTTTTGAGTTTCTGTCATTTTTCTTAAATAAATATATTAAATTGGTTGTTTTATATTAAATTGGTTATGATCTACCTTAATCTAGTTTGATGTAGATCTAACTCTTATTTTACTTTTGAGACATTTGAAATGGAACCATGTAAAATTAATTTTGGCAAGCGAGCCAAAACTCTGACACCATAGGTTTTTGCAGTAAAAGGTTCTATTAACTTGGGTCGTATTCCGTTCTGTGTGATAACAAATCATCGGCTGAGAATTAACTAGGCCCATGTCCACTTTCAGAAAAAAGTTATATTTCAGAGTTGATAAGCTTTATTTCCCCAACACACAGCTCAACATATAGAGTAATTGAGTGTCTTGTGTGTATGTGTGTGTGTGTGTGGGGGTGGGGGGGGTTATGTATTGATCTGTGGGTTGGGGACATCAAACTTATCAACTCTGAGATGGGTTTTATGTAGGCCCTATACATATCATCTTTTTCTGAAAGTGGACATAGGCCTGGTTAATTCTCAGCCGACGAAATGTTTGATTTGATAAGTGCACCAGTATCTTAAGTTAGATATGTAGAATCAAATCTAAATACTTGTTTTGGTTTTGAAAATTTGATGTTTTCATCGAAACTATGCAGCTTTAAATAGTTGGTTATCATATTGCACATTGTGCGGGACCTAGGCTATATATCGTTCAATGCGGGACCCACGCTATATAAAGAGATCACGGCAGCGGTCTGGTTAGTTATGGCTACTCCCGTGTGGCCCTCTGGTAGTATCTAACCCTACAGTTACCTGTGGCATAGGTCAAGGTAATCTTTTACTAAAACCCTAAACGTCACGCAAGTCCAGCAGGCTGGCACTTCTCTCTTTGCCTTCAAGCGTACCTTACTGGTCTCTACCACTTCTCCCCGTGTAGATCAGATACTTATATGGAAGATCATTATAGAATGATTTATATTAGCTTGCTCCGCGTGCAGTATCTACCAATAACTATGTTATGAGAATATGATATGTTGTTTAATTGTTATAAATGACGTTTTATACTAATTGAATGGAAAAAATTACAAACTGTTGTGTTGGAGCTAATGACTGATAGGTCAGTCACTATAACTGTCCTGTCAGTGTCACTTATTATTTTAATCTCAGCCCTGATAGGCTGGCGCAGGAGATTGTTATGAACATCAACACAGGCGGCAGCATCATGTGACCTTATGGAGTATGACCCCCTTTCATAAACAAGGGTGGGGACGAGATCTAGGACATTGGCAATCGACCGGTTCGTCAAACTTAGACGAGTTAGAGTCTGTGACAAACACAATAGGCCTATGTTACAGTAGTACATGCGCACTATTGTTCTCCTTTTAACTCGGACAAGTAGGTCTACGGTTGGTTCACCAATAAGAACGTCTTCTGTGACCTATAAACCAGGAAGATGTAAGACAGCAGTTGAATATGGTGCTATACATCAGGAACAAGTGTTGATCGATGATGTGACGAACTGCAGATTCTGCACATTCTATGATTCAGCTGGGCCTGAGCATTAATGGTTGGACGGGATCCGCCGCAATTGCGCAGGTTTTTGGGTTTAATGCTATGATGGCTGCAACCGTTCTGGTTATGCTTATGTATTTTCGTTTGGACGTGATCCATCGCAAATGTGCCGTTCCACAGTGTATGCGGCTGAGGACGGCCTGGGGTCATAGCACCATATCAGTTTTTACACTCACCTATGACAAACTACACGTTCTGCAATCCTGAGTCGTCCGCCGGCGCATACACTGCGGAACAGCTGCTGCATCATAGCGTTACACCCAGAACCCGGTGCATTTGCGATGGATCCCGTCCAATCGATAACACATGACCAGAACAGTCCCTGCCATCATAGCATTAAAGCTGGAAATCTGCGCATTTGCGGCGGATCCCGTCAAGCCATTAACGCTCAGGCTGGATTGTAGAATATGGCTGCTGCCATCATAGCATTAAGCGCAGAACCCAGTGCATTTGCAATGGATCCTGTCCAAACGATAACACATAGGCACAACCAGAACGGCTGCTGCCATCATAGCATTAAAACGGGAAACCTGTGTATTTGAGGCGGATCCCATCAAACTATTAATGCTCAAGCCCGGATGATCTGGCCAGCATGGAACGGCTGCTGCATCAGCTAATACAAAAGATCTGAAAGTCAAAAACTTTCAAATGCACATATCTCACTCCACATGGTTCAATAACAACAAAAAAACGTTTTCCTTTTATATACAGTGTAACTGACAAATTTCAACGTATGTGAGGATGCGCACGCATGTGTTTTGCGCACATCCTCACATATGTTTAGACCGCCAAGGATATGCATACTGCTCACATATGGAATGCATAGATACTATGTATATGGCAATGGCCTGAACTGAGAACAGTAATTATATGTGGCCTCTGTAGTATGTCTCGCCCTATATTTTCAGTAAGCTCCACAAGCCAGAAATTCAGATAAGATTTCAGGCTTGCCATTTGACTTTGACCCATGCGCATTGTGAAAAGCCCCGTTTTAAACCAGGTACTTTTTTAAACTGCGACACCGATCGAAAATATTGCAGCATTAGATACCACTACCAGGTTCGATGGTGATAAAAGGCGGCGAAAGACAGACTTCCGGTGACGGTTGTAATTTTGAAGTAAAGAACAGATGTGGGGCTTTTGATTCTGCTTCAAATGTGATTTGTGCAACCTTCTTTGATGTTTTGTTTATGCTCCTGTCTATTTGTTATCTTTGTGTAGGTTTTGCTGCAAATTACTATTTACTTCTTCCGACGAGAGCAGAGGCATTCATAATTCAATACTATATTATTGCTTGTCGCTTATCGTCGGGATATATAGTTGATAAGCTATCTTTGAAGTGCGCTGGGTTTGCTACCTTGTATGGGGAGTTTTGATGTTTTTGTCTTCTTTTTTTTAAAGCTGATTCATTAATGAATTCCTGCTGACGTAAAAGAGCTTCAGCACTGTTGGCATTTTGTAGGCTGAACTAATTTATAATGCAAATAAGAAAATAATCATGTGCGGAAAGAACTGAGACCAACTATTTTAAAAGAACATCTGCTTTTATACAAGCCTCACGTGATTATCCTTTGGAGGTGTGATGTAATGGTCCAATACTTCCATTGGTGTGATAATGGCATCTTTAAATGTCGGCCTACTTGAGGAGGGGGAAACCCCACCAAACTTCTATAATGGATATGGTGTTAAGAGAAGAAGAAAGGTAACATAAATTGTTGAAAATATATTGCGAACAACCACGTCATACTTTTCTATAATAAAAAAAAGACACACAAAATGGGTTTATTATTACGCAAAGTATATGCCTATTTAAAGTGACCATTTTCAATCTAGATTGTGCGACTGTTCTACATTGTTGACCTCAAAATATTTGGAGGATTGTTCCCATGTACTGGTCACCGTGTTGGTAAGATATATTTATATATCCCCACATCTGTTTTGACTGAGACCAGATTCCAGTAATCGACCCCTAAGAGATATGGTACCATGTAATCATTTCTATTTCTATTAGCTTTTGTTGTAGGGCATATAACAAAAACAGATTTATGAGATATGATTAAACATGTTCGCAAGGTTCTTTGGTTACATGTAAATGTGATCTAAATATAGGTAGGATGATCATGTATAGACAAGATAGACACCTGTTATTGTTTAAAATTGAAAACATTTAAATATTTTACCATGTATTGTGATGCAATAAATATATGTCTAAGGTGCTGCCTTATAGATCAAACATTGCCTCAGATGAAAAGTGTTCACTAGACTTTATCGCCAGTAGGCCAATCTGTATGTTACATTTGAGGTCCAGACGCTGATATTCACCTATTTTATTATACATTTCTGGATTATTTGATGTTTTACTTTTTTTTTTGCCGGGGTTTTACATTCTAGCAACATCCATGGTCATCTCAGAATTGGTACCGATTTCTGACAGTGTGCCCTCATGGCGACTTTATAGTGCTCTCACTCGTCGATTAGTCCCACCGGCACGATGACCCAATATCCCACTCAGTCACATTATCCTGACTGAGCTAATCAGTCTTTGCCCTATCCTCATAATGCCGAGTGCTAGGCAAGGTAGCGACAAGTATCAATTTTGTACGTCATTGGTTTGACTCGCCTGGGATTCGAACTCCTGACCTTCCGCACGGGAAGCCTGTGCTCTACCGATTCGGCCACCGCATCCGGTTGAGGTTTTATGCCTGATAACAGCTGGGTTCATATCAGGGCTAGCATCTAAGTGTAAGAGTGCACATTGACGGTGCCTTTATAGGGCTCTCTCATTACACATAGATGAGAATGGCCTGACTCTAACAAAATTAGGAAAATATTTTAACGATTTGTGTGGCTTCTAAAGTGACGGGAGAAGCCCATCACGCAACAGCTTGGCCGTCGGGGGGGGGGGGGTGTTCAATTCATTTGCGTTAGAACCTCATTCAACCCGTACCAAATAAAAACACATCCAAATCCATAATTACAAGTTTATTTACATTAATTCTAACAACAGGTTCGGTTTCATTCCTTTCTATTACACAACAAAAACCACCTGACCAAAATAGCCATATAATTACTCAATCATATATGGTGTAATGCCTGTCTTCGACGATCCCTGTGATTGGCGAAGCCCTGCAATTTCTGAATGTACAAACTGACGATTGTCCCTGCGATGACAGGACACCAGCTGGTCTGGATGCACAGTTGCCCGTTAAAGACGGGTACTATTGTAAAAAGTACAAAAACAGTTTCACCTAAGAGTATCCTCGTCACTGCCGGGCCTTGCTTTGGCGACGAGTGGGGTAATATGGACGGTACCTTGTTGTCCGACATGCCCCGGTAGGGTTGGGCTTGGGGACCCGGTACCCCGAGTGTCCCCAACGGCGCCCCGGGCTTCAGTCGTCGGCAGTACCGGCGTGATGGCCCCGGGGTGGTCGCACCCTTCTTCAGACTGGTCCCCCGAAAGTGGCAGGGCGCCAGGCTCAACATGTTGGTTGTCATCGCTCTCTTCACTTTCACTGTCCTCGTCCTCTTCGGAACTACAATGATTAACATTGTAATGCCATATACATTAAAGTGACCCGTTCGGAAGGTCGGGAGTTCGATTCCCGGTAGAGTCAAACCATAGACGTACAAAATTGGCGCATAACATTATTAGGATAGGACACGGACTGGTTAGCTCAGTATCAGTCAAATGTGACTGATATGTAAAATCAAAATTAGGCAAGTGCTTTGATTTCGAAAATTGTATGGTCTTATTGGATTGTGCAACTTCAATGCCACAAACCAGATGGGGTGGCCGAATGAGTAGAAAGTACGTCTCCTATTTTGTGACATCGGGAGATCCGAACCCATGAGTTTGTGGGTTTGAATCCTGGTCGAGTCAAACCAATGACTTAAAAATTGATACTTGTCACTTCCTAGCCTGGTTCTCGGCATTAATAGGATAGGGCAAGGACTGGTTGGCTCAGTGTCAGGATAATGTGACTGAGTGGGATATCAGGTCATGGTGCTGGCAGCCTGGTATCCCAGTGGTGCAGCATTATAAAGTCGCCATGAGTGCGCACTGTCACAAGTCGGTACCCGTCCTGATATGACCGTAGATGTTGCTAGGACGTAAAACAACAACAAACAAACAATGCCACAACAGGATATACTATAAAGGCGGACTCTGACTATATAATGTACCCATAGCAGCGGATTAGTGGACAGGACTAGACAGCCGATTCGGTAAGAGCGCTGGCTAGTTGTCCCATGCAGGAGGTCATGTGTTTGACCGCAGCTGAATTAAAGCAATGCCATTATAACATTGAAACTTAGCCAAATCTAGCCATAAGCCATGGAGGGAATTGTCCACCATAGGTACCGCCTCTGCTGGTGTGCTGCCACCTGTCGGTATTTGTGACCGACAAGAGTCAGAGCAGTCAAGACCGCCGCCACCAGACCAGCACTCCTGATACTTAGTCCAGTGGATCGAGCCCGCCGGCATCCAGGCGAATTAGCTAGCTATCCTTAAAGCTGCAGAGTCAGATGAAAACATAAAATTTTCAAAACCAAAAGAGTGATCTAGATTTGATTCTACATATCTAACTTAGATACTGGTGCACTTATCGAACATTTATCACCACATAGAGCGGAATACTGAGCCAATTTGTACAACCTTTTACTGCAGAAGCCTATGGTGTCGAGTTTTGGCAAGCTTGCCAAAACTAATTTTCCATGTTTGCACTTCAAATACCTAAAATTGTCACCATTTAAAATAAAAGTAACTTAAAACTAATGTAAAGTAGATAGGCTTACTAGTAATCGATCTAATTTATTTATCTCAGAAAAATTACAGAAACTCATAAACATCGGACTATGCAACTTTAAGTGATGGGAAACACCGAGTCAGCTTCATACCTCAGGCCGCTCCCTGCTTTATTCCCGCCTCTGTAGCATGTAACCTCCTGTGGTGGGAGGGGGGGGGGGGGGTATTTGCTATCAAGGTGTGGAACAGTCCACCTAAGGGACTGTTGCTGCTACCTTGCTGCCACCTGTTGCTGCTTCTTAGCAAACAGGGGTCAACATAGTCACTGCCACCACTGTGTGGTAGTGGGGCTCATTACAGACTACCACACTTATATTAGCTCTGTGTGTTTATGAAAATTCAGTACATGAGTCAGCCTCACGAAAACGGGCCAATCGGTGGTCAAGTGAAGATGTCGGCATCGCAATTCTTAAAAGTGCAGTATATTTCTTTGTTTCATATTCAATTATCCTAGAAAGAAATCAGGTTGTTTTATTTTCTCGACCTTTACATTCAGGATAAATTTAAAGACTTTCTAACACCTCTGTCAATGCTAAATCATAATTATCCTGATCGACGCCGACATCAAATGATCGACGCCGACAACTTTAATAGATGTCGGCATCGCAATTCTTAAAGTCTCGTACATTTCTTTGTTTTATATTATATTATCCTAGAAACAAATCAGGTTATTGTACTTTCTCGACCTTTACATTCAGGATAAATTTAAAGGCTTTCCAACACCTATGTCAATGCTAAATTATAATTATACCGATCGACGCAGACATCCAAGCTCGACGCCGACAAATTCCACCAATTGGCCCCTTTTCGTGATCCTGACCCACTGTATATAGTTTTGTGATTGGAAATATTGTGTTGGCTAATGGCTATATTATATATCATGTCTGTGCACAATTTAAATCCAAATAGTCGAAGCCGTTAGAGCTACTAATTTGCATGACAGTCAACGTGGCAAGTGTCTCTGGAATGTTTATAAACAACCACCACATGGCCTGAAACCACAGTGTCACTCAGCAAGTGTCCTTACCGCTGGGTACAAGGAAGGGTTATCGTCATAAACACAGGAGGCAGCTCCATGTGACCTCCACACGTAAACACCTCCGAATAGTTGGTTGGTTGTTGGAGTTTTACGTCCTGACAACATCTAAGGTCATATCAAGTCGGGTACCGACTTGTGACAGTGCGTACTCATAGCGACTTTATAGTGCTGCCCCACTGGGAGACCATGCTGCCAGCACCATGACCTGATATTCCACTCAGGCACATTATCATGACACTTAAACCAACCAGACCTTGCCTGGCTAGGAAGCGATAAGTTTCAATTTTTACGTCATTGGTTTGACTCGACGAGGGTTCGAACGCGTGGGTTCGAATACCACGATCTCCCAAAAAGGGAGACGGACGCTCAATTCATTTGGACATCCCGTCTAGTTCACCTCCGAATAAGGCTGGTGGGAGGGTGAGGGTATCTGGGTATTCTGAGTTCCATTATCTGGATACTGAGTTCCATTATCTGGACTGTGCATTATCTTGACACTGGCCAAACCAGTCCTTGCCCCATCCTAGTAACGTTAAGTGCCAGGCTAAGTAGTGACAAGTATCAATTTTATAAGTCATTGGTTTGACTCAGCCATTTCGTCTGGTTAAACCATGTTTATTTAAAACCTCAGAATAGCTCCGGTTAGTGAGAGCGTTCTTTTATGTGTACATTATCAATCAATCAATAGTTCCATCCTCTAGTCGAGGGTTGGATGCAATGGTTCTCCACTTGTCCCGATGGTGTGCTGTTCTGATAGACTGTGAATAATTCAAGCCTGTCCTCTCCCTCTGCTGCCATTCACCTTCCCTTCCAACAATGTACGGTATATTGAACTCTGACGAATGATGTGGCCAAAATAAATAAGTTTCTTTGTCTGTATAGTGGCAAACAAGCGTTTCTTATTTTTAATTTTTCTGAGAACTTCTTTGTTGGTGATCTTCTTTGTCCATGATATTTTCATCATGTACATTATATATTTATTATTTAGGTGTATTTCTATCGTTGTTATTGTTCACTTTACACACAAGGTTGAAAAGCAGAAAATAATCCTTCTTTAAAAGTTTTAAATGAGTCTTAGAGATATACATATCTAGCATTAGGTATATATAGTATAGTTATACGAGTCTTACCTGGGTATAGATGATGGATAACTTGTTTTCCCGAGGTATAAGCCTCGGGTAGACGTGGGCCAGGGAGAAGGAAGCACATCCGGGTCCAGCAATCTTTACCTACTTATTCAGGATAAAAATGATCTTTCAATACAATGGATACTATGATTTTCCCGTAATGGTACACCAACGGAATAGACGTGGTAGGGTGTGGTGGGCGGGCCCTAGCCCACGTCTACCCGAGGCTTATACCTCGGGAAAACAACAGTTATCCATCATCTATACCCAGGTAAGACTCATATAACTATACTATTTTACCTCGGCATACAGCCTCAGGCTAGCCTCAGGCTAGGGAGACTTTTACATAATTCATTTTTATCCTTACTATCATTCATTCTTATTATAACATGTTTATATGTCATTGTATTAGTAATTGTATCATTCAAAGTTTTTGTTCTCACCTATTCTTGTTAGTTGGTGAGCAGGCGCTTTGCAATGCCAGTAGGCTTTTCTAGTCGTTTGTTGTAATGTTTTGCAAACGACTTAGCTGTCTTCCAGCCTGCGTGCGCTAGTATTCTTTTTACAGAAATACCGAGCAACCGTGCCTTGGAAACCATGGCACCTCTGGTTGAGTGGGAAGAGTATTTGCCCGTATCCACTCCAGCCAATTTCAACACCCTAATTGTCTATCTGGCAAGGGTGTCTCTTGAAATTGCGCTATGTGGCTTTATGAAGCTCACTAATAGTTGTTGTGATGCACATAAGTCCTTTGTCTTGGATATATAAGCCCGTATGGCTGACACAACACATAATTTACGATCATTTGGGAAGTAGTCTAAGTGAACCGTAGATAAAGGGTCACCCAGCGTGTTTGATTTGAGCAATTGTGCTAAATCAAACGTAGCTTGTTTCTTGTCTATTTCTAATCCCGTTAAGGATAAAGCAACAATCGTCTGTCCTCTGTGTCCCATTACTAATAGTAACAAGACCGCGACCTTAAAACCTAATTGTTTTATATCTAACCAAGAGTTGTGAGGCCAAGCCTGGAACAACTTAAATACTATAGAAACATCCCAAAAGCGACTATACTTTGGTTTTGGAGGATTCCTTTGATAAATTGACCGAAGTAAATAATGAAGGACATAATGTTTACCAACTGTTTCGCCGTCAATTCTAGGTAATATAATTGATAATGCGCATCTTGCCGCATTGACCGCCCCAAATCCTAGTCCCTCATCCTCTAGAGAACGAAGAAAACGAGCTACTTGTGCAATCGTTGGATTTGTTGGCTTAACTTTCATTAGCAAACAATGTACACCCCATTTCTTTAAATAAGTTGTGTACATTTTAACAGTTCCTGGCCTCCATGCATCAGCTACTATCCTATCTTCCGTAATTTTGTCTAAACCAAATTGCTGCAGCTGTTTTCTTAGAAAAGGAATGCCAATAGGGGTGTCGCTGACACGTCGCCGTGAACCACTAGCGGTCCGTGGTGCGTTAGGTTCCCGGGTTTTCTTGGGAATCGTATATGTTCTTTTGCCAGTTGTGTAACTGCTGGCAGCCAAGGTTGCGTGTCCCAATCGGGCACAATCAGTATGGCGTGTGTCCCCTCCATGCTGATTTTTCTCACTACTCGGCTGATAACGCTAAACGGTGGGAAAATATAGAAAAAATTATTTTCCCAGGTAATAGTAAATGCATCAACTTTCCAAGCATCCGGTTCGGGATGCCAAGAAACATAACAGGGTAACTTATTATTATTTCGTGATGCAAACAAGTCAACTTTAGGTGTCCCCCATTTTGCACAAATGAATTTAAACAAACGTGTTGACAGGGACCATTCTAAATGGTCGTGGAATTTTCTACTCTTATGGTCTGCAAGTGTATTTTGTGACCCTGGAATATGCGCTACAGTCAGCCAGACTTGTTGAGCCTGTGCCCAGTTCCAAATCAGTTTAGATAACTGATTGCAAGGCTTTGATTTGGTTCCACCCATGTTACGGATATATGCCATAGCAGTAGTGTTATCAGTTAGTATTCTAACTTGTGATTTAGGTATCTTTACTAAGCTACGTAGACCCAAATAAATAGCACGCAACTCGAGCGCATTAATGTGATCTGACTCTTCATCATGTAGCCATCTACCTCCTGTTGCCACCCCATCACGATGGGCTCCCCACCCTTCTAACGAAGCATCAGTGGTAATTACTGTATTTGGTTCCGCCATGCGGATTGGATTGGGTGAATTTGCGATATGTTGCATCCACCATTGAATATCCTGTAACCCTTCTTCAGAAATAAACATCTTTCGTTCAAAATTACCTTTAGTTCGTGCTAATCCTAAATTTTTATCTATTTCTAGAGATTTAATATGGGCTTTCCCATATAGAATAGCGGGTGCATACGATATCATTATCCCGATAAGAACTGCGACCTGTCTAATCTTAGGTTTCGGTAACTTAAGAAGCTGGGTCGCTGTGGTCATAAACTTAGTTAATTTCTGTTCTGTTATCGACACTGTGAGGGACTGTGTATCAAGAATAAACCCTAAACATTTGAGTTGTTTTGTTGGTTGAAGCACTGACTTATGCGGATGTACATAAAACCCCAATTTAGTGAGTAATGCACATAAATCCAAAACGGCGTTTACACAACCAATGTATGTTGACGCCATTATAAAGGAATGATCTATGTAAGGAAACATTATGTGACCATTCCGTGCCATAAGTGAGAAAACAGGTTTAAGCAGTTTAGTGAAGAAACGAGGGGCACAAGCTAAGCCATTTGGCATACAGGTAAACTCATAGAGTTGGTTATCCCAAAGAAAACTGAGAAATTTCCGATGTTGTTCCGCTATGGGAACTGTGTAATATGCATCTTGTAAGTCAACACTAGCCATCCACGCATTTGGTGTAATGAGGTCTCGTGCCGTATCTAGTGAAAACATTTTAAAATGTCGATATTCTATCATTTTATTAAGGGTTGTTAAATCCAGAATTATTCGAACGTCCCCATTAGGTTTGGGTCTCAAGAAGATGTTTGAAATAAACTCTCCAGGGCAGTGTGTAACCTTTTGGATAATGCCTTTGTCAAAAAAAAATTGTACCTGTTCAGTTAGTGCCTCTCGTTCAATTTGTTCAATTTGATAGGGAAACGGAACTCTCCCTTGTACGGGTATTTGTATGAAGGAAATTTGAACACCTTTAACTATTTGTAAAATATCCTGGTCCCTGGTAATTTGGTCCCATTCAGAAATATGATTATGAATATTCCCAGCCACAAAGTTGCTTACAGTTTGTGTGGTTTTAGAGGCGGCGGGGACTTGTAAAGTCTGTGTTTGGGCCTCTACTTGGACCCGCCCCTTTGGAAGGGTCTCGGGGAGTTGAAGCCGCGGCCCAGTGGCCGTGCGGTGTTGTCGGTCCAGCCTGGGCGGGCGCCCCGGCCCCGGAAAGACTGGCTGAACTGTGAGCCCGGTCTGGAACCCCTGCCGAGCCGTCGTGGGCGAAAATCCCCTCGTGACCTTTTGAAGCATGGGGCTTCCTGCTTCTTTTTGCCATCCATATTTTTGCCACTTTTCGCTGCGGTTTCTACCTCTTTATAGAGGTATTGTAGTTGGCCGCCAAACATTTTCGTTTTGTCCAAAGGCTTCCCGTTGATCGGCTCTGGGGCTAGAAAGAGCGTATACTCTTTCCCATCATTGTCCGTGACCTTCTTTGAGCGGGCCACCTCTTTGCCAGCGTCTGTGCAAACCGACTTAAAGACATTCTCATATCTTCGGTAGGACAAGTAATTACCTGCCGCTGTTAACAGTGCAATGCCTTTGTCCATGGTTTTTGCCAAGGATGAGAACTTGTTTTCTCTTTGCATTCGATTTGCCACCGGAGTGATGGCCGTTAACGTACCGAGCACCGCCTTATGCGCTATGTGTAACACGCTCTCAAATTTCTTACGGTCTTCCGTCATGTTGACATCTCGATCCATCTCTTTAATGATGGAGTTGGGGACACCTTTAATGCCCGTCAATTCATCTCCTAGCTTGGAGATGATTTCCGCCGGTTTGAAGGTACGGAAATGACCATTTATGGTCTCGCGCATAAGCGTGGTAGTTTTAACCCGCTTAGCTTTCGGCTTCTCCACCTTCTTAGACACTTTGCCACCAATGGCAGCATAGACACCTTCATATTGTGTGTCTGAGTCTGATTCCGTGGAAGTAGAATCTGTGGAGGAATCAGAAGAAGAAGAATCTTTCCTCTTCTTCTTCTTCTTGGACTTGCGCTTTCGCTTCTTGCGAAGTCCGGTCTTATTACGTTCTTTGGTGAAGTCATCACCAGAAGAAGTAACGTGTTTCTTCTTCTTACTCCGTTTAGGAGGAGGAGGAGGAGGACCCCTCGGCTCGATCGCCGAGTCTGTCTCTGAGAAGTCTTCCCAGTCCGACTCGTCTTGGAACCCCGGCCTATGTCGTTTAAGAGGCGGCGGTGGTTTGAGAGACAGAATATGACTCTCCATAGCCGTCCACCGAGCCTCCCAGTCAGGAACTGTGGGGCCATCAGGCACTGTCTCTTCCTCCGGCTCGGAGAGTATATGCATCCCGGGCTGTGGTGAGGGCATTGCCGACAACACTGGCGAGGAGTCGTACTCCTCGTCCGAGGCCCTGGGAGCACGTCCCTCAGCTGCTGCTGCCACGCGCTTACTCCGCTTCATGGCCATCGGGATCTGGAACCAAACATGTTGGTCAGTCTCGGTATTTATAAATGTCACAATTTTGTTGTTTAACACGTAATTGGACATCTAGTGGTGTTAGAGAACGTGTTTAGACCGTTATAACACAGGCGTAATAAGCTAAATTTGTGGGTGGATTGTGGGTCAAGCCCAAATCTTACGCGGGGTCGGGACCAGTGTATCGGCTCGCCCATCTCTCTGTTCCGCACACTTCTCCCCCCTGCGACTACTACGCCAGCAGGTTGGAGAAAATGCTACGAAACTTGGAGAAACGCCTGAAAATATTGTGGGGAGTCTATAAAAGAAACCCAGGAGCATCTCCAACATCACTCTCTATTAGAGTCCGAGAGAATTTCCACAGGAGATGAGGCAAAGCCCACATCTCTACCCATGTTCACACGGGTGTTGACAGAACCGCTAAAAATCGGTTTCGTTCCTTCGAGAAGGAATCTAGAGCGTTCTATCCTTGGTTTTTTTATAACCGACGACACTAGTCCAAAAAGGACCAAAGAAAGTTCTGAACTTTCTATAACGATGCTATAATGCATCATAATTAAGCTAACCACAGTTTTTATTATACTTACTGCGTATTTGCTTGTGTGTAGACTAAATTTGCGGGAGCAACTCAACGAAACGTAATTCCAATCGTGAGTTGTTTATGCTAATTGCTGGACCCGGATGTGCTTCCTTCTCCCTAGCCTGAGGCTGTATACCGAGGTAAAATAAATATTTCGATGCACATATATTTTAAAATCCTGTCAATATGTATGTTAGATTAATAACAACATATTACCATGCTCTTAAATCAGACATTACCTTGTAAATTTCTAGCGAGGTTCTTTAACTAGGACCTTGGGATATATTTAAATACTCATTATTAGTATTAAAAGACCGAATACTGACAGTATCATTAAATTATGCATACATAGGTTATAACTTATATGCTCACCTTTCCGATGTGAGTTCATATTTCCTATTTAAATTTCCACATTCTTCATCGGAATCCATTTCGAAAGGATCTGTGAAAAGAAGACAATGGTTACATCATGATCACCCACGTCAATGGAAACAAGCAGTATATCCACAATAATTAGTCGTGTAAACAAACAAGTTATGTAACATTTTCCCCTCCCGCCGCTCCCCGGATTGCGTTGGGATCACAAAGTTTGCTAATAGACAATATAGTATATGCTATTTTAAAGTGTCTCTCTTGCATTCTCTATCTCGCTCTCTTTTACACACACAATTGCATCCATATAGCTGCATACCTGATTCTATGAGATCCCCCCCCCTCCCCACAAAAACAACCTATCAATTGCTGATTTGTTTTAACAATGTATCTGGTATATGTATGGAAACTATAGCGATGAATGGCTCCTAAAATGGGAACAGATTGGGAAATTCACAGAGACCGCAGATCAAGATTTCAATTGCAGATTTGTTGCAACAACGTGTTTTGCATAAGTATGAATTTCAATTTAATGTAACATTAGTTGCTCGGCTGGAAGATCACCCCTGGAGGAAACCTATTTAAATAAAAGTAATCAACTCAACAAACACACAAACCATCCCCGAGCATTTTTGCAGGCCACAGACACAAACACACAGGCATGCAGGCACAGAGGTGCACGCACGCACGCACACGCACGCACACACACACACACACACACCTAACCCATGGATTTGTTCCACTGAGTTAACAGCACCCGTAACTGCCATTTCTTTTGTTCAAGTGTTTTTATTCCTCTGAATAACATGTTGTCAGTGCTAATGCACTGGTCTTCCAGCCCTAATCACAATTGCCTCTACACAGTAAACAAATCTACAACAATATACAGATAGAGAATTACAGGAAAATAAGCAAAACATCGGTACATGAATGATAGCTAAAGAACAAGATAAGCGAAAAAGAAACATATGCGAGGAGGTAACTATGTTAAACTAGTATGGTAGTTGTTGGTAGAGGGTGGGGCATAACTGATCATCTTTCTAGTAGTAACATACTCGTTGAAAGGGTGATGGGGGATGTAGGGTGGGCCTTTGTGATTGAACTTGTGTTCATGGTAATCTCAGGTGGGGCCTATTGAGTTAGTAAGTAGGTTAATATTGATTAATCATGTACCTCAGTAGGATCCAACTAGAATCATTTCCAGGCTCATTCTGTTGTAGATGGGTCTTTTGGTCTAGTTGGCCACTACTGGTTGAGTTTACAGTGTTTATTTGTTTGGGGGGGAGGGGGGGGGGAGCAGGGGGACAGGAAAAGGAATGGCAACACCGACCCAGTGTATCATTGATCTGCTTTGGCCTAGGCTGGTTGATTTAAATGTGCATGGAGGTTTATCTTGAAAGTTTTGTAACAATCACTGTTCCTGACATGTGCTGGTAGTTGGTTCCAGAGTGCTCCCCCCAGAACAACCGGTGACTTTTTCATTTTACTAGTTTTAACATGCGGCACTTTCAGGAGGGTGGCTTGTGCTCCATGTGTGGCTTGTGTAGGTGTGTCTATGTAATATGGGTCTTTCGCACGGTGGTACATTAGGCCTAATAGGTGCTTGTCTCTGCGAATATTTAGGGCATCTAGTTTAGCTTTATTCTACATCTCAATGGTATGTAGTGTTTTTCCTTTAAATACTGTGTGCAGTTTTGTATAGTTTGGAGCTTTGATTGCTGCTTTTTAGTTAGTATATTATATATTATGTCATTCTAATCAATGATGGGCAGTATTGTGGTTTTGTACAATAGAAGAGCAGTCTCTTCGCTCATATAATGCCTTATTTTCCGGAAGGTGTTCATTTTAGCTGCCAATGTTCTGTTAATCCTGTTTAATTGACTGGTTCCTGACAGTGTAGGGTCAAGTGAAGTACCTAAATATTTATAACTTAGAGCCTCCTTAAGTATATACTCTCCTATTTTTATACTGACAATTGGTGAGCTGGAACGCTTAGTTTTAGTTGCAAATATTACATATTTAGTTTTTATAATATTTATGGATAGTTTATTTTCCTTTTTCCACCGGTTTACTCTTTCTAAATCATGATTCATTTTGGATTCAGACACTTTTATATCAGCGTCTGTAGCTACCAGTGCCACATCATCACCAAATATATTTCCCTTTACATATCCAAGTACTAGTGGGAGGTCATTGATGTAGATTAAGAATAATAGTGGGCCCAGGGTAGATCCCTGTGGTACCCCTGTCTTCACTTCTCTCAGTGAGGAATTAACCCCTTCAAGGCTAGTATACTGTGAACGATTTAGTAGTTAATTTTTTAGCAGTTTAATTGTCCCTGTGCCCAGACCACTCTTTGCCACTTTTACTATTAAAAGTTTATGGTCTACAGTATCAAATGCTTTCCGAAAGTCTATGAAGACAGCAATAGATCATCTTCCTTGATTCATCCCTGTCATTAGTGTGTCTAGCACACATGCCACTGCTTTGGTTGTGGAGTGATTCTTCCTGAAACCATTTTGCTCTATTGCTAGGTAACCTGTACTTTGAAAAAATTCTGTTATTTGGTCATGGATTAGTTGCTCTACTATTTTGCCTGGTATTGGAAGAAGTGATATAGGTCTTAGTTCATTACACGTTTTAGGGTTTGACGTTTTCAGGATTGGCATAATCATTGCCCTTTTCCATGCATCTGGGTAGATACTTGTATCAATAATTAGATTAGTTAGATATGTGAATTCAGTAGCCAGTGCTAGCATGGCATCTTTGATGAGCCTGGAACTTAGGTCTTGTAGCCCTGATGACTTGTATTCAGAGAGTAACTGCACTTTCTTGATAAGTTCTTGCTCTGTGACTGGGTGAAGTTCAAATTTATGAGTATTAACTTTGGGGTGGTATATTTTGTCATTCAGTGGTATATCCTCTAATTGATTTGCTAGTTTTTCACCAATGTGGACAAAGTAGTTATTTATGAAAGTTGCTAACTCTCCCCTAGGTCTTTTATCCCCAGTCAATTCATCGGTTAGATTTCCCACTGTCTGTGCAGATGCTGGAGCTATATCATTAATTACCCTCCATGCCTTCCTCGGGTTATTTTTATTCAAAATTATACCTGTTTTAAGAAACTTGACCCTTGCACCTCTGATATTTCTTTTGAAACGATGTATGTACGTCAAAGCTGTAACCATCACAAGCCCCCCCCCAACCCCTCGGAGCACCATTCTTCACCGCCCACCCTCACCTTTAAGTCTTGAGGCTGCGTCCTCTTCCATCATTGTCTGGAGGTGGTTCTTCTGCGCCTCCACCACCTCCGCGCTTGTCCTGCACGCTGCGTAGGCCTCCAGTAAGTCGGTGTTAATCTGGTAGAAGGTCTTCCCCCATTTGAACTTGTCCAACAACGTGTCTCCCAAATCTTTCAGACCTAAACAATCACAATTGTCAATTACTAATCGGGCAAGTGGGCCTAAGGTGTATGAGGAGGCAGCGGCAGTCAATCAGTTGGATAAACGGATTCACCTGTCTATATTTAGCACTTTGGCATAATTGGCTAAACATTACTGTTGGTTAGACAATGTTACCCTCCAACATAGTTGTTAGTCGTTCAATTAAAAAAACAAAAAACAACGCAGACCTACACATACCAACAATGTAGAATATGGCGGCATAGGCTTCGACGCAGGAGAGTTTGCAGGGCTTGCCATAGTTGACAGGGTTTGCAGCTACCAGGTAGGGGAGGAGGCGCGGGTACCCACCCCGCATCTGGGAGAAGGGTGTATCCTCCAGGCGGGCCCAGGAGCAATCGATTACACACACCCCGTGCTGCATCACTATCTCCCTGTAAGTGAAAACAGAAAGTATGTTCCAAGCAGTTATAACAGGGTTGGGTTTCTGCTGGCAGAAAGTGGTAGAAACTAGCTTTCTCCCAGCAGAAATGACAATTCCGGAAATGGCGTCTATTCAAAATGGTGCAGCCACTGGCTCAGTAATTGACGTTCTAAATTTATAGTAAGATTGTGGGATGCTTCTCATGGATTGCTACTGTTAGCTGAGAATTTATTATGGTTTCAAGAACAGAGAAATTGGCAAAAATAACTGATCTGAAAAACAAAATCAAGTTTATTTTGTTGATATTCATACAGCATATGCAATAACATAAAAATTGAGTTTACACTGCTGCATTAATTTATAATCTAACTGCCACTTAAGCAGGACAACCTTTGGCAAGGAAATGAAGGAACCTAGTATAATCAATCACTAATCCATTGTTATTAGGTGCACTACAATGTTGAAGTCAATTTGAAGGGGCTTCCCTTTGATGGTCTTCAAAGGGCTGTCTTTTGACCCTTGGAGGGAGGCAAGGAGGTAGAGGTTGACCAAGCAGAACAGCCATTGAAATAATTAAGTAACTGGCAATATTGACTCAAATACATGGTATACAAGACTATTTCTGCCAAAATGATGGCTGAAACATATTTCTACCCTGCCGGCGGAAACTTATTTCTGCCATGGCAGAAACCGGCAAGCGGCAGAAACTGCCAACCCTGGTACCTAAAGCTAAGATTCCATATACACGGTATGTGTTATGCGAATGTGACAAATATGGAAAAGCATGTAACCACACGGTGGTACTTCCGTATGTCCGGTGGCAAATGCAAATAAGAATGCATGGACGGCAAAGTGGATTGCTCAATGGACCGATCGGTGAAAACGAGAATGACATGCCGCATACCGTGTATAGAATCTTAGGTTTAGAATGGTTCCCGCTGGTAAGGACGCTTTATGCAACCTACATAATTTATTTATTTATGTCATGATCATCTAGATTATTCTCCAGCCCTAGGAGAATTTCACAATGCATTCTGACTCTGGAATGCAGAAATGTAAGCAATTAACATCTTTTTCTCGATTAACTCACTTGTCTTCCGGTGCGACACACTTGCAGCCCATCGGTGACAAAATAATGCCGTTGAAGCGCTGGCTCAGTCGTAGTGTTCGCACATAGCCCAGTCTGCAAAGCTTACGTCCAGTACACTTCTTTGGGTCGCAATGCTCCAGGTCCCACATGGCGAGGGGACACGGGAACTTGACCATCTCCATCTCATCGTCATGGTCCAGCCCCTTAGTGGCTCCTGACAAACGGCAACGTTTGCACAGTCAACGTCGGATGTTACCGAGTTTTGGTTGTGTGTTGGTGTTCTACATCATAGTGACATCTAAGGTAATATCAGGACGGGTACCGACTTGTACAACTGTACATGCATAGCGACTTTATAGTGCTGCCCCACAGGGAGACCAGGAAACGGGCATCATGACCTGACAGCCAAGTCACATTATCCTATTCACGCCGAGCGAGAAGTATAAATTTGATAAGTCATCGGTTTGACTCGGCTGTGATTCGAACTCCCCACCTTCCGCTCAGAACTCTGTACTGCTACATTATTTCCAATTGCGACACATGTAGTACTCGGCATGTCGTAAAGGGCTTCCAATTAACTTTCCTTTGGGGCTTCTATTAAAGTGAGCTGCTTTTTTTATTTGTATATAGCTTTTCGCTTTAATTAGTAAACTATGAGTCTATTCTATGCATGTTTCTGTTCTATTTAATAAAAGAAACCTATCTAATTTGATTCCCTGTGCCAATGTCACTCTTATAGCTGTGGAGGGACTGAATTACACCAATAGCCATAGCTTAGACAGATTCTCAGGCCAGGGTTTGGCCCTAAATATCCTCCTACCCCCAATAACCGATGTTTACTTTTTGTGCTGAGGGGTCTTTAAACAAATAAACACACTAATTGATTCAAGACATACAAATTATGAATGGATTCAATCATAACAATTGTGACTAAGTAAAATTGTATTGGAAATTTTACTTGCCCTTTAATGAACAGACACAGATTTCTTCATGAAACTAACCAACAATGTAGTTGTCAACAGAAGGGTTATATATCATGTTCATAGATCTATCATATTTTCCAGCAATTATCACGTTGAAAATACCAGTTCATATCCGATAACCAAAGTTAAGTAATCTTGAGCATAATCAGTACATGGATGGGTGACGACCTAGAAATTCGAGAGGCCATAGACATCCTGATATAGGCTTATAGCCTATCAACTCAGCAGTGGATAGTAATACCCATATGATAACTAATGAACCGGTAACAACGATGTTGCAGTGACATAAACTATGTGCAACACCAACATATCATAATATATTATATGCACATACAGTACAATATAATTATTTTTAAAGCTTTGAGTAATGTTAAGGTCGATGGAGTACCTGCCAAAGCTGCCTCCATATCCGCTACAAATCGCTGCTCATCAAACTTCTTGTCGCGCTGTCGAGATCGAGCCGTCTTACCTCCATGGGCCATGCCTCCTCGACCCCCACCGCCCCGGGGTCGTCCTTTACCCATTTTTATCTATTGCTGAAGATATAAATATTATCGAGTATTACTATTAGACATTGTAGTCATTGCTGCCACTGCGTGGTATTGCTTTTCATGTCAAGATCAAAATAATAGATACCACAATATGTCTATAGATCGCAAAGCTATTAAGACAACTCTGTACTTGCTCATATTTTCACAATATAATTTGATTCCAGTTGCATTAATTACATGACCACACCTAGATGTTTATTTCAGTGTGGAACCTTTATTAATATTTAGAAAGATGTCTTTTGGGGGGGGGGGGGGGGGGGGGGAGCACCAAGCAGTGTGTACTTGTCACATTAACAGACTAACACCAACAATTATATAGAGCACAGTTTTTTGGTGTTTACAAAAAAAAGTGATCTACCAGTTGTTAAGCGGGCATTCCTTACACGCGTTATGCGGTATGCGAATGCCATGATTAATTACACGCGTTATGCGGTATGCGGCACACGACTGGCTATATTTAAAAAATAAAAATAAACAATTATTCTCCATACTGCTCTGTATATGACCAAATATTGCATTTATATCTATGTAACTTTTTGTACGTCACATGGGGGTTCCTACCTTTATTATAACCAAATTATAGATAAGTATTCATATTTTTGTGGCTCTGGTAGCATTTTTACCAACCCGAACCTATCCCGAACCCCCACCACCACCACTACCATGTTTCCACTCAGAAGCCTTGTGCGTGACCGTTCCGTAATGCTCAGTCGCCTCTCCCAGTGTTAAACTAATGGACACAATCAGACTCAGGTTTCTATTCACACCCAGCTTGACGCATACTGCATGCCGCATGCCGCACCGATCGCTACGTATACCGCATGTAAGGAATGTAGCTCATAGATTTCAAGGCATTTCGATTTTTTGTCGCATTCGCATACCGCATAACGCATGTAAGGAATGCGCCCTTTATAGTTTAATCAATTCTTAATAGTGTGATGGATCGGTTTCTGTTCCAAGTGCGGAATGAAGAGGTAACATCATAGTTGCTTCAAACTTCAGTCCTCCCAGTTTATTCTGCCATCGTCAGAATAGAAGTGACCTGTCACTGCCCAGGTGGGTCACAAATAACCTCCCACAGTCCACTAGCCATGGGTGGAACGGTCCACTATAGGGATCACCTCTGCTAACATACCACCACCTGCTGATACTCTTAATTGGCAAGAGTCAGCAGTCGAAACTGCCATGTTGTAGTGGGGCTCATTATGGACAACTACAATGTATAATCAATTTCTTAGAAATTTTTTTTTCTAATCTAAGATTACCCATACTACATTATATCCAACATAAATAAACTATATTTCGTTTAAAATCACTTCGTTTTCAGGGATGAAAGCGGTCTCTGGGAAAAAGCGGAAATGTGGATATTCTCCCATAGGTTTAGCATTGTCAGAGAATCCCGAAAAATTCCCGGAAGTCAGGTTTCATATATATTGGTATACACTGATAGTATTGCACCATTAGGAGCACACTGGAAATGGCTGCCAAGGCATGGAATACGCAAACGGTGAAAGAAAGACAAATCCCTGACCTAAAAACATACAACAAATATCTGTGCAAAATACAAACTGGGAACCCCAACTGAACTGCACCACAAGGGGGCAGGTGATATGTCACGGCCCACCAACTGGACAGCCCAGGGCGGGATAACCGGAAATAAAAAAGCCAGGTAACATATCCAACAATATAAATCAAATCAAATCCAAACAAACATAACTCAACCACCTATTATGTACAAGCCTATGGACATGTAAATAAAATAAAATAGGCTAGTATAGAATTAAGTAGAAAAAAGTGGAAAACTCTTCCCAAGAAAACCCCAAAACACTATCATAGAACCTTAAGAAAACAACTAACATAGTAATAAGAATATAACAAAAATACAATGCCAAGAGGGCCCAACAAAGTAACATAGGCTACTAAACGTACCAAAAGACTATATATCTGCTACTGAAATGCAGACAATCGAATAACTTTGCAGCTACTGTTTGGTAAGACAACACCAACACTGGCCAGCATTGAAAACAAGCCTGGGTACCCAGGCTTACATGCTATGGACAGAATAAATACAGCCTCAATAAAAAAAAATATAAACAATTATTAGTAGTATACGCTGATAGTGCTGTTGCGTTTGGAGCATTTATTAGTAGTATACACTGATAGTACTGTGGTGTCTGCACCACGTATTAGTATAGATCTACACTGATGGTGCTGCGGGATTGAAAAATCGTGGAAATCCGCGGAATCGCGGAGATCTTTCATTCCTGCGGTATAGTTAGAAAATATATTGTGGTTGTCACGATTCCTAGGATTACCCAGGACATTGAGCTATTAATGTGGATTAAAGTACGAGTCTAAAATCTATTCTCTTCGGTTCTAAAGATGAAAATAGGTATGGAATGTTTTTGGTAGGCATATGGACAAAAATTGGTGTCCTTTTTCACATATGGTATTTGTCAAAAACATGTCCTTCTATACATCACATGTATAATTTATGCTACATCAAATGTGTTTTGGGGCTCTTATACACTTACTAACTTAGACACAAAGTTTAGAAAGAATGTGGGTTTTTTTGGGGGTGGGTGGGTGGGGGGTGAGGTGTAATTGGTGGTCTAGATAAAAGATTCACCTACAACTCTGTTCTACTCAGGCTACTGTAGTACGGGGTGAATCTTTTATTCATTGGTGTCATGCCAAGAACTAGTTACTCACACATCACTGTCTTGTGGACAGGGCTGCTAAACAAACCTATAAAGTGTCAGAATTCTGGGTTGTGGACGTATCCAGATATTTTCCAAATCTAAATATTTTGTTCCAATATTTATCTATATAATAGTTATACTAGACTTACCTGTAAGTTGACGTATTACTAAGATTCTTACGAATCTACGAATACGAAGATAAGGATCAGGAGAGGTCAAGCTCAGTATTTGTAGTTGGAGGGAAGCAAAAAACCTAAAAACAGGATCACGACCCCTATTTCCCTTAAATATTCCTATAAATTTCTGTCAACCCTTAATCTCTTATCTTTATACTCGAGTTATCGGGTTGTCCCTTCGCTCCTTTATAGGTGTGGGAGGGTGGGCCCCTGATCCTTATCTTCGTATTCGTAGATTAATAAGAATCTTAGTAATACTTCAACTTACAGGTAGGTCTAGTATAACTATAATTTTCTTACTTCATCTTCCGAACACCGGAAGTTAAGATTCAGGGGAGAGTCTTTGAAGTATGGTTTTTTGTTTACCGACCTTTTCTTTAGCTGTGTTTACACGGGAAATTGTGAAGCGATTTAGGCAAATCGATTTATATGAAGCGATGTAGTGGCGCGTTTACACGAGCGAGTTTGAAAGTGTGTCGGCAACCGGGAACCAGCAGCCTTAGTGTTGCACCTGTAGCCGGCAAGCACTGCTATTTGTTTAGTTTACACACGTCGATTCAACGCAGATGTAGCTGCTACGTTAATATCGCTTGGAATTTAAGGTTAATTTAATTAAATTTCATTATTTGAGTCTGTAATTCTGTTAAATATGATAGCATTCACTAGATTTCGGCTTAATCGGGCCCTAACACTGCCGGGCACCAGCGATTAGTTACTGCTGATCCTGTAGCTGGCAAGCACTACTATTTTATACTATCGCCGCCCGGGAACCAGCTGAATCGATTCATATAAACTACCTCGCGACGTGGTTTATATGAAGCGAACTATATGAGGCGAATCAGCCCTAATCCGCCTCAGCGGAGCGTTTGCACGGCGAATGTGAGGCGAACTAGGCAAGGCGATTTATATGAAGCGATTTAACTCTCCCGTGTAAACACGGCTTTTGACTCTTCTTTTCACTTCTACTTTCTTTCCTTTTCTCTCAGTTTTTCTCTTCCCCCCCCCACACCGCTGTCCGCTCTGTCAGCCTTCTGTAATATTATAATTACTGTGCTTTCACAGGTTTAGTAACATTTGTCAGTTTGAAAATAATTATATACATTTTGTTTACCTTTTTTAACATCATCTTTATCGAACATTTTCTTTACAGAAAACACTTTTCATTTCTCAAAGTTATTTTTCATTTGTCCCAACTGGGCCTTTTATTTATTTATTTTTCTTTCTTCTATTTAATGAATACATGTTTCTTTTCCACTAAATGTATGTGGTAGTTTCCTATTAACCTTCTCCAAACAAACTTAATTGTATGATTTTATTCACATTTCTTAATCATTTTCAACTAGTTTCATAACCTTTTGTTAGTTTGACCGTTTTGTATTCAAATACAACCTCCTTTGGTGTTTATTTCCTATGCAATGTTCTGTTCAGAATTGTCCTTTGTACTTCACCAGGGTCATCAATTGATTTATGATAAAACTTTGCAAAACTGTTGCTGTCATGCCAGGAAGCATTACGCATGATTGCATTTAGATTCGCCCCCATAGCTTTCCCCGAGGACGCTGAAGCTCCTCTGGTGCTGTGACCTTTGTATCTAGTGGTGTCTATTCCTGCTAATCTTACACCTCAATGGTCCATCGGGCCAAGGTTGCCCTAGAAATAGTTCTGTGTGGCTCTTATGTAAGAGAGTAACAGTTGTGTATCCCCTCTTCTCACCTTCTCCGTTCTTGTCACATAGCATTTTATTGTTTTAACAACACATATTCTTCTGTCAGTTGAATATTTATAGAACCTCGCCGAGTCAAGCCGTTGACCCAATTGGTTATGTTTTAGCAATGTTTTCATCTTAAACACTATAGAATCCTCTTCAACTCTCATTCTGTCCACTGCCAGACTTAAAATTGTCTGGCCCCTTTGTGATGAAACCACTAACAGTAAAATAACAAGTTTATATGAGAGTTCTTTCAAGCTTAACTGTGAATTACGTTGGAGTTTAAGAATCCAATTTAATACAACTTCCACACTCCAGAAACTGTTGTATCTGGGTTGTGGCGGTCGCTGCTCATGACAGCTCTTACATAGCCATTTAACCAGATAATGCTCACCAATAGTTTTCCCATCCGACCTTGGCAAGATTAAACTTAGTGCACACCGTGCAGTATTTAATGCCCCGTACCCTACACCTGTCTTGAAATATGTGCGTAGGTAACATAGCACATCTGGCATTCTTGAGTTTAATACTTTTACCCCTTTTTTTAAGGCCCAAAGGGCCCACCTATTTATATGGGTGAGATAGTTTTTTTCTTGTTGAATCCCTCCAAGTGAACCTAAAGTATTGGAGAGTTTTATTATCTACCTCATACCCCTGTAATGTTCTGGCCAAAAGAGGTACCCCGTTAATCTTATATTGTTTAGCCCCTCGTCCGACCTTCCTACTTGTAGGTGCCCTGTCCCAGAGAGGTTTCCCTGTTTCTTCGGGAACCGCTGTTGTTCTACGGACTCTCCTTGTAACTGTGGATGCCAGAGCTGAGCTGGCCAGTGTGGTGCGACTACAATCGCCCTCGTCCTGTCCTTCTGTAGTTTTCTTACTACCCTAGGGATGAGGCTGAACTGTGGAAAGAAATAAATGAAATTATTTCCCCCAGTCAAAAGCGAAAGCGTCTGTTTTCCAGTTTTGGGGTTCTGGTTCCCAGCTGACATATATCAGTAATTGTGCATTTAGCCTAGGTGCAAACATATCTACCATCGGGGTTCCCTATTTCTCACATAAAGTACTAAAAATGCCTACATTCAGTTTCCACTCTAAATGGTCCACAAACTTTCTAGAATGTAGGACTGCTAAAACGTTTTCCACACCTGGAATGTGGGTGATAGTTAGCCAATTTCTCTGTTGCTCTGCCCACTCCCATATCTTTACTGCTTCTATTAAGCAATCTTCTGATTTTGTGCCCCCCCATATTTTTTACATATGCCAGGGCTGTTGTATTATCTGTTCTTATCCTAATATGTTTATTGTTTATTGTTTATTCTACACAAACTTTTTAGGCTGAAATAAATAGCCCTTAATTCTAAAACATTTATGTGTGCCATTTCATCTGGATGCCAACGCCCTCCTGTCTGGGTTGACTCTGTATCTGCCCCCCATCCCATTAGGGAGGCATCTGTTAGTAACTCCAAGTCGGGTTCCTCCCTTCTTATTATTCTAGGTCTCTTTAAATTATTTAACCACCAGTGAATATCTGTGTTTCCTTCGTCAGAAATCCGCATACTTTCATAAAAATTTCCTTTACATCTTTTTAAAGCTTGTATCTTATCTCTTTCTAACTGCTTAAAATGTGCTCCTGAGTAATCTACCACTGGTGAATACGCCACCATAAGTCCCATTATCCTCGCCACCTGGCGGATAGTTGGAAACTCTTCTTCTAGTGTTTCATTTACTGCTCTTGAAAATGTTTCTAGTTTTTCTTTTGTTAGTGACACTACCATTTTTGTTGAGTTTATGTCAAATCCTAAGAATTTTAGGCACCGAGTCGGTTCCAAAACCGATTTTTCTCGGTTAACTGTAAACGCTGAGGTTTCAAACATATCTACCAGCTCTGTTATCGCTAATAGACATCCCTCATATGTACGTCCTATGACGAAACTATTGTTCTCGTGTTCATAACGCCACTCGAACGTTGTCACATAGACGTTCTGACTCCAAACGGAATGACTTTGCCTCTTCTCTTAATACCAGCATTTCGCCATACATCTTTTTGAAGTCAAGCATGTCTGACCCTGCTGTTTTCTTAGACGATTCAGTCCCGCTACATGCAGTGTTAGCTTGACCTACTTCAGCGTGCTTTGCGCGCATCATTTTTGCCATAATTGGTGATATTCAGCCAATATTCATACAGTAATGCGACCACTCCGTCAATGACAGCCTAGAAGCTTGTATCAAACGGCTGAGATGGTGTATGTGCACGTAATCTCACAGTCTTACTGGTCGTTCTGAAACAACATCATATCATAAGAGGCATTTAGTACTTAAACGCCTCACAACTTTCTATCACATAGACACAGTATCATAAACAGATTGTAACCACCACAATCTTATATACAATTCAATCATAAATAAGACTAAAATCCTCCTGTTTAACTTACCTTTAGTACCCGCCTCCAACTCGCTGTTGCCACTTTGCTGCCGAGTTTCAATCTGAGGCTACTTCCGGCCTGCGCGAGCTTGACCTCTCCCCTGATACTTAACTTCCGGTGTTCGGAAGATGAAGTAATAATCATACTTTCATAGCCTGCTATTTTTAAGGTCTACTGAATGTATTGTGACCAGTTGGGATGGCCTAATGAGTTGAGTGTCCATCTTCCGTTTTGGTAGTTCGAGGGATTCGAACATTACATTCAGTTGGTTGGTTGTTTGAGTTTTACATACTGGCAACATCCAAGGTCATATCAGGATGGGTATCGACTTGTGACAGTGCACACTCATGGCAACTTTATAGTGCTGCCCCACTGGGAGATCAGGATGCCAGCACCATGACCCAATATCCCACTCAGTCAGATTATCCTGACATTGAACTAACTAGTCCTTGACCTATCCCAATAATGCCGAGCACCAGGAAAAGTAGCGACAAGTATCAATTTTGTAAGTCATTGTTTTGACTCGCTTGGGATTCGAAATCCTGACCTTCTGCATGGCGTCCAGTTCCATTAGAAAGAACTCTGAATTACTATTATAATGGACTTTAATTTTTTATTCCAGGACATATCTGAAGAAGGCTATCAATTTGAAAGTAGTGCATTTTCATCCATTGTTTTAATTGAAAACAAAGAAAAACATGTGTCTGTGACCAGTCCCTTAAGAAATGGATTTAAAAATAGCCCACCTTATTATACGAGGCAATTATATGTATATTATAATTTTTTTAATGTGTGAGCTTTTGTCACTTTTTTTCATTTTAAGGGTCTGAACTATTGTCTTGTGAGCTTTTTGTCAGCGCACCGGAAGGGTGACAATTGACATACAGGCCGTATTGATTAACACGACCTGGGTGACTCGGGTCACCCGAGTTGCTAGAATTTCAAATCGAACACCGTGAGTGGAGTTGACAAAAACACGTGCCATGTGCAAAAAGGCCCGACCCCAGTAACCAACATCCTGGCAGGGGGTGGCTAGGAACGATGATGTCACATTTGCGCTGGTAGGTAGCCTACCATTCTGCAGATAACAGCCACCAGTACCAGTCCTACATACATGCTTTTTTGGCTTTAATAACCCAGATTAATGAAATGGAAATATAACTAAACTATGCAATCATAAAATACTTTAAATCCTATTTTGCTGTAATACTTATATCGGTTATTAAAATATAAAAAATGGATTAAGCCACCATTTTTCCTACCCCGATCGTGGAGAAGCGTATTAGATTATTCGAGTCTGTAGGATGTGTGCATGCGCCAAAAAGCGGCTCGGGGGACACCTGTCTTGATTATTCAATTACACCCACACTGATACAGTGCTGCAGTGCATGGCCAATTTGATATATTTTCGCTCATTAGACGTGACATTACATATTTTACAGTCTAATAACTATTCATTCAAGCATTTAATCATGTTGAACATGAGAAGTTATACTGTTTATAGGCCACACCTAGTCTGTTACGAACTCTAATATTAAATACTTGCTTAAATCATGATTCGATGTGAGTTGAACAGAGTCAGAGCAGTTTCACTAGATACAAATACAGTTCCACGTGCATTTATTTGCAAGTTAAGCAGTGAGACCTAAATGAAAACATACACGCTGGTTGCTCGTGTATACCGGTCGCATCGGATAACCAGCGCAAACAGACAACATGGCGACCCGCGTTGCACGTGAGGTTGGAAAACAATTATTTCGTCTACGTCCTGGCGGCATTGTGCAATGTGTCCACACAAGTATACTGCAGCAAATACATCCGATAAGTAAGTGTCATTTTTCCTCTATTGATCTTTTTATTAAGTCTCGAATATACTTGTCGCATGTGGCTAACTCGACTCAACGAGGGCGATATTGGCCCCATTCGACCTTCACTGCAGTGACGTAACAATCTCGAAGTTATAGACTGTAGAGATGATAGACTGAGTGATAGAGTATAGTAGGTCCAGTTGTGAGATAATCTTGTAATTATCTGTGTACATTCACAGTTTGGGTTTAACGCTAAGTTGCAATTATCAACAATTCCCAATACGTTGGCTAGTCGAAGGTTGCATGTCTACTCCAGCTCTAGGTAGACTAGGCCTAGGCCTAGGGGTCATCGTTCGCCGGTGTGGCGGTTTCAGCGCCCGGTCAGTTTCAACGCCCGGTCATGGCCAAAACACCCGAGGCCTCGCCGGCTACAAGCTCAGCTGGTGCCCGGCAGTGTTAGGGACCAATTAGGCCGAAATCTATTGAATGCGATCATATTTAACAGAATTACATACTCAAATAATGAAATTTAATTAAATTAACCTTAACTTCCAAGCGATATTAACGTAGCAGCTAGATCAGCGTCGAATCGCCGAGTGTAAACAAAACTAATAGCAGTGCTCGCTGCAACGTGCGAAAGTCTGCGCATGCGCAGAAGCCACGACAGGCCGCTGAAACTGGACCGGGCGCTGAAACCGCCACACCAGGGTCGCGGTTTCAGTTCTCAACCAGTTTCAGTTCTCAACTGTCGCTTCTGCGCATGCGTGGATTCGAGTGACGATTTCAAACTGCAGTGTCGCCGTTTCAGTTCTCAACCAGTTTCAGTTCTCCACATAGCTTCTGCCCTGTCTATTTTGGAGGGGGGGGGGGTGCTTTTACATTGCGCGAGGGGGAGGGGATTGTTTTAATAATTGTCTTTGTATCTCTGAGGTTCGGGGGGGGGGGGGGGGCTACTTTTATTGATCTATTCATGGGTTGGTTGATCTATTCATCGAGAGAGGGTGAGGGGGGTCCTCAGTTCTCCCATCGCTTCTGCCATGTCTATTTTGGCAGGGGGGTGCTTTTACATTATTTTAATTATTGTTTCAAATATCTCGGGGGGGGCGGACATTATTTTGATAATAATCTCTGAGAGGGGGGTACTTTTATTTATCTATTCATGGCTTGGGTTTGGTAGGGTTTTGTATCTCGGGCTTTTTTTCCTTTTTGTATCTGAGGGGGGGGGTATTTTAGGCTATTTTATTTATACTAAGATTTAATACTTATATAGTCTAGTTATTATATGATTTGGAAGTTGATGGTTGAATTTCAAGTTTTACTTTTCTCCACAAAATCTTCATCAAATCACTCAAATATCCTATCATACTATGGACATATTGTTCCTTTATCAGTTCTCTACATGTGAAATTTTAAGGATTTTTGATAGATGGCCAAGAGTTATTTAATCCGCAGCACTTGCTTACAATGACTGGTGCTGCTATTGGCCGAAACATCCGCCACACTTGGCATGATAAAGACAGTAGGGAGAGAATTGTATACTCGGGGAGAGTCGAGAAGGCCAAAAAGCGAAATGGTGATGTTATTTCATACATTGTTGGCTACTGGAATACTCACATATATACAAATATATTAAAGCATCTTTCTTACACCTTTCTTTTATATAGGAAACTATATAATTCTAAGTATGATGATACGAGAATATCAGTTACTATGGTGATGCTGTTGATTATAAAACTTCAAAGTTTGAACTGGGAGCAAACCTTATCTGTGATGATTTAATGTTTAGCTAGCAATAAAATGTGCTATTGTTTGGTATGCTTTTGGCTATTATTTAGGATGTTTTCAGTTTGGACTTGTAATAAAAGTCATTAAAGTGGTACCCAGCTTCAGAGAACAACCCATATACATGGGTCTTTTCCTTTTAAGCCACTTATCTGTGATAGTTTATTTTTGCGCTAGCAATAAAATGGGTATGTAGTATAGTACTTGTTTTTTATGTATATATATGTGAATTGTTTCAAATATCGTAATTTTCTCAGAGTTTGAAGTACAAAATCTTAATTTTGGGTCGCAGCTTTTCTTACATTCAAATTGGCATAACTTTGTTAATAATTAATTTTTTAGAAATATATAATAACCCTTTCAGAGCTCTAGTCATGGGAATTGAGCAGTACAACTTTCATCTAAATCAGGGATGAAAGATCTCCGAGATTTCGCGGATTTCCGGGATTTATCCTGTAACTATAAGTGTATACTAATACATTGCACCTGTCCTGATATGACCTTAGATGTTGCCAGGACATAAAACTCCAACAACCAACCAACCAATACGTTGTTTCACGCTGCAGCACCATCAGCATATACTAATATGTGGTGCAGACGCCGCAGCACTAGCAGTGTATATTACAAATGGCTTCAAATGCCATAGCACTATCAGCGTATACCACTAATAAATGCTTCAAACGGCGCAGCACTATCAGCGTATACCGATATGTATGAAACCCGACTTCCGGGAATTTTCAGCGATTTCCTGACAATGCTAAGCCTATGGGACTAATATCAGCATTTCCGCTTTTTTCCCCAGAGACCACTTTCATCCCTGCTAAATACATACTGTATTACAAAAGATATGCGAGTTTGAAGTACAAAATCTTAATTTGGGGTCACAGCTTTTCTTATATTCAAATTGGGATAACTTTGTTCATATTTACTTTTTTTAGGAGTATATAATAATCCTTTCAAAGCTCTAGTCATGGGAATTAAGCACTACAACGTTCATCTAAATACATACTGTATTACAAAAGATATGTGAGTTTATGTATGTAAGTATGTTTGTAAATATGTTTGTATACATGTATGTATGTATGCACATGTATGTATGCACATGTATGTATGCACATTTATGTATACATGTATGACACTACATAGGTAGGCATGTCCGATACCGATAGGGGCGCTTTGGTCACCATGTCTATAGTAAAATGTTCCTGCATTTTCGCCATTCCTGCCTTGAAGTACTTTCTCATTGGAATATTTTCATAAATTTTACATCACTGGAAATAGGTATCCCAAGTGATTTTTAAAAACATGTCTGAGCTTAATTTAATGGATTTCATCTGTTAGGATATCTAATTTGAAACAAAATGATACTTCATTTGTCAAAATCGCTCTAATATTAAGGAAGATATGGGCATTTTTAGGTTGTTACTTAATTGGGCCCATCCGAACCTAAAAAGATAGCATTTTTGATGGTCCCCCCAAATTAAAACTAATCACCCTATCTCATTTCTAATATTTTTTCTGGTGATTCCATGGCCTGTATAAAGAGAATATAGAGATCTAGGGGTATGAGATGGTTACATTTCAAGATATGGATCTTCAAAAATGCTAAAAACTACAATTTCCCATAACTCACCATTTTTCAAATTTAGCTGTGGAGCACTTTTAGAGGTGGGCTTGTGGAAGAAAATATGCACCCCAGATGGATTATTCTTATTTCTCCCTGACCTATAGGTGAGTCTTGTCACCTCTATTTTTTTTCAGGACCGCGTACGATTGGGAAAAGTTGATAGAAATAGGTCCAAAATGCTCCAGAGCTCAATTTGGCAAGTGATAAAATTTGGTAAAAAATGAACAATTTTGAGAAAGTTTTAAATGATACAGAAAATCACCTGTACAAAATAATTGCATGAAATTTTCAGGTTTTATTAGGCTCAATATGTTCTTTCTATTTCCATTATATGAAATACACTTTGAATCTTGATATATGTGAATTATTTTAATTTTATAATGATTATGATAAAATCTGGCAAAATGCCCAATTTTGAGCAAGTTAAAAATGACACAGAAAATCACCCGTACAAGATAATTGCATGAAATCTTCAGGCTATATTATCGTCCATATGCTCTTTCTATTTACAGTATATACAATATGCTTTGACATATGTGAATTATTTTAATTTTTATAATGATTGTGATCAAATCTGGTAAACAATGCCCAATTTTGAACAAGTTTGAAATGGCACAGAAAAACACATGTACAAGATAATTCCATGAAATGCGGAGATTGTATTATCCTCAATATGCTCTTTCTATTTACATCATAATCTATATACATACGCCGATACGGTGTGTTTGTGTGTGTATATAGGGCCTACATGTGTATACTTGTGTATGTATTTATTATATATGCTCCCATTACTAGCATCAGTGCCTCCCGCTGCTGGTTTAAAAGCAGACTAAAGCGGTGGCTGGGTGGACTACAATTTCAACCGGTAACGAATGAATGCGTGAATAAATAAATAAATCCTACGACCAAACCTATACCAAAGTTCGTTCTTGGTGGGATTAGCCAGAGGGGGCGGCTTCCCGACCCCACCCCATCCACCCCTACCCATATAGATCCAACTTGAATCTGATGCTGAACACGAAGAAATAGCTTTGCTGGTTAGGACCATAGTAAACTGTACTGCCGTTGTTTGATTGTCTCACATATTTGTACAGGAGCACTACGCGAGACTGCACGCTGCATATCACAGTTCCCCCGCGCCCCACAGAATTCACAACCAAGAAACCAGTTTCGTGAGCATGAGGAAGAGGAGTTGGAGTATGAAGTGGGCGATACCCAGCTGGAGGAGCTCAGGAAAGAACACAGGAACATCGCAAAGGGTTCCCATGCCAGCCAAGAAGGGTATGTTAACCACCTACTACTACCTCTGTCTACGTTCAACCACGATCAGGAATGAGTTTTCCGCGATTTCGATGATTTCCGCGATTTTTTAAATTTTCACCGATTAACGTTCACAAAATGCCTAGAACATATATAATATGACAAAAAAATGGTCAGTTCGAATCAAGTTCTCATATTACATTCGATATTGTTAGGACATAAAATCCAATCAAACAGCAAAGCAAGTAGTGGGTGCGGCGAGAGAAACGGGTGATTGGCAGCATGGGCGATGATAATACAGTCACAAGGACAATGACACACTCTCCAAGGATAGCCTTTACTGACTGGTCAGTGGAATGGAGCTAGGAGAGTAGTGTACCAAACTTGACTTCCAGAAATTTTCCGCGATTCCCTGACAGTGCTAAGCCTATGGGAATAAGATCCGCGTTTTCGCGGAAATTCGTCGTGTCGACGAGAACTGTCATATAACGGCGAAAAGCTAGTGGTATATTTTTTTATTATTATTATTAAAAGAGGGGAAGCTGTTTTAATGCTGTATCAGCAACAAAGACCATATTCAGGGCAAAAACTAGTACAGTAGTAGTATCTATTTGTTTCGCCATAATTATGGCCCTTCTACTAGTTCTAATATATAATAGTAATAATAATTACTAGGATAATATCCTATTATTGGAGCAACATTATTTACAGATAATATCACCATAGATTTCCGTTTTTTTTCCCCGGGGGACCACTTTCATCCCTGCAAGATTAGTCTATTTTAACTGTTCTGGCCTGGTCTCTTAGTAGTGCAGCACTAAGCATTCACCATGAGTGTTCACTATTACACGTCGGTACCCGTCCTGATATAACCTTAAATGTTGCTAGGATGTAAAGCAGCAACAAACGTACATGTAAATTGTAAGTCTTTTAAATGGTTCACATCCATAAGTCATTTAATGGTTACAATTACATTTATACTGGAACCAGACAGGATGGCCGAATGAGTTAGAGCGTCCGTCTCTCGTGTTGGTAGGTCGTGGGTTCGAACCCTGGTCGAGTCAAACCTATGACATAAAAATTGATACTTGTTGCTTCCTAGCCTGGCGCTCGGCATTATTAGGAGAGGGCAAGGACTGGTTGGCTCAGTGTCAGGATAATGTGACTGAGTGGGATATCAGGTCATGGTGCTGGCAGCCTGGTCTTCCAGTAGGCAGGACTATAAAATCGTCATGAGTGCACACTGTCACAAGTCAGTACCCGTCCTCAGATGACCTTAGATGTTGCTAGGACGTAAAACAACAAACAAACAAAAAGCACATGTATACTGGCAATGCACGTACATTTACATACACAGGCTAGGTTCAACAACCATGCAGTGCATAGCTTGTACATGATCTAGGTCACGGCAACTAGTGTCATGGGGGTGATGAAAATGGGAAATATCACGCCTGGAGGTGGCTTAGAACTTCACTATCTAGGCTCCCTGATGCAATCACCCTATCGATGCCTACCTATGTGACTCCTTTCCCCAGAGGTCAGTGCAGACTACTACATTATTATCAATGCATATGAGTGATTCTCCAGAATTGAAGACCCGATTGTTGCATTAGTGTCAAAAATAAAAATGTATTCTGAACATCTATTGTATACTATTTATAAACTTCCAGGTGAGTGAAATCATCAACCAAAAACAAAAAAATCACTACCACCAGAATTTTGATGTAAAGAGTGTCCCGTGTGTTACAATGTCACACCACCATCATTTAAGTACAGTATCACAAATGTTGACCAGATTATTGGTATGGGATGTTGAAGTACAACAGGAAAGATAACTTTTAAAGCACAAAGTGCAGTATCTACATTAAACACTGATCACAAAAAAAACTAATTTAATTTGTGACACCGTAACGCACGTCCCATCACAAATAAAATGTTTTCCATCTTCTTCATATATAACAATGTTTTGTTGTGTTATCAAAAGAATTATTCCATATAATATACTCATTATATGTGTAGTTCCTTAAAAGCAGATCATACATATTTGTCAGAGTATAGCTAAGTTAGTAGTTTGCGAGACAGTGTTACATGTGACACCAAAACACACAGGACAGTGTTTCATGTGACATTATCTAATGTGTTATATAATAATAATTTAAATGAAAAAGTAGTTAATTGCTTAGATAAGGAAGGTACGGAGAATAGGAGATATATCGTGAATAAAATTCCAAGGGATCGGGCGGATAGGATTGTGCCCTCGACTGAATACAAGTCTATGACAGCTTGAAGGTACTTTTCCGAGTAGGATAATAACATAAACCTCTTTGGCGCTGCCTGGCAGTACTCCCATCAACACATGACAATAGCAACACTGCTCAAACTAATGGACTTCATACCGGTGAACAACAATCTCCTCGTTTTAGTAGTGTATTAGGGTTCTATTGAGCATAAAATTATGTAATCCTGGCTCTGAGAGAGTCCATTGACCTTAGATGACCCGTCCTGAGAGCATCCATCGTTGTGGGGGGAGGTCATCTAAGGTCAATGGACTCTCTCAGAGCTAGCATTACGTAATTTTATGCTCAATAGAACCCTACTATACTACTTGTGTTGGCGCTGTGCGTACATATGCACAAAAAACGTGACACGTCATGATTTATTGCAGATTACGTCACTTCCTATTGGAGTCCTGAGAGCATCCATGGTTGTGCGGGGGGGGGGGGGGGGGGTCATCTAAGGTCAATGGACTCTCAGAGCCAGGATTACGTAATTTTATGCTCAATAGAACCCTACTATACTACTTGTTTTGGCGCCATGCGTACATGTGCACAAAAACATGACACATCATGATCTATAGCAGATTACGTCACTTCCTATTGGAGTTTCCATCTAAAACGTCACCAATCTGTCTGATAGGATGGTTTGTTTAGTCTGTAGTCTTTCCTTCCCTCCCTATAACATTTCAGTGCTCAAATATTGAATTTGTAAATTGTCTGGTCTGTACGTTACATATGTGACACGTTCAATAAAAATTGCTTTAAATCGGCCAATTTCTGATAATTCCAGATTATCTCTTATTATTTGAAAACATTATAGGTCATAGATTAAATAAAAGTATTACTGATTATGCATACCATGCTTGATAACTGATCAAACTAACGAACCATCTGTGCTGTCAGTGTGACACCAACGGTACGCACAGGACAGGTATGTTTACAGCGATATTGTCATGTACCTATGCAATGTAAAAACTAAAAGTAGTGAAAAATATCTTTATTGATATAATCTTGCCAACATAAAAGCAAATTGAATTAACTGTGCTTGATAGTTTTCTTTATTTACAGCTTCAAAGATGGTGGGCACTCCAGTGCAAATTCATTGCTGCCATTTGTTGGTCAATTTTCCACTTTATTTAATTATCTTTTACACTGGGCAGACTCTTTATGTGTCTGGTTTTGATTACTAGTGTTTGCTTAGTATATTCCCTATAGGTATCTGAACAAATTGTTTTTCTGAAATTGTTTTGAAGAGTTTAGTGATTAATAATGAAGCACATCCCAACGGATCTCCAATTCTGGAGAACTACTCATATATACTTTTTTAGTTGCCAAACCCAATTAAGTAAAAACCTGTAATGTCACAAAAGCCGAATAACCAGTTCTATGGTGTACTAAAAAAAAAACTTGTTGTTAACTTAAAAGTAAAACACATCGACAAAACCTTTTCTTACAGAAAGCACTTCAGCGATTTCGCCCTCGACCCAGCCTTGATAAGCCGTCTCGAAGCCTTAGGGTACACTGAACCTTTTGAAATACAAGCCACCACTTTAGAACACACGTTGGCTGGAAGGTAAGCATTCAATATTATAGAATAAATCTCCAATCTCGGGCTTTGGCCATCTCTTGCATCTCTTTCCCGCTCCGCCCCCCAATTCAGTAGTTCGGATGATTGGAGATCTGTCCATACTACAGGCTTCTGGTTATGCAACCTATAGGATTTCATGGTAACGATCATTTCTGACAACGTGTCTTTATCGTGCTGGGAAAACAATAGGAGCAAAATTTCGTTTTGTGTAACTATTGACAAGAATATAAATAATAGAGAAATAACAAAATTGTTTTGGTGGGTTCCCATGAGCCCTGGACACGAAACCCAAAACATGTTTCCCATATCAGGGTTTCCGCCAGAAAAATAATTTGAGGGTACGCAGAATGGGGGTGGGGGGAGGGTCTGGAGGCTTTGTCTCTGGCTCCTTGAAGAACTTTTTTTTTTTCTTTGATGAATAAGATAACTGTTGAGTGTAGGTTTTTTTCCTCCAATTGGGGGAGGGGGTTGTTTGTAAATATAGTTTATTCATTGAATAGTCTTTTGTCAGCGTCATGGCACTGGTCTTCTGGCCATGTCACAATACAATTATTTACAATATATGTATATATAGTCTGATATTGCCATCAGCAGCTAGTAAGAGTAAGCTGAAATGACTATATAAATTTCAAGACTCACATGTGGTGTTGTTTGAAAACTTAAATACGATACAGTTATTGTAGTATATATTGTGAGGAATAGTACCAATTGTTTTAGTTATTTATATTAGGCACTTTTATTTGGTCGGTGGGTGAGGCGGTGGTGAGATAAACTGGATGGTAGTTGGGAATCCCTATTCCTAACTACCATCCAGTTTATCTTTGTTTGGGTTGGTTTTTTTCTGGTTGGATGGAGTGATGAGGTAATTGGATGGTAGTTCTCTAATTTCAAGACGCTGCCAACATTTTGTTGTTACTAAGCTTTTCGTCACATCCTACATTTTTTGCAGGGATGTAATAGCGAGGGCATTGACAGGCAGCGGGAAGACGCTGGCTTTTTCCGTACCCATTGTGCACAAGTTGGTTCAGAGGTAATATGTAAGCATTGTCTTTGTTTAATGAATATTTATATATTTAACCCCAAGAATTAAACAAATGGAGGTGCTGGTGAAGTTGTTGTTCCGAACCGCAATACAAGTTACTCGGGGTAATTAATGAGTATTGTCTTTGATCAATCGATTTTTTTTTATTTAAAAAAAATTTGTTTAATTCATGTAGAAGTGAAGTGGCAGTAAACCTTTTGTTTCGAATTGTGATACTCGTTATCAGATATGATTTATTAGCATTTGTTCTGTTCAATCACAATTTTTTGATTCATGTAAAAAGAAACAACTTTTTTTTTTAAAGAAGAGGTGGTATGAACTTTTTGATTTGCAAATCACGATACAAGCTATTGGTGAGTCTTGGTTTTGTTCAATTGGGGGTAAGAAATTATTTGTGTAAAAAAAACTGAAGTACGGGTGAACATTTTGGTTGTGAATCACTCTCCAAGTTAGCAGTGGTATTTTAATAGCGATGTGTTTGTTTCAATCCCTATGTATTATATATTTGGTTTATTCGTGTGAAAATGAGATAACGGTGAACGTTGGAAATGGACATACGATGTATGCAGATCGCTAGGAAAATAGTATATATGCACATTGCGTCAGATTGCAAACCATATTTGGTGGCATAGTATGTAAATATCTGCATTGAATGATCAATTGCTAATCAATTTCCAAATTGAGAAAGAAAATTGTTGCTAATCAACATTTTCAAAACAAAATGTTCCTTGGGTGGATATGGGAAGAAAGACGGGAATTTAACTGTCTTCTAACAGATATAGCACACATGTATATGCTTTTGTTGCTGAGATTTAAAGATCAGTGATGAAAGATCTCCGCGATATCCAGGATTTCCGGGATTTTTCAATCCTGCAGCACGATCAGCGTATATGGCCTACTATTTGTTTTACGCTGCAGCACCATCAGAGTATACTACTAATGTGTGCTTCAAACGGCACAGCAGTATCAGCGTATACCAATATATATATATGAAACCAGACTTCCGGAAGTTTTCCGCGATTCCCTGACAATGCTAAACCTATGGGAGAATATCAGCATTTCCGCTTTTTTCAGCAGAGACCACTTTCATCCCTGAAAGATAAATAAATACAAAATAATATTACTTTGCCTTGTTTATTTTTGTTTTCGTTACAGAAGCCGAGATAGACAGAGTAATCGGAGCCCTAAGGCAATTGTAATTTCACCGACACGGGAGCTATGTATGCAGATTTACAGGTATGTAATAACTTTAAAAAATATGTATACACACCATTGTCAGGATAAGACAGAACTAATGTGCTAAATAATATAATATTTTTATGGAATTGTGAATAGGCTGAGTAGGTAAATCAGACTCAATGGTCGATTATCTTGTAGATGGACGACCCCCTCGCCTCCATGGAAGTGCGACAGCAGTGAAAAGAGCCCTGTTTTGATTCCCAAATATTGAATAGATGTTAATTAGCTGCTCTGATTCAATGTCATGTATGGAGCGTAGGGAGAGGTGGTTGGTGTCTTTCTGTTGGGTGCAAGTCCCTCCTCAACATACATTAAGCGATCACTGAGCTGTTTATAGCAGAAATAAAAACTATCCACAATTTCGCGCTTTTCCACCATTTTTTGGTGATTTGCCATTACTTTGTTTAAATACCACAAGGGTCTAGGAAGATTTGAAGCATGTCCCATCCACTCAGCGATTTGGTATATAATGATTTTTATTTACGGGAACAGGTCGGGTAGGTTTGCCCCGTCCTGATATGACCTTAGATGTTGCTAGGACGTAAAACCCCAATAACCAACCAACCGGATAGGTTTGGTGGTGTAAGGACAATTCGGTTTGGTCACTCTCTCCTCCCTCCCCTATTCCCCTCCCCCTCCCGCACACACGCATACACACACACACACACACACACACTCAAGCAGCAGCAGCAGCAGCACACCACACACACAACAGCAGCAGCACACCACACACACATCAAACCCACCCACCTAGGTGTCCTGTCATAGGATTAACAGTTCAATGAAGCAAAATCAGTTCAGCTGTTTAACAATTATTACAGTGGTTCACCAATTATAACGGTCATGGAAGACTGGTTCTGCTGTATTTAATACAGGGGAAACTCCTTTTATCTGAGATTAATAGGTTTAGGTTTGCGTTTTAGGTTTTATCTCAGGTTAATTTATATCTATGCAATGTAAATCTTAACCTAAGGTTTTTTTGTTTAAAAAAAATTTAACTTAGATTAATTTTATGTCTATGAAGAACTGTATCATATGGCGGGATGACAAATGTCCCAGTGCTGAAAAAGTAACATTATTCGCTGAAAATAATAGATTGGCCACTAAGTGCCGAGTACATCGAATATTCGCGGAACTAACTGTAATTTCTCTTGTAGAAGTATCCAGGAGTTGGATTCTCGTGTGCGGTGCGTCCCTGTGTATGGAGGGGCGTCTATTAATGTCCAGGTCAGTCTGGATTGAACTATTTGAAACTCAGCATCCAGTCTCGCTCAGTGGCTGAATGAGTTGCCCGTCCGTCTCCCGTTTTGGTAGATTGTGGGATTCGTACGCACTGGTCGAATCAAACCAATGACTTAAAAATGTATACTTGTTGTTTCCTAACCAGGCGTTATTAGGATAGGGCAAGGACTGGTTGACTCAGTGTCAGCATAATGTGACTGAGTGGGTTATCAGGTGATGGTACTTGTGGCCTGGTCTCCCATTGGGGCATCACTTTGATGCGCGAAAAGGAAGAAAGCGAGGCGGATGTGGAGAAAAGAGGCGTTTATTGGCACGCCTCAGACATACAGTTATACAACAAGGTAACAGTGAGGAGGCTCATGAGGAGCGAAGTATAATACAGGTGATATGAAGGAAGGTAAAAAGAGAGGCTCATAGGGAGCGGTAGTATAACTTATGCTTTAGAGTTCAGGGGAGGGGCGCAGAGGAGCCCTCCACCAAAGCGGAGGAGAGGTGCGCCCAAGGGGGCGAGGTGGGGCACGTAGGCATGCACCGCCTCAGAGGTCCAGGTGCCTTGCACCATTATATCGGCCAGGGGCACCCCGGCGCGGTGGCAGGCCTGGGAGGTCCGCCCATGGCTTGTGGGTGATGCGGAGCTCAAAGGAGCCCGTGGCTGCCATAAGCCACAGCTCCCTCGTGCAGGTCCCGAGGGTGGGGTCTCGGGCGCACCCCGACTCGAGCGCGGCGGCAGAGGCCATGTTGTCGGTATTAACAACCACCGTCGCCCCTGCGACGTCCTCCGGGAGGAGGAAGCGGAGGGCGACGACGAGGTTGACCGCCTCGAGCTCGTGGATCGACGGGAAGCGCGCCCGGAAGCCCGGAGAGTACCCTCGGGCGTAGAAGTGGGTACTGGAGTAGGCCCCCCCTCCAGTCAAGCAGGAGTCGCACTCAATTACCAGGCGACGGCCCTCCGGGGCCCGGAGAAGGTGGAGGCCGTTTGAGACACGGCCGTAGGTGGCGAATCACCTCAGGTCCCGGAGGGCGTCGTCGGCGAGGGTCAGAGAGGCGGCCCTGAAGCAGCTGCGGAGCGCCCCGAGGAGCCGGACCATGAGAATTTCCCTCCGGGGAGCACACAGCTGCTGACCTGGTTGAGGCGGCCTAGGAGGCTTTGGAGATCGCGTTTCCCGAGGGCGATGCGGGCCTCGCAGTCGTCGACGAGGGCCTGGATCTTGTCGGGGGCGACCCGGATGGTCATCGCCTCGCTGTCGAGGGCGAACCCGAGCCAGGTGAGGCGGACAGCGGGAGGGTGACACTTACCGGGTGCCACGTCGAGGCCGAGGGCCGCAGTGAGGGCGAGGAAGGCATCAAAGGCCTGGCACGCCCTCAGGTAGGAGCCCTCGCACCCGATGAAATCATCGACGTAGACGAGGGCGTGGAAGCCCTCGCGCCGGATGATCCAGGCCACTGCTGCGGTGACACGCACGCCGCGCCCGAGGAGCGGCAGCCAAAGGGGAGGGCGAGGTCGACATGTCTTGCCGTCCAGGCAGATGCCATACAGGGGGCAGGAGAGCGGGTCGGCACGGGAGATGTCGGCCGACCAGACGTAGGCCCCGATGCCTTCGTCGATGAGGCGGCGGCCTACGTCGGCGACACAGGGGAGCCTGTAAGAGTGGGGTCTCCCGAGGAACTCGCGCCGGTGGATGCCCGAGTTTACGCTCGCGCACGGAGGGTAGGAGAGGTCCACGATGACCCGCCTCTTTCCCGAGTCGTCGGACTTGGGGGCGGGTCATCATGGGGGAGTCCAGGGGCTGAAGGGAGGGACGGTGAAGGGGCCGATGAGGGCGCCGAAGGCCAGCTCCGTGTCGACAAACTCCCGGATGTGAGGGAGGTTCTCGGGGGGGGGGGGGGGGGGGAGGGGGGGGGGGGCTCGCGGTGGTTAGAGAAGGTCGGGCGGGAGGGGGGGGGGGGGGGGGGCTCGCGGGTGGTTAGCGAAGGTTGGGCGGGGAGGGGTCGAGGCGGAGTAGTTGGAGGGTAAGCCGAACTCGAGAAACTCGAGGACGGCGGGGTCGGGGTAGCCCTGGAGGCGGGCGCGCCAAGCAGGTATGTGGAGGGCTGAGGGGAGGGGGATGCGGGCGGCCAAAAAATTAGGGATGCCCGCTTCCAGGAGGGCGGTGTAGGTGTGGGTGAAGGTGGGGTACCGGGCCCACGCCTCACCGGAGGTGTGGGGCCAGGTGGAGAGGATGGTGGGGCGGTACTGGGTGGGGGTGGGGCGGCGGGGAGGGTGTCCTGGAGGTGGGGGTCGCAGGAGTCGACGGTGGGCTCGTCGAGGGTGGCCGTGCGGTCGGGGGGAGGTGGGGAGGGTGAGAGGTGCGGTGGGGGCGTGGAGAGGTGGGCAGCGAATCCTGCGGGGTGGGGGGGAGGGGCGGGGGAGGTCGGGAGGGGGGAGGGTCGGGAGGGCAGAGAAAGGCGGTATCGCCGGGGGTGAGGTGGGGGTCGGGGTCGACTGGTGGTGAGAGGCGTTGAGAGCCTTAGGGGCGGGGCGGGGTGGTCCCCGGCTGAGGTGGTGGCGCTGAGAGGGTCAGCGCCGAGGTGGTGCTTGGGCCGCACTCCTGGGGAGCTGATGGTGCTCCGGGCGGTCCGGTGGGTGTCCGGCTGGGGGCGTTATCGTGGGTGCTGTCTGGGCTGGTGGTGGTCGGTTTGTCGGCTTTCTTGGGTTGTTGGGTAGGCCGGTTAAGGACCTCCGGGCCGGCCGGGGGACTAAAAATCCGCCGAGGTGGCGGGTGTCGCGCGCTCACGTGCGCGCTTTGCCATGCACACGTCCTCACTGTGCATCGTGAGGACCTTGCGCACATTTGCGCAGTACGCGCACGTGTGTCGCTGCCTGGCCCCCCCTTGGCCGTGGGGTTCCCCGGGCGTGGCTTGGGTGCAGGAGGTGGGGTTCCTGTTGCAGGGGGCCCCGTGGAGGTCCCTACTGTACGGCACCCGGGTGTCGGCTTGGGCACGGGGCTGGGGCCGGGGTCTGCGGCTCGGGCGGCTGTGGTGGCGGCTTGGTGGGCGGGCATGGTGAGGGACTCCACCCTCACCAGGTTGAGGGCAACCGGGTCGTGCCAACCGTGGGGGAGCCTCCCGTCCGCGATCCAGGTGAAAATCGTTTCGGAATAGCGGCGGACAGTAGGCCATGGATACACTCGGTTGTCCCTGAGCACGGTGAGGGTGTGGTGGTGGAGGCCTGGTATCGAGTGAGCAGGGAAGCTTGGGTGGTGAGGGCGAGGCTATATTCATCCTTGGTAGCCTCGCCCCTCTTCACCGACTTCCGCTGTACCAGACGGGGTGGCCGAGTGGGTTGGAGCGTCCGTCTCCCGTGCTGGTAGATCGTGGGGTCGTGGGTTCGAGTCCCGGTCGAGTCAAACCAATGACTTTAAAATTGATACTTGTCGCTTCCTAGCCAGGCACTCGGCATTATTAGGATAGGGCAAGGACTGGTGTGCTCAGTGTCAGGATAATGTGACTGAGTGGGATATCAGGTCATGGTGCCGGCGGCCTGGTTTCCCAGTGGGACAGCACTATAAAGTCGCCATGAGTGCGCACTGTCACAAGTCGGTACCCATCCTGATATGACCTTAGATGTTGCTAGGATGTAAAACAACAAACAAACAAACCGACTTCCGCTCAGGCCCCCTCTCCACAAGGTCAGAGGGGAAGAGGTAGTCGGGGGAAATACCTTTTCGCCTGCCCGTGTGCTGCGCCTCGGCCGACGCCAGGATCTCCCGGACGGCGTCGACCGCGGATGCCAGGGAGTGGTCGACGACATCCTGGAGGTACGCCGGGGGGGGGGGGGCCGAAGGCTGCGCAGCGAGGCGGCTGTATCGCTCGTATTGGGGGTGCACCGCCCCCGGAAGCGGCGCCTGAGGTGGCGGCGGAGGGCACGCCCCCCTGCTGACGTGTGCCCGAGGTGCTGGGACGGGCGGCGTGGTGTAGGCGGCTCGGCGCGGGCGGGGGCGTCTCCGGGGGTCCCCGGACTCGAGGGCGTCCAGGCGGCCGGTGATCTGTTGCAGGGCCTCTAGTATGGCGGCCTCGGTGCCCGAGGGTCGGTCCGCAGATGCCGGAGGAGAAGCCGGGGCTGAGGCAGGTGAGGCGCCTCCCGGCGAGCCCGAGGAGGGCCCCGGCGTGGCCAGGGCGGTCGTCCGGGATCCTTTCCGTCCCTTCCCTTTTCCGTGCCCGGGCATGGTGTGGAGCGGTCCGAGGGTGATGCGGCGGTCCGAGGTGAAGTTTGCCAAATAGGAAAAAGGAGCTGCAGGGAGGATGGCTGGAAGGCGAGTGGCTGAGAGAGGCCGGCGGGCGGCCTTATAAGGGAGGAAGGGACGGCGAGGGCGGGGGAGGTGAGAAAGCGGCGGGCCGGGGGGAGGGCGAGGGAGAAAGCTGAGAGGCGGATGGCAAGGGAGGTGCGAAAGCTGCGCGACGGCCTGGAGGGTGGGGGGAGGGTCTCTTCCTCTCCACGCATCAAACGCAATGCGAGCATTACGACCAAAGTCGCCATGAGTGCACACTGTCACAAGTCGGTACCCGTCCTTACATGTTGCCTGAACATAAAATTCCAACAACGAACGAACCAAACCCACTGTCAGACCTGGGCAAGTAGTTATGCAACATTAAATTGTAACATAAAATGGCAACATAAAATATGCCAGTCCTAGTTTTCTTGGTTAAATTTGTATAGTCTAATGAAAGCATAACAATTTTCGAAGGAAAACTACTAACCTAGATTGGGACCAACATATCCAACCTTGATACTGGTGTGCTTATTAAACAATTCCCGCTACATAAAAGGGAATACTAAGTTAATTTGGTAGAACCTGTTAGTGCTGAAGCCTATGGTGTCCTGCATTTCGGTGTGCAGGACAAAAGTAATTTTGCATGTTTCCACTTCAGATATAGCTCCAATGTTGGTTATTGATAATAAAAGTTATTATGTAAAGTAAGGTAAATTATAACGATCAACCTGGTCGGTTGGGCTAAGAATTATGGCAGAAACTAAAAACCATCGGACTATGCAACTTTAAGCAAAAAGCTTTGCAGTGATTTGCAAAACATGCATACAGTTTGAAATGAGGTCGACTCCTTCCTGCTCCTCCCCCTAATAAAACAATTTTAAACTTTCTTTTTTTTAAACCATGGATGTCTGTCTATATGATAATTTTTGTATTACAAAGGGACTGAGGTGAGAACACCATATCGATACTAACACTTAGACATCTCACTGATAACAGTTAAATGTATGTAACTAGTTGTTTTATGAATTGGCGAATCTTTGCTTTGTTGACACTGTGTTTGTACGGGTTGTCAGGAGAAGGCCTTACGTCGCGGTGTGGATGTAGTTTGTGCCACACCAGGCCGTCTCAACGATCACCTCCAACGGGGCACGATTGTAAGTGTATACATTTGCCTATCTCTTTACATCTCCATCTTCCCATCTCCATCTTCCCATCTCCCTCTTCTCCCTCTTCTCCCTCTTCTCCCTCTTCTCCCTCTTCTCCCTGACCAGACGGGATGGACGAATGAGTTAGAGCGGCCGTCTCCCGTGTTGGTAGATCGTGGGGTCGTGGGTTCGAACCCTGGTCGAGTCAAACCAATGACTTAAACATTGATACCTGTCGCTTCCTGGCCAGGCGCTCCGCATTAATAGGATATGGCAGGGACTGGTTGGCTCAGTGTCCGGATAATGTGTCTGAGTGGGATGTCGGGTCATATATATATATATTTGTATGTCTCGTAAGGTGTAACCAGAGAGCGTGTATATAGATGAGAGGGACAACTCCCGCGAAAATCAGTCACACAGGCTACAGTGGCACCTCTCGCGATCATTGTTGAACAAACCTTGAGTTTGCCTGTACGCGCAGTGCAAAACATTAGTTTTATTCTAAATTAATAGAAATCCAGAACCCTAACCTTATAAATTTAATATAATCTTTATGGTAAACATGTTTTCTGTATGTGTTCCAAGCGGTTTGTGTCTAGGTCATGTGGTTTTAGAGATATTTCACTTTTTCTGTATGAAGATTGCTCACCACCATTGACAATGCATTGAGTTTGCCATACGTGCCGTGCAAAACGTCTATTTTATTCAAAATTAATAGAAATACCGAACCCTAACCATATAAATTTAATATAGTCTCATCGTTGAATATGTTTTCTATATGTGTTCCAAACAGTTTGTTTCTAGGTGGTGTGGTTTTAGAGATATTTCACTTTTTCTGTATGAAGATTGCACACAACCATTGACAATGCCTTGAGTTTGCCAGTACGCGTACAGCTGTGTCATAAACTGTTCAACAACCACCACTTGGAGCGCCACAGTCGGCAGCTGTTACGCGGTCTAGTATGAGAGTTGTCCCTCTCATCTATATACACGCTCTCTGGTGTAACTTAACCACAGTGATGGCCATGATTATGTCCCTTGTTGTCAACATGGCGTCAAATCATCTTCACTCACTTAGTGCATTCTTTTATCTTTCAGGATTTAGACCAACTGGAGTTTCTTTGTCTTGATGAGGCCGATGAACTTCTCACACCTGGGTTCAAAGTAAATTACTCTTGTCTTACTCTTAGTACTATTAATAGTATTATTAATACTCATCCTTATATGTCTCGCGTGTGGTTGATTGGGAGTTTGGTTCCTGGTTGACTCAAACCAATAACTTATCAAATTGATACTTGTCACTTCCTCGCCTGGTGCACGGCACTAATACGATAGGGCAAGGACTGGTTAGATCAATGTCAGGATTATGTGACTGCGTGGGATATCAGGTCATGGTGGCTGCAGCCTGATTTCCCAGTGGGGCAGCACTATAAAGTCGCCACAAGTTGGTACCCGTCCTGAATAGAAATGATTCTTTATGACTGTGAAAACCGTTGCATAGCCCGATGGTTTAGAATTTCTACCATATTTTATTTTTATATATCTTCTATTATATTATATATTCGATTGATTGTTGTAATCTACCTACTTTAGTTTGGAATAACTGAATATAAATGGCTGACTTTGGAGATATTTGAAGAACTAATTTTGGTGTGCATGTCAAAATACTGGGCATCATAGGCTTCAGCCGTAATAGGCTCTATTAAATTGACCTGGTCTTGCTTTCACACACAAAAAAACGGCTTTATCATTAACATGTAACGTGGGAACCAATTACAGTATAACCCCGTTAAACTAAACTTGAAGGGACCCTAGAAATTTGTTCGGATTAACCGGTCGTTGGTTTAGCCAAGCTTTGGCTTCGACTTTGACTTTGAGTAGGTGTGTATTGCACATGTAATATACAATGTGTGTGGATACTTTGATTATTGTTTTTTATGTACATACAGTATATCCCCGTTAAACCAAACGATCGGTTAATCCAAACAAATTTCTATGGTCCCTTCAAAATACAGTATAACCCCGTTAAACCAAACTTGAAGTGACCCTAGAAATTTGTTTGGATTAACCGATCATTGGTTTAACTGAGCTTTGGCTTTGACTTTGAGTAAGGGTGTATTGCATATGTAATATACAATGTATGTGGACACTTTGATTATTGCTTTTTATGTACATACACAATAACCATGTTAAACCAAGCTCGGTTAATCCAAATGATCGGTTAATCCAAACAAATTTCTATGGTCCCTTCAAAATACTACCATTTATTTTATATATAAAAAAGTCGGTGGGGTCTCAGATGACCTTATAACCACATGAATGTTTGGTTTAACCGTACTGGAAGTGGCCTGAGGTCCGAAATTTTTGTTTGGATTAACCGATAATTTGGATTAACCGACTTTGGTTTAACCAACCTTTTTATATGATAAATGGTAGTATTTTGCCGGGCCGCCGGAAAAAGTTTGGATTAACCGATCGTTTGGTTTAACGGGGTTATACTGTATATGGTACACAGTTTCTGAGAACAACCCAAAATAACACATTTGTCAGCATCGAGGCATTGGTCTTCCAGCCTGCAGCTGCTGACAGATATTCCCACAAGTAATTTTAATGAAGAGTACACTAGTACTAGGACAATGTAATGCATGCTGGAAAATGATGTACACGAGTGATCAGTTAACGAGTGGCAATCCTTTGCTTCAGACCAGACGGGATGGGAGTATGTGTTCGCGTCCGTCTCCTGTTTTGGGAGATCGAGGGAGCCAAACCCATTGGATCGTGGGTTTGAACCATAGTCAAGTCAAACCAATGATTTAAAAATTTATGCTTGTTGCTTCCGAGCCAGGCGCTCAGCGTTATTAGGACAGGGCAAGGACTGGTGTGCTCAGTGTCAGGATAATGTGACTGAGTGGGATATCAGGTCATGGTACTGGCAGCCTGATCTCCCAGTGGGACAGCACTATAAAGTCACCATGAGTGTGCACTGTCACAAGTCGTTACCCGTCCTAATATGACCTTAGATGTTGCCAGGACGTAAAACAACAAACAAACAATCCTGTTCTTCAGGAGCAGATTCAGAATGTGCTGGAGACTGCGCCGGACGGGCGCCAGGTGATGCTGTTCAGTGCCACCATGCCGCCCCACATCAAGGCCATCACCCGGCAGTACATGCACGACGCCGTCACCATCGATATCACCGCCAACCAGCGCTACAAGGCGCCCGAGTCGGTGAAGCACCTGGTCAGTGGCTGCCGTAGTATTTCCGCGATTTCGCGGTTTTCCGCGATTGTTGATATTCACTGATTAATGTTTGCAATATATCAATATATATACCATATTTTACCTCGGTACTACACCTCTGGCTACTTGTAGCCCAGGGAGAAGGAAGCTCATCCAGGTCCAGCAATTAGCATAATCAGCTCACAGCAGGATGACATGTTGTGAGCAACTCCAGCAGTTTTTCTACATTTACTACAAAACCAAACCGTTAGTACCTTTCAAACTCGATAGGTTGGTTTAGTTCATGTTAGCATTCACATACAAAGTTTTCTGAAACTTTTCGATAAGATATTACTGTTTTACAGCTTAGTTTCGATCGTAATTGGCATGATCGAAAGAACAATGTTTCCATTCCGTTGCCTAACGTTTGGCAGGAGCCAATTGCATCGTTGGGGATTCATTCCCTGGGTCTCAATAAGATTCCCCATTTGTGATTCTCGTTCAGGCGTACCTCCAAGTCCTATAGTATTTTCTTCAACTTGTTGGTGAAAAAAGCCACATGTGGGAGAAGTTTATAGGTAGTTAGAGTGTGGGAGGGCACCCCTACACTGGTCCTTACCCCTCGTTTGGATCGGTTGGTTACCCATACCGTCATCCTGCGAATGTCTGTTAGCCATATGCCTGTGTTAAAAATTGATTTAATGCCATAAAATACACACCTAGTATAATTATACTCTTAATTATGTGGCGGAGCCATGCTACGAAGCGGAGTAAGGCAGAGGCAACTCAACGCACTCAGTGCAGATGAAGACGCCACACCACCTGTGCAGGTACAAAGGTCACCCTCGCCAGAATAAAGGGATTCTGAGGAGGTGGGGGATGGTACGATACCGGCCCCGGCACCACTGATAGGGACCTAGATGAGCAGGTTGCCAGGCTTGTGCAATAGAAGATGGAAGAAATGTTACCATCTAGAGTGGGTACGTCAAAGAAAAGGCGAACAAAGGTTCCGCAAGATTCCAATGAGTCGGAATGGGAGGACTTTTTGGAAGATTAGGCCTCAACAGACGACTCAGAGGAGGAGGTGTTTGTGTCTGCACGAAAGCGCAAACACAAAAAGAGAGACAATTCCTCAGAAGGAGACGAGTACACAAGAGCCCGTAAAAAGAAGCCCCTCATGAAGAAGACTAAGAAACAATCTAAGAAGAGGACGAAACACAAGTCCTCCTCTTCGGACTCGTCGTCAGACTCATCGACGACGAGTTCAGATGGGGTGGCCGAATGAGTAGAGCGTCCGTCTCCTGTTTTGGGAGATCCGAACCCATGAGTTTGTGTGTTCGAATCCTGGTCGAGTCAAACCAATGGCTTAAAAATTGATACTTGTCCCTTCCTAGCCTGGCGCTCGGCAGTATTAGGATATGGCAAGGACTGGTTGGCTCAGTGTCAGGATAATGTGACTGAGTGGGATATCAGGTCACCATGCCAGCAGCCTGATTTCCCAGTGGGGCTGACCAGACTGGATGGCCGAATGAGTTAGAGAGTCCATCTCCCGTTTTGGTAGATCATGGCGTCGTGGGTTCGAACCCTGGTCGAGTCAAACGAATGAGTTAAACATTGATACTTGTCGCTTCCTAGCCTGGTGCTCGGCATTATTAGGATAGGACAAGGACTGGTTGGCTCAGTGTCAGGATAATGTGACTGAGTGGGATATCAGGTCATGGTGCCGGCGGCCTGGTCTTCCAGTGGGGCAGCACTATAAAGTCACCATGAGTGCGCACTGTCACAAGTCGGTACCCATCCTGATATGACCTTAGATGTTGCTAAGACAAAACAAGAAGCAAATCAGACTCTGACAACAAGCACTCTGGCAAATACGCTAAATCGTTTGGGAAAGAAACAAAAAGTGCTGAGACACAAGAAAATACACAAAACAGCGCTTATGAGGACGACCATTCGAGGCCACTTTAACACCTCATAATCAAGATGGCGGAAAAATTCACAGGAATTGAAGGAATTCCGGAATCCGCAATCAAAGAGATGGATCCTGAAGTTAAAATCAGTGAAGAGAGGAAAAAGTTTGAGACGGCTCTCTACATGGTACACAAAGGGGTACTCTCAGCTCTTACAGCCATTGTGCCCATTGCCAACAGGATGATGGCACAGAACAAGTTCTCGTCACTTTCTGACAATATGAATGGAGGAATTGCGTTACTAACAGCAATCAGCAACTTCCTCTCCTACAGACGGTTTGATAACGTATTTAAAGCGGTCTGCACAGACGCTGGAAAAGAGGTGGCACGGTCCAAAAAGATTACGGACATTGATGGAAATGAATACACACTATTCCTAGCACCACAGCCCATTAAAGGCAAGCCTCTAGATAAGGGCAAGATGTTTAGCGGACAAGTGTGGAAAACACATGGAAACTGACAAAAAGAAATCGGCTGATGGCAACTCCAACCGCTTCAAGAAACTGAGGCAGGATTTTTGCAACCGAAGAACCTGCCAACGAGGAGGCCGGTTCAGAACCAACTTCAGGTTCCAAGCCAGAGGAAGGGGCCAGAGGCAGTCGTTCGACTGGAATGACGGGAACAGGCCCTTCAAGAGAGTTCAACACTCAGAAGCCGTTCCTCCGCCCAGGGAACAAATAGAAGTGGCGACTCAAACAATATCAACCGTAACAGTAAGCAATACCTTTCAAGCCGGTAACCTCAATAACTGTCTTTCGGAATGGAATAAAGTTACAGATAACTTAACTATCCTTCGCCTAGCAGAAGGGGTAAGGATTCCGTTAATAGAAGAACCTATTCAAAATAGAATACCATTTCCATATAGGTTTCACAGTTCAGAACGTGAAGCATTAAACAATCAACTCCTTAAGTTTTGCGAAAAGGGCATTATAGAACCAGCACTACACGTTGCTGGGGAATTCATCTAGAATATCTTCTTAAGACCAAAACCAAGCAGGGATGTTAGACTAATTTTAGACCTAACTTTATTTTTTAACAAATTCGTAGAATACAAACATTTAAAAATGTTTTCGTTAGAAACAGCGAGAGACTTAGTCACACAAGGCGCTTGGCTAGCAAGCGTTGACCTTAAAGATTCATACTACGCAGTGCCCATCTATAAACATGCTAGAAAGTATTTAAGATTCTGTTGGAACGGCAAACTTTACAAGTTCATGTGTATGCCGAATGGACTGGCCTGCTGTCCATGCATTTTCACAAGGTTACTGAAACCTATTTTTTCGCTAATGGCTAGGAAAGGACATATCATGTTCCCATACATTGACTATTCATTTATTGTCGCGCAAACACACCAACAATGCCAAGCAGCAGTAGATAAATTATGTAAAACGTTTACAAATTTAGGTTTCTATATACATGAAACTAAATTAGTACTAACACCAACAAACAAACTAAAATTTCTGTGGTTCTTTATTGACACCATAAAAATGACTATCTCGTTAACAAAACCAAAAGTTGATAAATTCACAACAGCAAACCAATTACTTCAATTGAACAAACCAAAAATACGACAAGTCGCAGTCTTGATAGGAATAATGATAGCCTATGCACCAGCTATCTTATATGGCAAGGCCCATATCAAATCCTTAGAGATAGATAAAAACTTTGCACTAGCTCGCACTAAAGGAAACTTAGAGCGGCCTATGACAATTTTGCCAGAAGGCTGGTTTTTTTTAAATTGTTGTTTTACGTCCTAGCAACATCTAAGGTCATATCAGGACGGGTACCGACTTGTGACAGTGCGCACTCATGGCGACTTTATAGTGCTGTACCACTGGGAAACCAGGCCGCTGGCACCATGACCTAGTATCCCACTCAGTCACATTATCCTGACACTGAGCACACCAGTCCTTGCCCTGTCCTAATGCCAAGCGCCTGGCTAGGAAGCAACAAGTATAAATTTTTAAGTCATTGGTTTGACTCAACCAGGATTCGAACTCACATTCTACCAGCACGGGAGACGGACACTCTAACTCATTCGGCCATCCCGTCTGGTCTTGCCAGAAGGCCAAAACGATATAATTTGGCGGCTTTCACACATAAACAACTCACTCAACCCGTTTAGGCATGGCGACATGCCTACTCACCAACTAGAAGCAGGTGAGAAACAACATTAAATTATGTACTCATATATAGATAGTATGGTTACAACATAAAATGATAAAAAAATGTTTTTAAAGAGATAACGTCAAATTCTCCCTGGGCTACGAGTAGCCAGAGGCATAGTAATGAGGTAAAATAGTATAGTTATATGAATCTTACCTGGGTAAAGATGATGGATATCTGGTGTTTTCCCGAGGTACTAGCCTCGGATAGTCGGGGGTCAGGGCCCACCCGCCCTACCCTACCACGACTATCATGTTTCGCTAGAACCGAATCGAAAACACAATAAGTATCCATATAGGGTTAAATCATTTTTTATCCTAAAATGTATGTAAAAGAGTGCTGGACCTGGATGTGCTTCCTTCTCCCTGACCCACAACTGTCCAAGGCTAGTACCTCGGGAAAACACCAGTTATCTATCACCTGTACCCAGCTAAGATTCGTATAACTATACTATATATAATATACATATTATTCATTACACAACCAATACAATACCAATATGGTTCTCAAATCTCTGGCTGGCTAAACCAACCCCTTTATTTAAACAAAATTCAGTGGCAGCAGGCGTGTTACTGCTGTGTGGGGCCTGCTTATAAACCCCCAGACAGCACCCAATCCCAACATCTCTCGACCAGCCACTGCAGTGACAAATAGTTTTGCGCCTGTCTGGACATGTTCTTGCCGGTGTGAAACCTCTATTTGCTCCCCGAGAAAGTGTCGCTGGTAACTTGCAAAAGCCAGCAGCACTTCAACACTTTTGCAGGCAGCTTTCATGAAATGTACAACCGCACAAAACACCATACCGGCTCGGTCATCGCCCGGGTTACCAAGGACCGCGCTGCTCGAGCTCATCTTCCGTCGACAGCGGAAAATCAGCTAGGAGGAACACAACGCAACAAAGCCTGAGGCTGGGAGACATTAAGATCGACTCATGGACATCACTCTCGTGGCAGAGAGCTAAATGGAGAGCGGCAGTCAAGTAGTGAAAGCAGTCTTTGTCGCATCGCGACCGACAGCATGATGATGATGATGATGATGATGATGATGATGATGATGATGATACTCCTTCCAGGTCCATTAATATAATATTTATATAAAACTCCATTTTACATTTCACAATATATATGACAGCAATTGATACGTTCGAATCCCATTCTTGTATGACCTTAGATGTTGCAGAACATAAAACGCAAACAAGGTAGTGTTAGGTATGGGTGATAATATAGTCACAACAAGGACAGTTAAAACCTGACTTCAGGCATTTTTACGCGATTCAGTGACAGTGCTAACCCTGGGGGGAAATCCGCGTTTTCGCGGAAATTCGCCGTCGGTTCACAGATAACCTCACTCGAGGCTTACATTGCGGTAATTTTTGGCGGAGACCACTTTCTTCCCTGATTATGCCATAGGTCCAAAATTAGCTTCGGTACAGAAATAATGACAGCAGTTTCTGTTTGCCGATGTAAATGTGATTACTACCAAAAACACAAAAAAAGCTTATAAATGTGTTGATTGTGATTTATACATATTTATCTCCATGTCTGGTACCCTTGCTGCTCAGTCATTGCTACTCTATCAGGGTTCGTACTGGTTATGAAAAACATAATAGTACTAACTTTTGAAAATGTAAAAATTGTGTACTGAAAAGTCTTACAATTATACCAAAAGTTCTAAAAAGTCATTACAAATTATTTATGTCAATATATTGGAAAAAATGTTTTCAAACTGTATTGTTTCTAAAATGGATTTATATTTGGTTAAAAAAAATTCTTTTTATATCATAACATTTGATATATTGCGCACTCTTTATCACATACCAGGTATTTTCTCAGCGGTTACTGCAGACAGACAATAATTTTGGGCCAGCCTTGGCTGTCCTAAAAAGATTATATTGGTTTTTTTCCTCACCTGATGGGCAATAGGACTAGTGGAGCATACTCGGAACATGGAGTTATTGCATGCTGAAAACGCTGTGGAATTTCTTCATTTTGGTCCTTAAAAAACAGTTTTAATGGTCCTAAAAAAGTCTTATAAAAGAAGCCTGAAAAAGAGTGTGAACCCTGTCTCTGTTGTGTCACATGACTTGATATTTGCTGGTCCTGTTATTTTTTCATCAGTGCATGAAGGTGCCCGCGAGTCAGCAGCTGTTCACGGTGCGCAGCCTGATCGAGCAGCACCAGCCCAACAGGTGTATTGTCTTCATGGAGACCAAACGTAAGCTCTATTTATCACATTTTGAAATTACAGTAAAACCTCTCAATCGGCCGACCATGGGACCGACTTTAAATGGTCCATTTAGGGAGGGCTTAAAAAGATTATCATTACAATGGTATATTGTGTGGGTGATCCTTTGGGGGCCCAAATAAAGCGATCGATATAGGGCAGTGGTCCATCTGTGGAGATGGTCGGTTAGAGAGGTTTTAATGTAATTAATTTTTAATTTGTTTAAATTGTTGGTAGCATAAACTTGTACGCGATTCCGCTTTAATTTGGCAAGCATGTCGCCATAAACTTCAGCGTTAACAGGTTCTATTAAATGGGGACCGTTCATGAGCCATTTCTCTCGCTATACACTTGGTGGCAGCACCCGTTCCCGGTCCAAGTTGGCCATCATGGCTGGATAGAAGGGTGTATGTGTGTGTGTCCTGGTTGTGTAGGTGTGTGGTGGTGGGGGTTTAGGTGTGTGGTGGGGGTTTAGGTGTGTGGTGGGGGTTTAGGTGGGTGGGGGTTTGGGTGTAGGTGGGTGTGGTTGTGGTGTATGTGTGTGTGGTGAGGGTGTGTGTGGTGAGGTAGGTGTGTGTGATGAGGGTGTAGGTGGGTTTGTGGTGGGGGTTTAGCTGTTTGGTGGGGGTGTAACCGGTACTGGTACTGGGGGTATAGGTGTGTCTAGTGGGGTGTGTGGTAGGGGTTTAGGGCTGTGGTGGGGTTGTAGTTGTGTGGTGGGGCTTTAGGGATGCTAAAGATTGTGAGGTGCCACTCTGCAAGACACCCCTACACCCCCACCACACACACCGTCAACCCCCACCACACACACCGTCAACCCCCACCACACACACCGTCAACCCCCACCACATCCCTAAGCCCCCACCACACAAACATATGCCCCCACCACACACACCTAAGTCCACACACACACCCACCACACACCAACATTCTCACCACACCCCTACACCTCAACCACACAAACATACACCCCCACCACACAACCACCATACACACCCACCCCACCATACACACTCACCACACACCAAAGCATACAGAGACCGGCATGGTGCACCATCTGACGAGAGAGTCATGCAAACTGAAAGGTCCCCATTGACTTAGTATTCTCTTCTATGGAGCAACAAATGTTTAATAAGTGCATCAATATCTAAGTTGGGTATGTAGATTCAATAAATAAATGTGATGCTTTCATCGGTCTATGCCGCTTTTGAAAGGAGTGATGTCATTATCGAACACAGTCCCCCCCCCCCTTCCCCCCCTGGTAGTACACGATAGTACATGATACCGGACACGGTGGCAGAATCGACAGAGGCTGGGCTTCTCATGCGGAATTTTGTTTTGTTTTTTGGGGGGTAAATATGTTAATTCTGCTGAATAAGTCTTTTGTCAGTACCGGAGCATTGGTCTTCCAGCCATTTTTCAATTCAGTGTTATTTACACAAAAAGGTATATAGAGTAAGGTATACAATAACTGTTGAATACACAAGGTTGGGATTTCGAATCCCAGCGGAGTCAAGCCAATGACTTATAAGTTGATACTTATAATGTCGCTTTCTAGACTGGCGCTCAGCATTAATAGGATACGGCAAAGTCGACATGAGTGTGCACTGTCACAAGTCACTACCCATCCTGATATGACCTTAGATATTGCTAGGACATAAAACAAATAAACAAAATGGCACATGTGTGTAGATTTTGGATTGTTCTCGGGCCAGGCGCAACAAGTACGGCAACAACGGTGTTACGTCACAAGATGGGGCTGAAGGCAGACGGCATAAGCTCTGACCTGTCACAGGCAAGGCGCGAAAATATCATGGCCGCCTTTAGGGCCGGCAAGATTAATATCCTCGTGGTGAGTACTGTAAACATTAAAATTTATAATTTAATGTAATTAGTTTTTTTTCTCTTCAAATAATTCCTTTTAATTGAGGATATGAATTTTTTTTTTTAAACTCCTACACCAAATCTGTGACGGCGGAATTAAATTTTCTTGTATAGTGTTTTTATTTTGGTATTTGACTACTTTTGTGCAAATTTTAGGTGGGTTATTTTTGGTGGGGTGGGTTGTATAATAAATAGTCCCTTTAATCTGAGTCATGTTTTTTTGTTTCATAGGCTACAGATGTCGCTGCAAGAGGTTTAGACATTCCAGAAGTCGACTTGGTTATTCAAGGTGAGTTGTTTTAATGTGCAATCAAGTGTATTCGATGGGACTTGTGTTCATTGGGATATGCTGCGGGTTTTTTTGCGTGCGAAAAGTTTTAATATAAAACATTATTTAGTTATTTTATTACCAGCTAGCTATCTTTAAATAAATGAAAAAGGTATCTTAGTGTCTCAATTTATGCTAATGTTGTTAATGTGTATGCCTCTTTCGATTGATTTTTAAAACAAATATCGTGGTTTTTTTTATATACTTCAAATTCCAACAAAAATTGTGCCTGCATTAAAAAAGATACGATTATTTTTTTTGTCAATGATGAGTTTCCTTTTCTGCTTGCTCCAGTGGCGCCACCTCGTAACGGGACAGACTACTACATTCACCGGTCAGGTCGGACGGGCCGTGCAGGGCGCGAAGGGCTGGCTGTGCTACTGCACGACGGGAGCAAGCTGGACAAGCAGACCATATGGGAGGTGTGTGTGGCGGGGGAGGGGAGGGGGTTGTGTGGGTCTTCAGGTTTATTGCTTTGTTATACAAACAGGGATGAAAGATTCCCGCCAATTCGGAGATCTCTTCGATTTCGTGGATTTCCACGATTATTTTTTTAATATTCAGCGATTAACGTTCACAAAATGCCAATATATATGTCATAATATGACCGCAATTGTTTAGTCCGAATTGCATTCCAATATTACGGTACCTTAGATCTTGCTAGAACATAAAACCCAAACAAGAAAGATTGGCATGGGTGATAATAGTTACAATAGGAACAGTTGAAACCTGACTTCCGACATTTTACTGCAATTCCCTGACAGTGATAATACTATTGGGGAAGTCTGCGTTTTCATGGAAATTTACCATTGGTTCTGCCAGAACCTACTAGGTGATGCCTGTGTCTCAGTCCAATTTCTGCAGGGTTTTTTTTTGTCGCCATGGCTTCGTTCTGTTGGAACCAGTTAGATGGCGACATGGTTTCGGTCTGATTTCCACATTTTTTTGCCGGATACCACTTTCATCCTTGTTACAAAATTATTTACCTTTGTTCTCTCTTTTAGATTTAAAAAAAAAAAAAACTGATATTAGTTGTCCTGTGCTCCATCACTGTGTTGCTGACCACCAGTGACCAAGTTAGCCAATTGAAACAGAAAAATAATGACTTGCCCGTTTGGGCAGGACACTAGATGCTCCAGATAACCGTTAAGTCCTTATTGTCCTACCCTGCTCTGCTTTGCACAGATTGAGAAGGTGGCCGACCTGCAGCATGTGCAGCCGCCCAACCAGGAGGAGATGGTGCAGCAGGCGGCCAAGTACGCACTCGCCAAGCTGCAGAAAGGTTCAGGGTCAAAGGTGACACAGGCACTGGTCCCTCTAGTGGAGGAGCTCAACCTCACTGTCGAAGGTGGGTGGTGATATTATAGTGTTGTGTAGTGTTATGCAAATATTATTCAGTATGTGGTTATGATACTTTTTTTTCTCTTTTTTTTTTGCGATGGAGGTTAATGTTACATAGTCCGATGGTTTTTGAGTTTCCGTCATTTTCTGGTGGTTGCAAAAAGGTCTATTTGGTCTGAGTGGTCGCTGACCCCGCGACCATTTTAGTTGCAAGGTGGTTGCAGGTGTTGCACAACAAAAAAACATTCCGACCAAAATGGACACCAGGAGATCGCCAACCATTTTCATAGGTTAGCGATCAGTTTGACACCATCATCGACTGATCGTCCTACATGGCACTGCTGCCAATTACCTGTGAGTACTCAGCTATCGGTCTGTGAGTTGTTGGGACTGATTTGGTCGCAAGGAGATTGGTGACCTATGTGGCTTATTTTTGTAGTCACAAGAGGTTGCAAAGTAGTCGTATGTCTAGTCTGACTGGATCCTAAGATATTGCTAGCAATGACCCAATCTCAACCAACCAAACTTTCTTTTTTAACTTCATATGTGTCTTTTGACAAATATTTGATTGTGTGCTTTTACACTCTGTGTAAAAGTGATTGTGAATTGAAAATGGATAGAATACTAGTTAAATACTTCTCGCCATGAATATGGCCTTTGTTGCCGACATGGCGTAAAACAGCTACCAATCAATCAATCAATCGATCGATCAATCGACCCAAACTTTCTACCTCTACAGATGCGAACCAGCTTGTGGCGGCGGCGCTCGGGGCGAGCATCATGGACGCCGAGACGGCCGACAGGCCCGTGAAGAGGCCGGGGGGCGCGCCCCGCGGGGGGTTCGGTCAGAGCCGGCAACCCCCAGCGTGGGGCCAAGGCGACAGGCGGAACCACGGGGGGCACAGCAGGTATGGCGGCGGGGGGCGGCGCCACGATGCCGGGCGGCGGTCGCTGTGGGACGGGGACGGGGATGGGAACGACGACTCCTACTTCCCTCGGGAGGCAGCTAGAGGTCGCGACAGGAGGTAGGGAGCGTGTTAATACTGATAGCAGGTTGAAGTGTATATGGTCAGCTCTCATGAAATTGCGGACATTTACACGTGGCAGTGATGACTTCTTTCATGGATTGATTTTATAATGGGTGTATGTCTACCGATTCAGGTTGACTGTTTTTTTGTCATTTTTATTTTATTTTTCATTTTCTAGGTACCAAACTTTGGCATGTGTACATTCAGAATTTGTACATGCTATGGCCAATTGGCCAGTTTTTATGGTGTTTATTTTTTTAGAAATAAACTGGATGGCTCTTGTAGAACTTTATTTTGAATGGTTGCTTTAATAAATAATCAGTATTTTGTAAATTGGTTGTTATGAGATATATCACAGAACTTATTAACAATCAAATTTCTTATTTCTAGACAAATCTATTTGATACCATAACCGTTGGGGGGATTTTAGACAAATTATTCATCACGGTGGATACAACATACACATGAATATATGCCAAAACCTGGTTATAAAACCTGATTTTCATGTCAGTCTACCATCTGAGCACATTTGCAGTTTTGGCTATTTTCCGATCCAACCAGTGTTCCACAACTGGTTCATCAAAGGCTGTGGTATGTGCTGTCCTGTCTGTGGGAAAGTACAAATAAAAGACCTTGCTGCTATAGAGGCATCGTTAAATAAAACAAGCTTTACTTTTTTTACCATCTGAGCAGTGCATGTCGTACCTCAATTGTTGTCAAGTACAGTTTTTGGCAATATCTTTTGTTTATTAATGTCACATGTTTTTGACAATTATATATGTATGCAACAATATATCAAGCTTTTGGACATCTATTATAGATAGAATTTCGATGGTGACTGAAATGTGTTATATTTCAGTATATATTTGTCAAAAGGATTAGACAAAATACTCAATATCCTTCGTTGTATGGAATATTAGAACCATTGATATGTGGAACTTACATCCAAGAACGTGGCCGAGTGAATGGTGAAAGTTGTAACATGATTCTCTGACAGCAATCTTCTTATACCCCCCCACCCCCCACCCCCCACCCCCCACTCCCAGGTATCACTATGAACCATTTAAGACAGGATTAAATTGATTGGTCTTGTCTAAGAAATCGACAAAATATTAAGCTATTCATGTCCATTTCTCATAGATATCCATTAGCTTCCCATAACTGCCGCATCCTTTTATATTGAAATTTATTCTGCTATATTTCCAGATTAATCAAATTTATACTTTTCTTTACTTGGTGAAAAAGTAAAAATTTATGTGATATTTATTTTTAGCCCCCCCCCCCCCAAAAAAAAACCCACCTCATATGATGCAATTGATGAGAAGTGACCATACATGCTGAGTTTGTTTGAAGACCAAAACTACTTTCCATAATAGGACTCTGGGCTTATATACACAGAATTAACAGATGGGCGCATGACATGAAAGAAATTATGCTCCTTAAGTATAGGAAGGAGCACTGTGTTGGATATATGAATAATTTTAACAATTGAGCTTTAGCTGCCTTGTGAGTTCTATGCAGCCTCGCTATTCTGAACTGGTGCTTCCTTGGTGAATAGTACCTACAGTATACTCCAGGGGGCGCCACCGCCATGCCAACTACCTCTGTTACCTATATATTAAAGTTGTTAAGATTACTTTAATTAAAATAAATATCTTCACTAAAGAGAAAAAGCTGACTGCTTATTGATTCCGATAATTAATTATTATTCAATAGATGTAAATAAATTGAGTTTGTATAACGATTTGAGCAAATCCTATAAATAATGCGTTAAACTTTACCATTTTCAGAAGCCCGAAGGCACAGGAAGGTGCAGAATCAAGTGACTGGAGCAAATTTTATTGATGCACTGGTCACTCAAGGAATTGGAATAAACTCATTAACTTAAAAACATAAGCCAGTAAGTGTTCTTCAGAGGTTTGGCAAGATCTAAAGAATTGAAGATTGCCATACCTTACCTATTCCACGGTTTTTGGGGTGTTTGTTTTTTTTATGCTTCAAACAAACAAGAAATAAATTAAATCTCTTAAAGCATTTAACCGACACCATACCCCCACAAAAAAACCACCACACAAAAAACTACCTTTAAGAAACACAAAATCAAAACTAACACCTTGCAGGATCACTTAAATTCGCATTCCTCTCAGTCACATTATCCTGGCACTGTGCCAACAATGCCATGCATTTTCCTAGTAATACCAAACGCCAGGAAGGTGGCAATCGACAAGTAACAATCTTTTGGTCTGATTTGTTCGAGTATTGAGTTGAACTCTTCTCCTTCCACACGGGAATCTGACGCCCTACCGACTTGACCATCCAATGCGACTCCTTCATTTTATTAAGAGGGAGGTATGCTTGCGTTTCTAGGGGCTTTAAGCCCTAGCCACATCTAAGGTTATATCAGTACTGGTACCAACTTGTGACTACGCACTCATGGCGACTTTATCGTGCTGGCCCACTGGGGTACCAGGTAACTGGCATCATGACCCAATATCGCGCTCAGTCATATTATCCTGACACTGAGCAAACCTTTCCTGTCACTATCCTAATAATGCTGAGTGCCAGGGTAGATAACGGCAAGTATCAGGTTTGTATGTTGTTGGTTTGACTCGGCCAGGGTTCGAACCCACTACCTCCAGCACGGGAATGAGTCAGCCAACTCTCTTAAGTGCCTGTCACACTATGCCGGATTGAGAAACGGACAGAATTGTCTAGTCCGGTGGTGTTCAGGCGTGATAAGTATCAAAATGTATTAAAATGTGTCAAAATGTTGCGATATCAGGTCAAAGGCCGCCGGACGAACGTACATGAACAGATAGCCAACGGACGATAAGCGGACTAAACAAACTCAAACCGGACAAGAACTGTAGATGTCAATCCAGCGGCATCCGTTCCAAGTTTTGTGCATGTTCAAAACTTGTAACGCATCGGGCTGAACATCAACGGATTGCAACGGACACAAACCGGACTGCCATTCCCCAGTCCGCTGGTGTGTGACAGAGGCTTTACTAATTCAGCCATCACGCTGTGTGGGGAAGGCGGGGGGGGGGGGGGGTTATGTGGTTGGGTTTAAAAAGAAAATGAACCTAACCATAAAGATGACGATGCAGAAGGCAGCAGGCAGGCTGAATTGTAATAGCGTTCTACCCGCCTAGGATTACCACTCAGTCGGTACTTAACCCAACTCCGCTGTACCAACAAATCGCAAACGATTTCCATCAAAACATGTCTTGTAGCTGCCATTTAATACATGTACCCACAATTTACCCGAAATAGATGACCAGAAAACAATGCCGACATGGAAATTATTTGGTCTGATAACTCTGACTCGTTTTGGAGCTGGTCGGAGGACAGCAGACGACATTTAGTTGACAGAGAGGAACCCGCCTTGTTCATAAGATTGCCATGAGTGATCTGTTTGTCTGCAGGCACCGGCTCTTATCTGTTCGAAATGTGACAACTTGCCTAAGCGAATAGTTGCAAGTGAACTATTTGCTGTGAGGAAAAAAGAAAAAAAAGTGGTGTTATACATATATATTATATCCCAGTTTATTGTATCTTCAAAACTAATATTTTAAAGAATATTTAGAACGCAGAAAATGGACCTTTCCCTAATACGCACATGTTTTTTTAATCAACCTTTTTTGGTGGATTTGTTTCTATATTATTACCTAATCTGTTACCTTTTTTAAAATATTATATTCGATCATTAGGCCTGGTGAATTTCAGGCCTAGGCAATTGGTCTTCCTCATTCCACCGCTCCTTACCATATCTTAATAATACCAAAAGCAGGATATATGGCGACAAGTATCAATTTTTAAATCATTGTTTGATTCAGTCAGGCTTTGAACTCTAGCTCACCACAATGAAATTGAATACTTTGGTTATCCTCTGCCAAGTGGAAGGCTATATGTCCGAAACCAGGAAATATCACCAGGCGTGCACGTAAAATTATGAACATTTGAATCGAGATGGTTTACTTTAATCGAGTAAAAAACTAATCTTATCCAGAATGTAAGCAAGTGCAACAATTACAATCTGACTTTGTTTATGACGTAACTACTGCGAAGGGTGTGGCTTTACACCGTGTCTGCCGGCGATATATAAACGCCCAGGTGTAATCTACGGAATGCTTGTATAGTAAACTGTTAAACAAAATAAGCACTTATTACCTGTGATATGGGATTCGAGGGCCGAGGGAACCTGCATTTCTATCGACCCAAGTGTAGCCTAGGACCGTGCGCATAAGATACCAATAGTTGCTAGTTTGTTGTGGTTATATGTCCTAGCATCATCTAAAGTCAACAGAATGAGTGCCGACTGGTGGACGGTATACACTCATGACGATTGACGCTGGGAGACCAAGCCACTGGCACCATGATCCAATATCCGACTCAGTCACAGTATCCTGATACTGAGCTAACCAGTCCTTGTCCTATCCTGATAATGCTAAGCACCAGTCTAGGTAGTATCAAGTATCAATTTTGTAAGTCATCGATTTGAGTTGGTCAGCATTCGAACCCCCAAGCTTCCGCTGAGGAAGCCAGCGTTCTTAGCGGTCATATTTGCTAGTAGAAAAGGGCATGCATGTCTGAGCCTTATATATAATTAAGTAAAATAGTGGAAGAAGAAAGGAATAAATGGAGAGCGTCATAATTTGTCCACCATAAAGTTACAAATGGTTTCTAATGAATTATATATATAACTCGGGCAATTAACGGTTTGGACCTGGTATCAACAATGTTAAATTGTGTTGTGGGGTTATTTCCCAGTTTGTGTGGAAATTATGTGAAGAATACTAAATCTACATGTACAAAAACAGACCTTTTGCTACGCTCTGTTGTGAATCTGTTGCATTCAGTGTAAGCGTAATACCCATGTTATTGTCTATACCAGTTTTATGCATGAACTTTCTTGGAAGCAAATTTATGTACATAATATATGTATTTAACGTGGATTTGACATTGGGAGTTTAGCAATAGCAAGGTTACTTTGATGCTACTTCAGGAATAGCTATTTTATATAAATGTGCACAGAGTATTGTGAAAGGCTATTAGATTGCCCAGTTCAACTTGTCAAATGTAGACAGCATATACCGACTTATCAAATGCAATAGGTTTTTCATAAACTCAATGGATTAAATCATCTTTGTATCCGTTTGGGCAAAGAAGGCAAAGAAATAAAAAAGGCTTTTAAAGCAAATTGATTCATTGTGTTTTTCTTTTTCATAAATCAAACACAAGAAGCGTCAAATGAATAATACAAAATGTATAAATTAGCGTTTATTACACGTGGTAAATGCAACAAAAGCCACAAAGATTGGTTCTGTTTCTTTTCGGGTGCACAGCGCTGTCAACCGACGGCTTGCTTGTAAATTGATATAAACCGACAGCACACACAAACCGATACTGGGCCTGTATGCAGGAGGCAGTGTTAGCGGCGTTTGGTGTTACAGCCAGTTACCGACGTCGGGAACTGTGTCAAGTGGTATGCAGGAGCGTGTAACACTTACATTATAGCTAAATGTGAAGTTATTTATAGATTTGGGAATTCTCTCGAGTCGACAATATGAATAATGCCGCCAATGCGGGGGCGGCGTTAATATCGGTTCGAATTCAGAATTACTTATTGCGTATGTAATTCTGTTAAATATGACAGCATTGAATAGATTTGGGCCTAATAAATTGCCGCCGCCGCCGCATCGACGTCGCTTTCCATACTGGCAGATGAAAGCGCTGTTGATGCGGCGGCGGCGGTGATTTGTTTACTTTACGTTCGTAAATTCGAAAATATAAATATTAATATCGCCGCCATTGCGGCGGCAGCGTTAATCTCGCTTCGATTTTAGGGTTAATTTAATAACAATTTCAATATTTTACTATGTAACTTTGTTAAATATGACACGATTGAATAGATTTGATACCCTACATGGCTCTAAACTAGCTATTTTTCTGGTTTACCTCAACCTAGTTTAAGCTTCTGGTGTTAGGCCTATCACTGACTTGTGCATGCCATTTTTCGCTGCTAAACGGGAATTCCCGCCAAACACCGTTTTGCCTCGCTAACACTGACTCCTGCATACGGGCCCAGATGGCCACACTACCCAGCGTGCACTTCATGAACCGGAAGCTGTATTCTGAGGTGTGTGGGATGACCGCCAGAAGCACTGTAAGTAACGTGAGACACTACACACTAGCAGTTTTTGCTGCTGTTGTAAAAAATGAACAACAATGGCAAAATATTTGGTTCAGTGCATTAATTAGAAGAAGTGACAAACAAAAAAGGGGAGATTTAATGGTGTGTATTCCCAAGTAGGGGCCACACTAAGTATGTTGGTTGTTGGAGTTTTATATCCTGGCAACAACTGAGGTAATCAGGACGGGTACCGACTTGTCCCTGTGCACTCATGGCGACTTTATAGTGCTGCCCCACTGGGAGACCAAACCACCAGCACCTTGACCTAATATCCTCCTCAGTCATATCCTGGAACTGACCTAACCCGTCCTTGCCCTATCCTATTAATGCCGAACGCCAGGCAAGGAAGCGAAAAGTATAAATCTTATACATCATTTTTTTTACTCGACCGGGAACCGATCTCCCGCGCTCTACCGATTCGGCCACCATGCCCGGTTTAATTACTAGTAGTAGGAGGAATGAAAAAAAAGTAGATTTAATGGGTCGTATTCCCAAGTAGGGGCTACAGTAAGTAAGATGTACTATAAAACCATGAGTACATGTCATTTACAATCGGTTTTTCTAAACAAGTTTGAAAGATGCAGAAATTTCATTCACTAGAATTACTTTGTTTTAAACACCCCTAATTATCTGGCTTGTTATTCACTGAATATAAAGTGTAATTTCTTGCTTTTACTAATATATATTTGATTGAAGTTATGTAACTGCCAGACCTGAGAGTTACATGCATGGCGACTTAGGAGAACACGGTTAGGCCTAGCTGTTTTCCCTACACAAATACAAATGTATATGTTTTAGCTAGTAGTTACCTACTTTTCTAAAGGGAATCGGTATACCTGTCTGGGAAAACAAACAAACTCAGAATAGTTCTAATTTGTGCCACAGTGAGGTGCATGCTTAGTACTGAACTTTTCCACTTGGTGGTGTAGAGTGACCTAGATTGGTTACGTGACAGCTGTTGTGAAAATGGCTAGGTGAGTGGAGAGAGGGGAGAGTAAAACTGAGGCATTTCCAATTTTCTTCACAGTATGGCCTAGTTCAAACAGTAAATATATTTGATTTAATGTAAAATATATGTTAATACAATTACATTGCATAATTCAATCATAAACATAGAAGGAAAACATTTTGTTGTTGAATGTAATAAGGTTTTGGACTGTATGGCCTATGGGGTTTGAACCCACAACACCAAACAACTGCAGATTACAAGTTCAACACCCTAACTACTAGACTACAGAGGCTAGATGTAGCTGGATTATATTTCACATTAAAGCAAATATATTTCCTATTTGAACTACTCTAAAGAAAATTGAAAATACCTCAGTTTTACTCTCCCCTCTCTCCACACAGTCATGTTCAAAATAGCAACTGGAGTCCTAGCCTCAGCACCCACCCTCCTACCCCCACTGACCTCAGCACTCTCCCTGACCCAGTTCAGGTACAGTGAGTCTACAACTCTCCTCCCACATATCTGGTTATATAAACATAAAAACTAAGCAGAGTTGTGCACGGAGAGCATTTGTCGGAGTACGGTTCCGGTGTCACAGTTTCAGTTCCCAGCAGTTGAAGTTCCCACAATTGCTTCTGCGCATGCATCAACATCTAACGGCATTGTCTGCGCATTGTCAATGGCCGTGAGCCATCTTCATATAGTAAAAGTTAAATATCTCTAAAACCATAGCACCTAGAAAACATGTTTACCAAAAAGATTATATTAAATTGATATGGTTAGGGTTCTGGATTTCTATTAATTTTGAATAATGTTTTGCACTGCTCGTACCACCAAACTCAACGCATTGCCAATGGTCGTGAGCAATCTTCATGCAGAAAAAGTGAAATATCTCTAAAACCACAACACCTAGAAACAAATCGCTTGGTACACATATAGAAAACATGTTTACCGAAAAGATTATATTAAATTTATAAGGTTCGTCACACTGACACTATAGTGACAGCGATTTGCGGCGATCGGCGATGGTCTAAATCGGGCTAATGTTGACACATGCGCAGACAATGCTTTGATGCATCCGCAGAAGCAATTGTGGGAACTTCAACTGCTGAGAACTGAAACTGCGACACCGGTCACCACGAAGTATAGCGGGCCACTTAAACACTGTTGATCGGTGACTGGCTGTACAGTAACCCAGATAGCACACAGTCGGCGGCCCGACGGTGGAAAACGCTGCCGGGCCAACGTCGACTCAACGGCGGCTGCCGCCGTCGCCCCGACGGCGGAAACCGCCGACGTCGACAAAACAACGTCGGCCCGACGGCGCCAAATGCCGTCGGGCCGACGTTGTTTTGTCCAACCTCCCACCGTCGACTCGACGGCGGCTGCCGCCGTCGACCCGACGAGCCGAGAAGACACTGTCACTCTAGTGTCAGTACGTACAGCCTACAGGTGCAAAAATATTAGTTTTATTCAAAATTAATAGAAATCGACAACCCATACCGTATAAATTTAATATAGTCTGTACGTATTGACACTATAGTGACAGTGTCTTCTCAGAAAAAACCAAGATGGCGGTTCTTCGTCAAAATTCCGCACAGGGTAATTCAAATCGTATTAACACGAATAATTCCATTAATACTTCGTAATAAATTACAAAACTTTTACAAAATAATCTAAACATATTAATAAACAAACCTGGTAAATGCTTCCTTAAAATTCCTGGGATTTCTGGAGTTATTGGTAGAAAAAGAACGCTGCTCAACGATCGCACGTGGTCCGGTGGAGATTCGAAGTAAACAAACGTATCAGATAATTCAAGTCGTATTAACACGAATAATTCCATTAATACTTCGTAATAAATTACAAAACTTTTACAAAATAATCTAAACATATTAATAAACATACCTGTTAAAGTTGCATGGTCCGATGAAATATAATTTTGTCAAAATTAAAACAACTACTTACATTTGATGCTATATATCCAACTTAGATATTGCTGTATTAGCTAATGATTTGGGACAGTATATACAGAAGAACCAGTGAGTTTATAACCTCACCCCTTTGAACACTCAGTTTGAAACACCCATTATGCAGGAAGGCCATTAACCAATTAGGCCAATCTCGTGACCCCATTAGCCCCCCCAACCAAGTAGGCCTGCTGTGCAGGGTCATAGAGGGGAAGGGGATATGAGGTGGATGTGTGTGTATGTGTCTGTGTGTTTCCTGACCTGACTTTACAGAGACACAGAGACAGACATACACACAGACATACACACACAGACATTCACACACAAGACATACACACACAGACAGACACCCATAGATAGGCACACACATACAGACATGCACAGACAGCACACACATACACATAAACACACACACATGCACACACCCAACATACACAGACACACATACCCCGAACCTGACTTTGCAGAGAGAGAGCCACACACACACACACTCACAGACACCCCCAGACAGACACACACAGACATACACACAGACAGACATGCAGAGACATACACACATAGACATACACACACAGACACATACATATACATACAGACACACACTAACATACACACATGCATACACACATACACACACATACATTACCACCCAAATATATACACACACACAGATAGACACACACAGACAGACATGCATAGACAGCACACACAGACACACAAACACACATACATGCACACACCCGGCATGCACAGAGACACATACACCCGACATGACTTTGCAGAGATAGACACACACACACAGACACATAGACAGCCGCACACAGACAGAGGCAGACACACACTTACACGCACACACATACATACACACAGACACACACACATACAGACATACACACACAGACACACACATACATACACAGACACACATACACCCGACCTGACTTTGCAGAGAGAGAGACACACACACAGACACACACAGACAGAGGCAGCCACACACATACATACCCACAGATATACACACAGACGCACATACACACACAGACATTACCACACATACATATACACACACACATATACACACACACAGACACATAGATAGACACACACAGACAGACATGCATAGACAGCACACACAGACACAGAAACACACAGACATGCACACACCTGACATACACAGACACACATACACCCGACCTGACTTTGCAGAGAGAGACACACACAGACAGAGACACATAGACAGACGCACACAGATAGAGGCAGACACACACACATACATACATACATACCCACACATACAGAGAAACACAGAAATACACACACACAGATACATACAGACATACATAGACAGACACAAGCAGACAACAGACACACATTATATTTTGTTAAAAACCCTAGTGCCATGGGCCTATGGCACTAATCCAGTCCCAGAAGGAGCCTCCAACCAGGAATACCTACCTACAGTCCTGTAAGGTTCCAGGTCATCTCACATCACGTGGTCACCGTGAGATGACCATCTGGGTCATAGCCACAGGACTTTTGACAAGCTTGTCGAAGTTATTTTTGGTTCTTTCAGCTCATATTACTTCAAAACTAATCATCTTTAATCAAAATCACTCTGGACTAATGATTAGTAGCTTGTAACGATCAATTTGATATATTTATCTAAAAAATAAGACAAAAATTCAAGTGCCATCGGACCATGCAACTTTAAATAATTCCTTAAAATTCCTGGTATTTCTGGAGTTATTGGTAGAAAAAGAACACCGATCAACAATCGCACGTGTTCCGCGGGCGACTCGAGCCGGAATCCAAATTTAAAGAACTGCGCATGCGCAGCCCACCACCGTCGGCTCGACGGTGGCTCGACGGTGGACCAGATGTGGAAAATGAATGCAAACCTGCGGCTGCCCACCACCGTCGGGCCGACGGAGGCCCGACGGTGAATCAAAAGTGGAAAGGGATTGAACCCTAACGTCGGAACACCACCGGCGGCACGACGGTGGCCCGACGGTGGCTCAAAAGTGGAAAAGGATAGAAATCTAACGTCAGGACACCACCGTCGGGCCGACGGTGGCCCGACGGCTCAAAAGTGGAAATTTGGATTGAACCCTAACGTCGGAACACCACCGGCGGCCCGACGGTGGCTCGACGGTGGACCAGATGTGGAAAATGAATGCAAACCTGCGGCGGCCCACCACTGTCGGGCCGACGAAGGCCCGATGGTGAATCAAAAGTGGAAAGGGATTGAACCCTAACGTCGGAACACCACCGGCGGCCCGACGGTGGCTCGAATGCGGAAAGGGATTGATTCCCAACGTCGGAACACCACCGGCGGCCCGAGGGTGGAAAGTCGATGGTGACGGTGCGACCAATAGCCGACGTCGGCCCGACGGCTGTGTGCTGTCTGGGGTACCTCGGTTACCATAGTTGCAAGTTGGTGCATTACTGCTCCTAGATAAAAGATTCACCCAGTACTACAGCACAGGGATGAAAACAAACCCTATATAAAAGCTGGGGGGGAAATGAAATGAAATGAGACCCTAGCTAATTCCACAAAGAAGCAAAATATATTCTTCACCTACCTTTTTTTTTTTTTTGTTCAAGTGTTTTTATTCCTCTGAATAACATGTTGTCAGTGCTAATGCACTGGTCTTCCAGCCCTAATCACAATTGCCTCTACACAGTAAACAAATCTACAACAATATACAGATAGACAATTACAGGAAAATAAGCAAAACATTGGTACATGAATGATAGGTAAAGAACAAGATAAGAGAAAAAGAAACATATGCGGGGAGGTAACTATGTTAGACTAGTATGGTAGGCGTTAGTAGGGGGTGGGGCATAACTGATTATCTTTCTAGTAGTAACATAGTCGTTGAAAGGGTGATGGGGCATGTAGGGTGGGCCTTTGTGATTGAACTTGTATTCATGGTAATCTCAGGTGGGGCCTATTGAGTTAGTAAGTAGGTTAATATTGATTAATCATGTACCTCAGTAGGATCCAACTAGAATCATTTCCAGGCTCATTCCATTGTAGATGGGTTTTTTGGTCTAGATGGCCGCTACTGGTTGAGTTTACAGTGTTTGTTGGGGGGGGAGGGGAGCAGGGGGACAGGGAAAGGAATGGCGAACACTGACCCAGTGTATCATTGATCTGCTTTGGCCTAGGCTGGTTGATTTAAATGTGCATGGAGGTTTATCTTGAAAGTTTTGTAACAATCACTGTTCCTGACACGTGCTGGTAGTTGGTTCCAGAGTGCTCCCCCCAGAACAACCGGTGACTTTTTCATTTTACTAGTTTTAACATGCGGCAATTTCAGGAGGGTGGCTTGTGCTGCACGTGTGGCTTGTGTAGGTGTGTCTATGTAATATGGGTCTTTCGCGCGGTGGTACATTAGGCCTAATAAGTGCTTGTCTCTGCGAATATCTAGGGCATCTAGTTTAGCTTTATTGTGCATCTCAATAGTATGTAGTGTTTTTCCTTTAAATACTGTGCGCAACCCTCTGTTTTGTATAGTTTGGAGCTTTGTTTGCTGCTTTTTTGTTTTAGTTAGTATATTATATATTATGTCATTATAATCAATGATGGGCAGTATTGTGGTTTTGTACAATAGAAGAGCGGTCTCTTCGCTCATATAATGCCTTATTTTCCGGAAGGTGTTCATTTTACCTGGATGTATTTACCCTTACCTTTTGAGTTGTTTAGTCAATTATATTCATACTTGTCTGAAGTTTAAAATCTGGATGGACATATCCACATGTAAGCCATTTTGATAGGGGTCCAGTCTAGGTCATTTTTATTGGCTGATGTAGTCAGGTGGTACATTTTGATTGTCTGATGTAGTCAGTCAGGTGGTACAAACAGTTCATTCAAACATGGAGGATTTATTTCATGAACTCTATCACTGCAAACTGATTGTGTGTCACTGAGCCTGATATTATGTGATGTGGACACTCTGGAGAATATATATTGAGGGGAAATGGATACAATGGATTCTGGCTATTTGATTTTAATCAACATATGGTAGGAAAGGCAGGAGAGGCCATCCACTGTGACAGACATTTTCGCCAGCTTTTACATAGCCTGTAGGTTCACCCCTGTACTTTAGTAGTATGGGATTGGTCGTAACACAGAGGGCATCTGACATCAGGTCGCCTCCCTCATCCACGCCTTCCTCGCCTCCAGGATCCCGCATTCGCCACATGGCCAAGTGGGCCAGCTCAGTGGAGGTGACAATGCATGAGACCGTTAATGCGCTGGAGCGCCTCACCTCGTGCTTCGACGCCCTGGGCTGCCCTCCCCCGCGGACGAGGCCCTCTCCGCATCAGCCATACGCCACCACCATCCACGTGCCAGCTGCGCAAGCTCACGTAGTCGGAGGGGCATTTCCGCCTCCACCGCCGCAGCTGCCGCTCCCAGGGGCAATTCATCCCCAATATGAGTGCTTCACCAGACACTCCCCCTCCTCCCAGCCGCCACCGCCCCCAGCAGGAACCCCCGCGCCTCCGCTACACTACCGCGATGCCGTCACGCACACTGCCGCATCCGCGGCCGATGCCGTGAGGGATATCCTTGACTCGGCCGAGACCCAGCACGCCGGGAGGCGCAAAGGTATCTCGCCTCACTATATCTTCCCCTCAGACCTGATCGAGAGAGGGGCGGAGAGGAAGGCGGTCAAGAGAGGCGAGGCCACTAAGGACGAGTATAGCCTCTCCCTCCGGACGCTGGAGTCCCAACCCACCTTCCCCACCCACTCCCTTCCCGGACTTAACCACCACACCCTCACAGTGCTTCGCGACAATCTGATCTATCCCTGGGGTAGTTAACCTTGTTGTCGTCCTCCGCAGCCTCCTCCCTGATGACGTCGCGGGGGCGACCGTGATCATTAACATGGACAACATGGCTTCCACCGCCTCCCTCGAGTCCGGCCACGCCCGGGATCCTACCCTCGGGACCTGTGTGCGGGAGCTCTGGCTCCTCGCCGCTGCCAGGTCGTTTACCATCACGGTAGTCCACAAGCCCGGGGCGGATCTGCTCCTCGCTGACGCCCTCAGCCGCGCCCACCTCACCGGCCCCTGGGCCGAGGTCACCCGCGCCGAGGTGGACCGCCTCGGGCTTCAGTACGTCCAACTCGTACACGACGAGTTTCCATTCAACCCCGGTTTGTGATGCAGGCTTCACCCCAGCTGAGGTTTCCAATGTGGATTGCCTCCGCCTCGCCTCCCTCGCCCCCGTGACCTGGAGGAACCGCCGCCGGCAGGCCGAGGAGTATGTCGCCTTCCTCGTGGCCCGAGGCCTCGACCCCCCTCACCCCGGCCGCCACCTCCCTCTACGCCCGCGCCCTCGCCTTCGCCTCCATCAAGAACGAGCTCTCGGGGGCGCGCTCCTGGGTCGAGGTGGCAGGGGGTCTCACCTCGGGCTTCGACTCCCGCCTCGCCAAGGACGTCTGTCATGGGGGCGAGCGTGCCTCAACCCACGTCCCATGCCAGGCTCCGCCCATCACCCCTGACCACCTCGCCCTCGTCATCACCTACCTCGCCCGGGCAGGGCCCGCCTCCGTCCCTCGGGCTGCCCTCCTCCTCGGATACTTCGGGATGATGAGACAATCCAACCTGCTCTCCCCGAGTCCCGGGGGGTGGGGCGGCCCCCATACTATCACCCGAGACGACATCCACCCCCCCCTGGGGGCCTCCGGATCCTCATCAGGACCTCAAAGACCATATCCGGGCCCTCGGGGGCGGTGGCCCTATTCATCCCCGCCTCGCCCGGATCCGATCTCTGACCCGTCACTGCATGGCACGATGCCCTCGCCCAGTGCCCGGCCTCACCCGATGCACCCGCATTTATTATGCCTTCCGGCCGCCCTCTGGACCCTCGGACACTCACCGCCCTCCTCAGGGGCACCCTTCGTGCCCGAGGTGTTCCCGCCTCTGAGACATTCACCCTCCACAGCCTTCGGCGCGGCGCCGCCCAGGCAAGCCACAGGGCGGGCGTCCCCCTCCCCGATATCATGGTGCAAGGAACTTGGACCTCTGAGGCGGTTCACGCCTATGTGCCTCGCCTCGCCCCGTCGGCCTCCCCTCGCGCCCTCTCCTCCATTTTGGTGGAGGGCTCCTCGACGCAACCTCCAGACTCTCAATAGTTCCTAGGCTCCCTCTGAGCTCATCTTACATTACCTCTTATCTTACCTGTATGAGACCCACTCCCCCTGCTCCGACCGTTGCTGGTCTCGTCATTCCCGCCCTTTTTCCCTTTATAGCCAGCCCTCCTGGCCGCCTCCAGCCAATCGCCCTCTTGCCTCCCAGCACGCTGCCCCTCCTCCCTTTTTTCTCCACCCACACACCCTTTCCTCAACTCTTCCTCCTAGGGTGGAGGGCTCCTCGGCGCAACCTCCAGACTCTCAGTAGTTCCTAGGCTCCGTCCTTACCTGTATTATCCTGTTTGCATACCATTACTCTTATTATTGCCTGTATTATCCTGCTTACCCTGTATTATCCTTTTTAACCTGCATTATCCTGTACATATTTAGCACTTCAATAAAATGCTTTTCTCCACCCTCGCCTCCTCTTCCTTCCTTGTCGCGCATCAATCTTTTATCTAGACTGCTCCTAGTCTTAAGCCGTGTTTACACGAGCAATTGTGAAGCGAATTAGGCAAATTGATTTATATGAAGCGATGTAGTGGCGCATTTACACGAAGCGAGTTTGAAAGTGTTCCGGCGCCGGGAACCAGCAGCCTTAGTTCTGCCTGTAGCCGGCGAGCACTGCTATTTGTTTAGTTTACACTCGGCGATTCGACGCCGATGCAGCTGTTACGTTAATATCGCTTTTAATTTAGGGTTAATTTAATTAAATTTCATTATTTGAGTATGTAAGTCTGTTAAATATGATCGCATTCAATAGATTTCGGCCTAATCGGTCCCTAACACTGCCGGGCACCAGCGATAGTTACAGCTGCGCATGTAGCCGGCGAGCACTGCTATTTTACACTATCGCCACCCGGGAAGCAGCGGAATCGCTTCATATAAACCACCTGGCAAGGTGGTTTACATGAAGTGAATCATATGAAGCGAATCAGCCCTAATCCGCCTCAGAGTCGCGTTTACACAGCGAATGTGAGGCGAACTAGGCAAGGCGATTTATATGAAGCGACTTAACTTGCCCGTGTAAACACGGCTATATGCAAGTCCATGGAATGTACTTGAACAATCGGGGTGTTAGATGATGGTAATCTTGCCATGCCATCAACATGCTCATACTAAGTATGCCTATACATTTTAATCAATAACGTATCTATGTGGTTCATTATAAATGCATAATAATGCCTTAGTGGAAAGATGGACTTAAGGGGCTGTCACATTAGGGTTTTTTGCGGGAGCGTATGGCGGCGTAAGCGCGTTACGTCATATACGTCGGCATACGCCGTATACGCTACTCATACGCTACGCATACGCTACTCATACGCTACTCATACACCCCCAGATGCCCCCAGATGCCGGCGTATGTGAAGCGTATGAGGCATACGCCGCCATACGCTTTCATAAATCCGTCCGTCCAAATTTGTTTGTGCATGCTCAAAAAAACCCGACCTATGAGGGCGTATGGCCCATATTGTCAAAAAATGTCACAGCACGCTCCCATACGCTCCCATACGCTCCTCATACGCTCCTCGTACGCTCCTCGTAGGTTCCACATACGCTCAAAACCACCCGAAAGGTCACCAAATGTCATCATAGGCCGGCACGCGCAGGACCTACGTAGGTTTTCAATACGCTCCCGCCATACGCCGTAATGTGACAGGGCCTTTACGGACAATGAGAATTCCCATTCCTAGCACATTGGTCTTTACTTTACCCATGGCGGTATGCTGGTGTGCACACGGAACACGGAAGCTCTTGTTTTGTTCTCTATCTTCTCAGCCTGGTTAATTATGGCCCTGTCACATTACAATGCTTCTCACCGGTGTGCTGCCCACGCGCAAAATAAGTTGTACACGTCGAGACACGCCCAACTTTTCGGCGGTGTTGGGAACAAGTTTGGCGTCAGCGCAGCGTGTTAGTAGCGCGCGGCCAACGTGTGTCGACACGTGCGAAAAAAAAGAAGTTTGGCGCGACGTCCTCATATGACCTTAGATTTTGGTAGGATGTAAAACAACAATGCACCAGTTTAGCGCAATGTGTGGGAACGACCCTCATGCGTGCGCGGCATGTGCCTAGCATTCGCATAACATTATTCCAGCGCTGTCTACGTGCTTCTGACATTGCCATAATATTGGCACCCGCGTGTTGACGTGCATTGTCGGTCATCGAAAGTTTTATGCAAGGACAAAACTTTCGACGCGCGCCGACGATCCTCGCCGACCGTCAATGTCCATCAATGTGTACAGATGTGTACCGGCGTGGTACCGATGCGTGCCTAACGCGCGCGTAACGCTTCCTGATGTGTGCCGAAGTTCCGCCCGAAATTCACACACATCGATGCGCGTTGGAGAGAAGCATCGTAATGTGACAGGGCTATTAGGTGCAAACAAACCGCTACCACAGCTATTGTGTCTAGAGAGGTTAAGTTGATATGCAAACTGCCGAACAATTCCCATCGGTCACCTAGCAGACTGGTGGTTAATGCCCACCAGACACATATCGTATAATGCCCCCAGATACATATCGTTGACCTCTAAATAATGTCTACTAGACACCTATCGTGGACTTAAATAATACCCTTCACACATCTGGGCCCATATGCATGGGGCGGTGTTAGCAAGCCAAGGACAGGATTTCTAGTTTAGCGGCAAAAAGTCATTATGCATAGAGCGGTGTTATACGGAAACACCGCAAGTTTAACGTTGCGTACACTAACACCACTCCGTAGCAAGTTTACGGGTGGTGTTAGGTACCGATTAGGCCCAAATCTATTCAATGCTATTGTCATGGGGGTGATGAAAATGGGAAATATTGCGCCTAGAGCGGGACTCGAACCCACATCTCTTTGCATTCCAGGCCAGTGTGCTAACCATTACACCACCTAGGCTCCCTGATATCAACACACTCCCCACGCCTACCTGTCTATGTGGTTACTTGCCTGAGAGGTCAGTGCAGACCACTACACTCGTCCCCCTGGAATTGTAAGTCTTGTAATGCTTACAATTACATACATACAGGCAATGCACTAACACATCATACACAGGGTAGGTTCAACAACCATACAGCGCAAAGCTTGTACAGGATCCTGGTCACGGCACCAGTGTCATGGGGGTGATGAAAATGGGAAATATTGCGCCTAGAGCGGGACTCGAACCCACATCTCTTTGCATTCCAGGCCAGTGTGCTAACCATTACACCACCTAGGCTCCCTGATATCAACACACTCCCCACGCCTACCTGTCTATGTGGTTACTTGCCTGAGAGGTCAGTGCAGACCACTACACTATCGTATTTAACAGAATTACATACTCAAAAAGTGAAATTTGGTCAAATTAACCCCAAAATCGAAGCGATATTAACGCCGCCGCTACATCGGCGGCGTTATTCATATTGTCGAATGTAAACAAAACAAATCGCCGCTGCCACCGCCGCCACCGCCGCCGCCGCATCGGCGGCGATATATTAGGCCCAAATCTATTCAATGCTATCATATTTAACAGAATAACATCCTCAAAAAGTGAAATTTGGTCAAATTAACCCCAAAATCGAAGCGATATTAATGCCGCCGCTACATCGGCAGCGATATTCATATTGTCGAATGTAAACAAAACAAATCGCCGCCGCCGCCGATTAGGCCCAAATTCGGACAGGAAAGCCAGAGAGCGATATCAGTTTTGGGAAATGGAGGTTTTATTCACATAACACTCTTATACAATCTTAGTCAATTTTAGGGTAGTTTTAGGTCATAGTTAGTTAATTCATTCAGGCAGCCTCCTACATCTCTGCAGAGGGCAGCACGGGTCACGGGTTCGAAGCCACCGAGGGGGAGCCCCGAGCCGAGCCTATTAACAAAAAGAGGGTGGGTGAGTGTGGTCAAGCAAACGTTAGGTTGGGGGAACCGGGCCGAGTGCCCAAGTGGCGGGACAGAGGCGTCCCTGTAAGTGTGGGGAGTAGAGTCCAGGGGTCAGCACTGGCTTTCCCGCCGAATTAACCACAATTTGAAATTATTCACCAATCTATTCAATGCTATCATATTTAACCGAATAACAGAGTAAAAAAGTGAAATTTGGTCACTGTCAGAAGGTGTTTGGAAGACATAAGACAAGTGAATGGCTACTACACTGGCAGTAAGCACCACTGTTGGAAGGTGTCTGGTGGACATACGTCAAGTGTAACGCCACTACACTGTCAATAATGGCCAATATTGGGAAATCTCGTTCAAGCTCCATGGCCAAAGTCACATCTGATAACCGTCTCCCGGTCTGTGTAAGTGTGCAGGTATATACACTTGTAGGATAGACTAAATGTATTCAAATTTAGAGGAACAAAATGAAGACCTAAATCAACTCCTTATAAGTTATATTGATAGCATACAGAGCTCAGAACAATGGAGGAGTAAGTGGAAAGTCGAGTTTTCCTGATGAATTCCTGCACCTTATGATGTAGGCCTACTGACGGACTATGTACTGACTTACATAAGATATTTTAACCGTTCGGCTATTCCGCCCCGCCTAAGGCGAGCCTACATGTTAATTTATGTAATTATTTCCATGTGAATTTCCGGGGCCTGCCGCGGGCCGCCGCCACCTCTCCTCCCGTTTGCAGGTAGACCGTCTCCGTCGTTGTCATTCCCGGGCTAAGGGCGGACAGCCAGAGTATCATAGAAATACGGTTCTTTGTCCCTTCCCGCATTTATTATAACAAAGCAGTTATTTATTATTTCAACTAACTGGCTATCCTCCCTGCCGTTCGGTGTGTATTATTATGTTCGAATTAATCCAGAACTAAGCAGTAGTGCTACTGTCACTGATAATCAGCCTAAGTTAATGTCTTATTTTCAGCCAAATAGCACTACGTTAATTCTGTTAATATGTCTGTTATTATCTTCCCACAGATGGATTAATCAGCTGCATAAGGCCTACCAGGCATAAGGCCCTTAATTACATATAAAGCAATCAAATATCAAGTTGATCATAGCGGTTAATCTACAAGAAGACTACACACTCATGGCAACTTTTATAGCGGTCATTAATCCCTTAGCTGCAAGGGGTCATTGTGCCACCACAAAGAACTTCGCAACCAATTTTCTCCAGTTTCCCCTGTTCTCCACTGCGCTCTGAGACTTAACTAACTCCAAGCCTGTCCACTCCCTGATGTTATCTTCCCACATCTTCCTTTGTCTGCCTTGTTTTCTTCACTCTTTCACTGTGCATTGCAAGATTGTTTTGGCCAGACCTGGTGAATGAGAAATATGGCTGTACCACTGCAGATTGTGTCTCCTAATGATTGTTAGATCTGTGTGTGGTCCAATTGCCTGCTGGATCTCGGCAAGCAATCTCAACTTTACAATAGTGTATGGTTAAAGCTGAAACTAATTAAGCTAATTCTATCGCAGACGCCAGTTTCCACAGCACAGCACACACTATAACCTGTATAGTGTGCGGAGCGAACTGTAGGGGGAGCCACTAGCCTCGAGGTGTTCCACGTTGTCACTACACCAGAGGAAACTATTGAGTGTTATATGGTTGTATGAAATTTGATATAACCATTTATGTCGTGCTAGTTTACATGTCTTGTGTAGGTCTACCTAGTAGAACCGATAACAGGATGGTGTGTGTGTGTGTGTTCACTATTATTGTTTGTTTGGATTTTACATCCTAGCAACATCATATCAGGATGGGTAGCATACTGCCCTGTGACAGTAGGCCTACACACTCATGGCAACTTTTATAGTGCTACCCCATTGGGAGACCATGCTGATGGAATGTAAAATATTCCGATTTACGGCATCGGCGGGAATGCAAATGTTCTATTACGAAACAGGTGTACGTGACCAAGCGCATGTATGTATATATATATGTAGGTGCTGGTGGTGCCTGAGTGGGATGTAAATAGACATAGTGGTGCTGGCAGGGCTGGGTGTAACCGCACTCAGGGTCTATCCCCTCCCCCTCTGGGCCCGTATGCATGGAGCGGTGTTAGCAAGGCAAACCGCGGTTAGGGCGGGATTTCTGGTTTAGCGCCGAAAAGTCGGTATGCATGGAGCAGTGTTAGGCCTAACACTGTGAGCTTAAAGTCGGAGATTCTAACTCCAGCCCATAGCAGGTTTACAGCGGTGTTTGTGTTAGGTTAGTGTCAGGATTGAGCCCAAAACTATTCAATGTTATCATATTTAACAGAATTAAATACGCAATAAGTGAAATTTCAGCAAATTAACCCTCAAAACGAAGCGATATTAACACTGCCACTGCATCGGCGGTGATATTAATATTGTTGAATCGACAAATGTAAAGTAAACAAATCGCCGTCGCCGCTTCGACGTCGATATCCATACTGTTCCATATCAACAAAACACACATCGCCACAGCCGCCGCATCGGCGGCAATATATTAAGCCCAAATCTATTCAATGCTATCATATTTAACAGAATTACATACGCAATAAAAGTGAAATTTCAGTAAATTAACCATAAATTCGAAGCAATATTAACGCTGCCGCTGCAGAGGCGGCGATATTAATATTGTCGAATCGAGGGATTTCCCAAATCTATAAATACATTCACGTTTAGCTAACACTCACCGTTTAAGCGCCCATGCATACGGCATGACATAGTTCTCGACGACGCCGATAACCGGTGTTAGCTACCCGGTGTTAGAGGGATAACACCACACACCTCTAACACTGCTCCATGCATACGGGCCCTGTTGGGTAGGATCACCACACTCAGGGTCAAGGTTAGTGGTGGCCAGGGGGTGGGGCACACAGCTTGGTTGTGGTGGGCAGACCACGGAATATTTTACAATATGATATCCCACTTAAACCAGCCCTTGCCATGTCCTATTAATGCCGAGCTGCAGGGTCGGTGGCGCCAAGCATCAATTTTGTAAGTCATCGGTTTCACTCGACCGGGGTTGAAACCCCGACATTCCGCACCGGAAGCCTGCTCTCTTATCGATTCGGCCGCCACGTCTGGTTACATTACTATAAACATTTTCTTCGTTTCAATTTGTCAAGACAGAAACAATTAGGGAGTCTGTCCATAACCTGAAAATATTAAAAATACTCAGGAAAAGACCGTTCACATTGAACGTTGGTACCTTTCCAGGGCAATGCAGGGGTATTTCTTTCTCCATCTAGAGCAACCGTCGTTCTCATTTTGATTTACCAAAATGATCTTGATTATTTATACATAATTCCCTTTGGCACATGCATGTAAGCCTGCTATTTTCACGCACACAGTTTGTTTGTTGTTGATTTACGTCCTAGCAACATCTAAGGTCATATCAGGACGAGTACCGACTTAGGACAGTGTGCACTCATGACGACTTAATACTGCTGCCCCACTGGGAGACCAGACTGCCAGCACCATGACCTGATATCGCACTCAGTCACATTATCCTGGCACTGAGCAGACCAGTCCTTGCCCTATCCTAATAATGCCCAGCCCCTGGCTAGGAAGCGACAACTATCAATTTTTAAGTCATCAGTTTGACTCGACCAGGGTTCCAAACCATGATCCCACGATCTACCAACACGGGAGACGGACGCTCTGATTCGGACCGAGGAAGCCCGAGACTGGTGTGGGAGAAAGGAGGGTTTATTCAACTACAATAATATAAAAGGTACACAGTTATAATTTCACTGTTACATATTAAATGTCGTTTGAGGTGTGGGTTCAGTCTACCTGGTTGATGTCAGCCGATGGTAGAGGGAGGACCTGGGAGCCCGAGGAGGTAGGCCTGGGAGCCAACCCAAAGCATAAAGCCAAGGCTCTCGGGCGTCCACGGGCATGATCCTGGGAACGTATGCATACACTGCATCCGACTCCCAGGTCCCCTGGGCCATAATGGAGGAAAGGTCCAACCCCCCGGAGGAGCAGGCCTGGGCAGCACCCCTGCGAAGGCCGTGGAGGGTGTATCTGGTGGCCTCCGGGATTCCAGCGGCCTCAAGGGCGGCTTGGAGCAAGGGGGTGACGTCGCGGGGGGTTAGAGGTGTCCCCGCGCAGGCGAGGAACGCCGGGGCGTCACCCGGAGCAGGCATCAGGGACCGCCCTCTCTCATGCACGGATGGGGCACATGGGCACACCAGGAAGCGCGGGGACGAGGAGCGACACCACCTGCGGCAGGGTGCGGATGGTCTTGGACGAAGAGATGCGGATGCGAAGGATGCCCGGGGTGCGCCGGACATCATCGCGGCGCAGTGTGTGCCGACCTCCCCACGGGGCGTGGGAGGGTGACAACAGGTTGGACTGCCGGATGAACGTGAAGTACGCGATGACGACCGCCACCCAAGGGGCGACCCCAAGGTGCCCTCGGAAGCGCATGTGGGCGTGGAATCGGGGGATCATCTCGGGGGTGATGGCGAGGTCCCTCCTGACTGGGCCGGGGAAGAGCTTCTCACGACCCTTCCTGACCCGCTCCGCGAACGGGGCATCGAAGGGGGCGATGTCCCATCCTGCCTCCCGAACCCAGTACCGGGCCCCGGAGAGGGTGTTCATGACTGAGGCGAGGGAGGGAAGCTCGCAATGCAGGTGTCCGACGTCATAGGGAGCGGGAGCCAGATGATCGATGCCCCGCTCGAACACAAATTCCAGGTATCTCCTCGCATTGCGCCAGGTCCCCGGGACGAGGATGGTCATGAGGTGCTCGTGGGCCTGCCGGTCATAATCTGTGGAAGAGAATTACAGTTCATGTGTGAAAATGTTGGGGGAGTGCGTGGCCCTTATCCGTACGATCCCCCTTAACTGGCACTGTTCGCAAACAATATCGAGGGCGACCTGGGAGTAATGCGTGCAGCTGAGGGCATCCGCGAGGAACAGCTCTATCGCTGGCTTGTGGCGGTCTGTGATCGTGAAGGAGCCGAGCGCCGTGATAAGCCATATCTCGCGGGCGCACGCACTGAGCATGGGATCCGAAGCACGCCCTGACGCGAGGGCCGATGCCGCGTTGTCGGTGTTGACGAGTACATCGCACTCACCCGGGGCCACCATTCTGAGGGTCTGCACCACCAGGACGAGGTTCACGGCCTCGAGTTTGTGGATGGTGGGATACGCGGCGATCATGGCCTCATCGTAGGCCTCAGAGAAACACTGGTTCCGGGAAAATGCGCCTCCGCCGGTGACGCAAGAGTCGCACTCTATTACCCACCGAGGCCGCGACAGGGCCGAACCAACGGACGTCGCACCTAAGGTCGAGGTCCACGTCGGCGGAGCCGGTCGCGGGTCCGCTCGTAAGCTGCGGAGATTACGGCACATGAATTTCCAGCTGGCGGCATGCAGGTACTTATGTGTACGAGGTGGCCCACGAGCCTCTGGAGGGCCTTCCTCTTGAGGGTCGGCCATGATCCAGCGCTCGCAGTCGTCGATGACCTCCTCAAGCTTCTGGTCGGGAATGTGGAGGACCAGGTCCTCCATGTCGAGCTCTATTCCCAGCCACACCAGCCTCATGATTGGGGGGCAGCACTTGTCGGGGGCGAGGGCCAGTTCGTGCGCGGCGCAGATCTCGCGGAGGGCATCGAAAGCGCGCATCGCATCCAATAAGGACGCCTCGCAGCCGACGAAGTCATCCACATAGATGAGGCTGAAGAAGCCTCGCTGCTGGAGCATCCAGTACACCGCCGCGGTGACCCGGTCACAGGACACGCCCCGGACACAGGCCATGCCCGATGTGCGGCAGCCGAAGGGCAGCGCAATGTCCAGGTACAGGCAGCCGTCGACGGTGATGCAGAAGAGCGAGTTCGACAGGGTCCGTTTGAAGCTGCCGGTAGGCCCGGGAGATGTCCGCAGACCAACAGAACGCGCCTCTGCCCTCGAGCGACATGCGGCGGCCCATGTCGGAGGCCGCCTGAAGTTTGTATATGTGGGGCGCCCCAGGTATTCTCTCCTACGGATGCCCGAGTTGACGCTATGGCCCGGGGGGTAGGAGAGCTCCACGCTGATGCGAAGCTAGCCGGGGGTGGACTTGGGGCGCGTCATTATGGGGCTGCACTGGGCCCAAGGGGTAAAGGTGGGGACCGCGAAGGGGCCCAAGAGGGGACCTTTGCGGAGCTCCTCCTCAGCGTATGCCGTGATGTGGTGGGCGTAGTCGGGGTCTTCCCGGTGGTTTCGGAAGGTGGGTGTTGGGGGCCCGGCCGTGGTGTAGTTGGCCAGGAACCCAAACTCGAGGTGGTCTGCGAGCAGCGCATTGCGATGCCCTTGAAGCATCTTGCGCCATGTGGGGATGTTCAGATCGGAGATGACCGGAACTCGGGCAGCCAAGTAGTTCAGAAGAGCCGAGTTCTGGGCGGCGGTGTAGGCTGCCGCGTAGTCGGGGTACTTGGCCCAACCCTCCCCCTGACAAGAGGGGCCAGAAACCATCAAGGGTGGCCCTGTACTCACCGCGGTCATGTCACACAGCACACAGGGGGCGCCGGGGCTCGCCGCCGCCGCCGTGGACACATTACAGCCAGTGCGGGCGTGCTCCGCGAAGCTGCCGTATGTAGGCGAGTGTGGCACGGGGGTTGGGCCTCTGCGATCAGTGTTTTTGTTGATGCTCTGGGTGGCGTGGTGACCGGCAGCTGTCGGGGGCCGAGCCGGCCGGGAACCGGGGCAGTACCCCATCGCTTGTTCTGGTGTGTCCGGCGTGAGTCTATGGGGCCGGCTGGACCGCCGGGAACTGGCTGTGGGCGTGATGTCATTCCCGGGGGTCTCCGGGAAATCCCGGCCCTGTCCCTGGACTTCTTCGAGTAGCAGATTCTGGCCTGCGTGTGGTTGGTGATGATCCTCCTCACGTTGGCGCAGTATCCGCACACGTGGGCAACGTTTTGGGCGTCTGTGCCGTGTGACTCCCCCTTTGCTGCCTTGTCGCACATCCTGGGGTCTTTGTTCCAGGCCGGGTAGGGCGCACCCATCGCCGCCTTGTCTTAGTGGCTGCGGGGGTCTGCGCCTGCCTTTTGTTGCTGCTGCTTGCCGCGTTGGTGGTCGGCTGAACTCGCAGTGGCGGCATAGACATGGTTCGCCATCGCGATTATCTCGAGCCGGACGGCATTTACGGCTGCCTTGGGCCAGAAACACACACACAGTGAATGCCGCTGTTTTAAATGCTAAAAGATATGATATATCCCAGGCAAGGGAATGGATGTTATGACCCCGACCTAGTGGAACTGATAAGCACATGTCTAGTGTTACTAAAAAGCAAACGAGCGACCCTTCACTCTCAAATATATCTGTAATATAAATATTATTATACTAATATTATTAGTAAATTTATTTTCATGTGCACATATCAGCATGGCTAGCGATAATGAGTGAAGCAAGAGCGAAGCATCTGAGGCTGACAGTCTATAATGGCCGGTGCACACCTACCGTTTACGATTCGTGCACTAAAACTGACTGGCGGATGCGACTCGTCACGACCCGTTTCACGACTAAAAAACTGACGACAGGGTGTACACATCTAGCGACTGGGCCGCGACTGGCCGCGCACATCTACCGTCACGATTCGCGACTGCGATGCGCGCACCTGGTGTCTTTATCACAAACTACATTAGCATCAGCGCCTCCTACCGGTTTTTGAACAATTTGAGAGCCTCAACGCAAGACGGCGCCACGTCTGTGGCCGACTGGTGTCGGTGCCGCCAACTATCGGTAGCGGTTGTTTAGCAGACATGCAAGATGGCGCCCCGTTCAAAACAACAAAAAAGAAATATTGCAGTGGCACTAGCATTACTTGCCATACGTCAAGTCCGACGTGGTAGGGTTGCTCGGCAATTGTGGGTCCGTCCACACATCGCGCAGCGTGTGCAACTTGGCGCTTTCCACACGCTGGTGGCTGGACTACGTGAGTCAGAACCGAAAGTCTTCGCCAACTACACGCGGATGCCGGCGCAACAGTTTGACGAGCTGCTCGCCCTTGTCGAAAGTCGGATCGCGCGGCAGAATACTCGGTTCAGGGCGTCCATCTCAGCTGCGGAGAGGCTCGCCATCACGCTACGATTCCTGGCCACAGGTTAGCATTTACTGTTTTGTTAAATTGGTTTATTATTGTCTGACATAGTCGGTATGTGCATAGCATAGCATAGCATAGCCATATAGATGAATCGCTCCAAACTTTGTGCTACGAGGCGTGGTGACCTTACCAAAATCATTTGCATGTTTCTAGGGGAATCGTTCAAGAGCATTAGCTACCAGTTCCGTGTTGGCGCCACCACCATCGGCAAGATCGTCCCCGAAACCTGCGACGCGATCTACGAGGCGCTGAAGGATGAATACTTCAAGGTAACTGTGGTTGTGATAAGTTTTTTTTTATTGGGTTACACACGAAATAGTGTTCTTAGTAACAATGATCATTTTCAATGTTATATTCAATGCGATTCACAACTTAAAACTTAAAAGGCAATAAAACTTACTAATTTCCCTTCACTGCAATTGAATCGTGGAACAATTAGAAGTGACTACAACTTATATAAGTAAAGTAAAACAGAAAATCTCTTATGTCCTGCTAATGTCCAAAACCGCGCAGTTACAGGTTAAACATAAAAACTTATATTCGTCAATTTCACTGTGACTAACAACTTAAAACGGTGTCATTTGTATCCAACTGCAAATCATTACTTAAAGTGAGATCCGTAAAAAATATCAGTTATTTTCACTGCGACTAACAACTTAAAACGGTGTCATTTGTATCCAACTGCAAATCATTACTTAAAGTGAGATCAGTAAAAAATATCAGTTATTTTCACTGCGACTAACAACAAATGCAATTAGATACTTAGATCATTTTCTGTAAGATGCTGCTAATGTCCAAACCTGCCAAGTATCAGGTTCAACTTACAACTTATATCCGTCAATTTCACTGTGACTAACAACTTAAAACTAGTAGAAGCGACTACAACTAAAAATACCCAGTCTCATGGTAAACCGCGCAGTTACAGGTTAAACATAAAAACTTATATCCGTCAATTTCACTGTGACTAACAACTTAAAACGGTGTCATTTGTATCCAACTGCAAATCATTACTTAAAGTGAGATCAGTAAAAAAATCAGTTATTTTCACTGCGACTAACAACAAATGCAATTAGATACTTAGATCATTTTCTGTAAGATGTTGCTAATGTCCAAACCCGCCAAGTATCAGGTTCAACTTACAACTTATATCCGTCAATTTCACTGTGACTAACAACTTAAAACTAGTAGAAGCGACTACAACTAAAAATACCCAGTCTCATGGTAAATTCGTTTTCTATAACATTAAGGAGGACAATCGTTGTAGTCATCAGCACCCAACAATTTCATATACGAAAAGGAGGAAGTGGCCCTAGGGGCGTCTGTCGCTGTGCCGGTGGATTGCGCAATGTCTTCCTGTTGAGTTTTACTCGTCAACTCCAACATTTTCATGGTGCCTCGGAAGCACGCTTGTTCGATATCATTTTGTACAATCATTAGGATGCGAGGGTCAGTGATTTTCCGCAACTTCATGGCGATATGCATACTGAAGACCGAGATGGCATCGTCCCACTCTCCGGTATTTTCCTTTAAGTTGTGCAGAACGAGCTCCATCAAGTTGTTCTCTCGCGTTTCCATTTCCCCTCGCTTTCTTTTGTTTTTGCTTACCACCGGTTCGTGGCTGGTCTTTGGGGTGGTCGGCACGTTCCACTGCCCTTCATCCTCGTCATCTGCGATTACACTCTGTGATTCCATCTCCGCGCCGTGGTCCGTCGCATCATCCACGACCGCCTGCATGGCCGTAAAAAAGAAAAAAATTATTAGTTTGGCAACAGTAACAATTTATAATTTTACAAAAAATACTGTGGATCTTATTGTGTATGTGTTTTGTTTTTTGCAGACCCCGTCAACTCCGGAGCAGTGGAGGAAGGTAGCGGATGTATTCCAAACACGGTGGAACTTCCCCAACTGCTTGGGAGCGTTGGACGGCAAACACATCCACATCAAGCCACCTCCACGCTCAGGCTCCACGTTCTATAACTATAAGAACACTTTCAGTATTGTACTGATGGCTTTGGTTGATGCGGACTACAGGTTCCTGTACGTTGACGTGGGGTGTAATGGACGTGTTAGTGACGGGGGAGTTTTCAACGGTTGCACCCTACAGCAACAACTGGAAAAACACGCGGAATCCTTCCCACCCCCGACACCTGCTCCCGGAGACGATCGGCCGCTTGCTCACTTCATCGTAGCCGACGATGCCTTTCCCCATAAGGAATATATCATGAAACCCTTCAGCCACAGAGAGTTGAGGGTGGATCGGAGGATATTCAACTACCGACTGTCGCGCGCCCGACGCGTAGTGGAGAATGCCTTCGGCATTTTGGCTAATCGGTTCCGGGTTTTTCTGACAAACATCGCCCTTGCCCCTGAGAAAGTTGAAAGCCTTGTGATGGCGAGCTGTGCGCTACACAACTACCTGAGGGAAAAGGTAGGCAGTACTGCTAATGTGGACTCTGAGGACCCGACAACACACGACGTCACTCCCGGCAGCTGGAGAGGCGACAGAGTCCTCAGCCAGGCCACACTACCCTCAGGGACAAATTCTACGCAGCGGGCGAAGACTCAACGCGACTATCTGGTCGACTACGTAAACTCCCAGACCGGATCGGTGCCGTGGCAGACGGCCATGATTTAGTGCAACGCAATATTAATAAAGCTGGCTATTTCTATTACGAATTGTTACGAATTGTTAATGTTGTATTTTTAGGTAAGCTTACCTAGTCATTGTCTTGGCTGGAGCTTGTGCCGGGGAGTGGGTTGTTACTGACACTCTGCCGTTTCTGGACGTGGGGAGTCAGGAACGACAGAGACGACTGAATCCAGCTCTGGCGTGTCGTGAGCCGCTTCCCCTCTGATCCAGACGCAGGTAGTTTGCGGAATCTCGTGAACTGCGTTCGGAGGTTTGTCATCCTCTTCTGGATTGAGGAGGCTGTTATAAAAGATCAAAGCACATCGTAGGATATATAGTAGATAGCGATCGAACAGAATTAGAAGTAATAACAAATTTTCTAATATCTAGTTTAATGCGCTTGCAAATTGAAAGAGACGCCGTTTTGCGTCCGCCATCTTGTCGGGTAACATTCTACCGGTAGTCACAGTTCTCGCCTAATTTCTGGGACAAAGTATCCCGATTACGATTACGATTACGTATCCGGATTAAGTCCCGATTAACTCCCCCGATGAAGTCATCCCGATTACGTATCCCCTTTAAGTCCCGATTAACTGCCCCGATGAAACAACATGTAAAGAACCTGTAAAGAACCTGTAGGTAGCTAGCGTAGTATGGATCTCTACGGCCAACGCCGCATCTCGTGCCTATGTCAACAAACATAACAGTGAATAGTATCGCAAAACCCGACCTACCTGACTGTCCCACCTCTGTAGTGATCTCTGCCAACGCAGACATCCTCTTCACCCGATTGGAGTAGTCGGCACACGTAATGTCAAATAAACACGGCCGTTCTCTCCACATTTCTACCATTGAAAGCTCATCCTCGGTCGACCAGTCCGCCATTTTTTTCCTTTGTGTACGGACAACGTCACATGAGCTTTTCCGGCCTTTGATTGGTTGATCGTTAAAACCCCAACGAGACAGCTCGCCGGCTAGCACACATACACCGTATACGATACGACTGACCGCTCACACCTAGCGTTTCTCGAACGGCCCGATTCATTTTTCGAATGTCTTGCGATTCGAGTCGTAAGCCCTAAAACTGAGTTTTATGCGCGAATCGCATGCGTCTAGTGTGCTAAGGGGTCGCACACCTAACGACTAAAACCCAGTTTTATGCGTGAAACGGGCAGTTTTAAGTCGTATACGGTAGGTGTGCACTGGCCATTACCGGAAGTAAGCTCCATGTGCAGGCAGGAAACTACTCGTAGGATATGGGGATGGTTCGCCGGAACTGCACATACTTCTCGAACCGCCAGTTCGATAAAATGGGAATAATATATAACTTAAGTTCAATCTCAAGAAAAGATTTAAATGTTAGACACGTCTTTGTGAAGACTTGTTGTTTTTGGCCAATGGTACAGTGAATTTTAATCCACCATGCTGTTTAGTTTGAATGTATCTTTGATAAATTTAGCCTACTTTTCATTTATAGGTTAGGCCTAATGCTGCCATTTGTAAGTCCTTCGTCTGTGCATTTGGCTGGGAAATTTACATCAGCTACACTGTGGGTTGATCTTGTTTGTATATTGTGTGGTGTAACATTTCCCGATATTGAAGACATTGGTCATGGTGAACTATTCTATAATAAATTACAAATGGTCTATATAAGACACTTTCCAGTTTTTTGTTCCATAGGGATGGAATGAACATAAGTTGTTTTGTGTGAGTAAGGTTAAACATATAGTACAATTTCGACTTTGGAATCTGAAAACTTCGGATTTGTCGGATACTTCATGAACATAATTGTTGAATATTATCATTGTCATGAATATGTTGGTTCATGGAAAAATTCATGATGGTTAGATATTGACATTAACCTATGTAGAGTTACTACTAGTAAACTACAATGTGAATTATAGGTAAATGACTTTCTGATCCAGGTTCAAGGCCAGAATTTTCTAGGGCTGCGCAGTGAAGGGAAGTAACTGATGGTAGCAAGGATAATTCTGTGGCCCTCTGTTCAGGACAGATAGCTGCATTTAAGTTCAATTGTGAGATTGAACGTGTGAGTACTCTTGGGTAGGATGTTAAACTATAACCATGTGCATGAAAGATTTCATTTGAAATTCATTTGACATACAAAATGATTTGAATATTATCATTTATTTCATCATTCATTTATTAAAAATATTAATGATATAATGTTGGATGTTATCATTATTGTCATAAAATGTCATAGACATAGGGTTGTCATGAGAGTTGTTTCATTTGCAATGCCTGATTATAATATTGAATATTATCAATATTGCATGGAGATGATATTCACTTGTAATTCATGACAGAGAATATTAACATTATTGTCATGAGATGTGTTTCATATTGAGAATATCCTAGGCATAGGGTCGTCATGAAAGGTTATTCAATTGAAAAATCATGTACATATGGAATGTTGAATGTTGCCTGAAAGGGTTCATTTGAAAGTTCCTTGCATAATTGTTGAATATTATCATTTATTTCATCATTGATTTGTTTCAATTGACATAGACATGATTTAACATTGCATTTATTATCAAACATAATTATTAAATAATGCTGTCATTGACATTATTCATGTTGTGGTGACATATTAATGATCTTTGCACTGGAGATGTATATCATTGACATTATTTATGTGTAAGAACATATTAATCATCACGATATCACGAAAGCATATAGTTGTATAATCTATAGGTTATAAATTTAGAAATTTACAAAATATGTGGAGAATTTTATTATTCGAAAAATAATTTATTGATTAAAAACCAGAGACTAGCGCAAAGTTATCAAGCTTCATGCATAATGATACGATAGATTGGTATTTTCTATATATGAATAAGTCATCGGTTGCCTGTTCTTCGCCATTGGAACATGGACTTAAGCAAGAACACAGGAGTATGCAGTAGTTCACGGAGAACACTGGTTTTACCTCGGTACAACGCCTCGGCTACTCGAGGCCGAGGGAGAAGGAAGCAACATCCAGTACACGATGGACGTTTGCGAGAAGAGCAGCAGTCTTTTTATACAATAAGTACAGAATTTGCAGTGAGTTTATGGATATTTTTTCCACATTTCATTGTGAACATATGAAGATTAGTTTATACGAATTTGTCCATTATGGCGACTGTATTTAGGGAAAAATAAGCGTTAAACCGACTTGTGTGCCGGTACACTACTTTGACAGCGTCATTTTGTTTACCTTCCCAGACAGCACACAGCCGTCGGCCCGACGGCGGCCACTCTGGCGGCCCAACGGTGGAAACCGCCGTCGGGCCGACGTTGTTTTGTCCAACCTCCCGCCGTCGGGGCGATGGCGGCTGCCGCCGTTGCCCCGACGGCGGAAACCACCGACGAGCCGACGGCGAAAAATCAACGTCGGCCCGATGGCGAGAAAAACGCCGTCGGGCCGATGGCGACAAACGCCGTCGGGCCAAAGTTGTTTTGTCCAGCCTCCCACCGTCGACTCGACGGCGGCTGCCGCCGTCGACCCGACGAGCCGAGAAGACACTGTCACTCTAGTGTCAATATGTACAGGTGGAAAAATATTTGTTTTATTCAAAATTAATAGAAATCGAGAACCCGTCGACTCGACGGTGGCTGCCGCCTAACCTTATAAATTTAATATAGTCTGTACATATTGACACTATAGTGACAGTGTCTTCTCAGAAAAAAACCAAGAGGGCGGTTCTTGGTCAACCTTCCGTACATGGTAATTCAAATCGTATTAACACGAATAATTCCATTAATACATCCTAATAAATTACAAAACTTTTACAAAATAATCTACACATATTAATAAACAACCCTGTTAAATAATTCCTTAAAATTCCTCAGATATTTGGAGTTATTTGTAGAAAAAGAACGCTGCTCAACGATCGCATGTGGTCCGGTGGTGATTCGAAGTAAACAAACCTTATCGGATAATTCAAATCGTATTAACACAAATAATTCCATTAATACTTCGTAATAAATTACAAAACTTTTACAAAATAATCTAAACATATTAATAAACATACCTGTTAAATAATTCCTTAAAATTCCTGGTATTTCTGGAGTTATTGGTAGAAAAAGAACACTGATCAACGATCGCACGCGTTCCACGGGCGACTCGAGCCGGAATCCAAATTTAAAGAACTGCGCATGCGCGGCCCACCACCGTTGGCTCGACGGTGGCTCGACGGTGGCTCAAAAGTGGAAAGGGATTGATTCCCAACGGCGGAACACTACCGTCGGCCCGATGGTGGACCAAGTGTGGAAAATGAATGCAAATGGCTCAAAAGTGGAAAGGGATTGAAACCCAACGTCGGAACACCACCGTCGGTGGCTCGACGGTGAATCAGATGTGGAAAATGAATGCAAACCTGCGGCAGCCCACCACCGTCGGCTCGATGTTGGCTCGACGGTGGACCAGACGTGGAAAATGAATGCAAACCTGCGGCGGCCCACCACCGTCGGGCCGACGATGGCCCGACGGTGACTCAAAAGTGGCAAAGGGATTGAACCCTCACGTCGGAACACCACCGGCGGCCCGACCGTGGCCCGACGGCTCAAAAGTGGAAATTTGGATTGAACCCTAACATCGGAATAACACCGTCGGCCCGACGATGGCCTGACGGTGGCTCAAAAGTGGAAAGGGATTGATACCCAACGTCGGAAATCAACCGGCGCCCAACGGCGGCCCGACGGTGGTTCAAAAGTGGAAAGGGATTGATACCCAACGTCGGAAATCAACCGGTGGCCCGACGGCGGCCCGACGGTGGAAAGTCGATCGCGACGGTGCGACCAATAGCCGACGTCGGCCCGACGGCTGTATGCTATCTGGGTTCTTGTCGGAGTTTCCGACTCGATTATCGCTACTGTTTCGTAGCGATTTTATGACTTTAAACCCAAGAATAACGTATTTCTTGTGTACAACAATATTCTCTACGAATATTAGAATATTGGTGAATATATTAAAGAATTTATTGGCGAAAAACCGATTCGGGTGCTGGTACGGTAGAGTTGACATCACTGTGTGGTTTATTTCTGGTCGGACTAGTTGACTCGATTATCGCTACTGTTTCATAGCGTTTTTATGACTTTAAACCCAAGAATAACGCATTTCTTGTGTACAACAATATTCTCTACGAATATTAGAATATTGGTGAATATATTAAAGAATTTATTGGTGAAAAACCGATTCGGGTGCCGGTGTCAGCGTCTCACCTCCCACAAGTCTGGTTCTCCACAAGAAATATGTTTAACTCCAATACATTCTTTAATATATGCGTCAATATTCTAAAAGTCAGAGAATATTGTTCTCCACAAGCAATGCGTATTCTCCTGTATTCTTGGGTTTAAACTCATAAGAATAACCGCTAAAAAACAAAAAGAGTGATAATCAGGTCGAGCGACCGACCAGAAGTAAACAACACGGTGACGGAATCGGTTTTTCGCCAATAACTTCTTTAATATATTCACCAATATTCTCAAACTCGTAGAGAATATTGTTGTACACGTTTCCTCCAGTATTCTTGGGTTTAAAGTCATAAAGCCAACCAAAGTTTGCATTCGTCACTCGAATCCGCGCATACGCAGAAGCGATGTTTGGGAAGTGAGACTTGTGGGAGGTGAGACGCTGACACCTGTCCGGTAGAGTTCACATCGCCGTGTGGTTTACTTCTGGTCGGACTAGTTGACTCGATTATCGCTGTGGTACTTTAGCGTTATGAGGAGTTGAAAACCCAAGAATACAGGAGGATACATATTTCTGGTGGAGAACAATATTCTCTATGAATATTAGAATATTGGCGAATATATTAAACAATTTATTGGCTTTAAACCGATTCGGGAGACGGCACGGTAGATTGACATCACCGTGTTTGTTTACGTCTGGTCGGTTGCTCGACCTGATTATCGCTATTGTGTTAGCAGTTATTCTTATGAGTTTAAACCCAATAATACAGGAGGATACGTATTTCTTCTGTAGATATGTCTATGACATTATTATTAATAGATTTAATTGAGCATCTAGTGGTGTTTTTCGATTGTTATGGAATTATTTTATAATTAAAATTGTGTATGTAGATGTTGGTGGTTGCCACATCACAGGTAAGATTTTTGGGTTCAACAAGCCGCCCGTTGCCGAACGGAGAGTGATGTTGGCTGGAGCCTCATCACGTGTTTTTTGCCACCCGTTGCCGAACGAAGAGCGATGTTGGCTGGAGCCTCATCACGTTTGGATTTTTCCTCGGTGTCTTTTATGGATTCATGTTGGAAATTAATCCTGGGTTTCTTTTATGGATTCCCCACTTTTTTAAGGCGTACCTATGAGTTTTGTAGCATTTTCTCCAACTTGCTGGTGCAGTAGCCGCAGGAGGGAGAAGCGTATGGAACAGAGAGTGTGGGAGGGTACCGATATACTGGTCCCTACCCCTCGTTTGGTTTCGGCTTCCATACCGTTACCCTACGACATGACACATTAGCTTACACGCCTGTGTTGGAACGCTGTAAATACGTTCTCCAACACCAGTAATTGCCACCCGTCACCGAATGGAGACCGATGTTGGCGGAAGCCTCATCACGTTTTAACCCGCCCGTGGCCGAGCGGTGAGCGATGATGGCTGTAGCCACATCCCGTTGTGTCGCCCGTTCCTGAACGGAGAGCGATGTTGGCTGAAGCCACATCATGTTAAGCCGGCCATTGCCCAACGGTGACCGGTGATGGCTGGAGTCGCATTACCATTGTGCGAAACGGAGAGCGATGTTGGCTGAAGCCTCATCACGGTAACCCGTCCGTGTCCGAACCGAGAGCGATGATGGTTGTGACCCCATCAGATTATGTCACCTGTTACCAAACGGGAGCCACATCCCGTTTAGGCCACCTGCTACCAAACGGAGAGCGATGTTGGCTGAAGCCACATCCTGTTTAGGCTGTCCCTTACTAAATGGAGGACGAGGTTGGCTGTAGCCACATCTCCTTTTGGCCGCCTGCTACCAAATTGAGAGGGATGTTGACTGAAGCCACATCCCGTTTAGGCCGACCGTTACTATTTGGAGGGCGATGTTGGCTGATGCCTCATCATGGTAGCCCGTCTATGATCGAGCGGAGAGTGATGATGTTTGTGACTACATCATGTCTGTAGCCCGTTAAAAACGGAGAATGGTGTGGGTTGAAGTTACACATCGTTTAGGCCGCCCGTTACCAAACAGAGGGTGAGGTTGCCTGAAGCCACCTCACTTTTAAGCTGAGCGGTGAGCGATGTTGGCTGAAGCCACATCACATTATGCCGCTCATTGACAAACGGAGAGGATTGTTGGCTGATGCCATATTACGGTTAACCCGCTCGTAGCTGAGCGAAGACAGAGGTTGGTTGAAGCTACATCATGTACGTCCTGATATGAGCTTAGAGGTTCTAAGGATGAAAAAAAAATACTTAGTTGGATGGCCACACTCAAATTTTCTCTTGATGGTTAAAGGGTGCTGGCCTGAGAGCTATTTTGGCTGGTTTTAGCCATGGGTTTGTACTGTTACTAACGGTACCAGTCTGGATATGATTATAGATGTTTCTAGGGGGAAACAACAAACAAATAGTTGGTTGAACACTCTAATTTTCATTGATTCTTAGATTTTTGAGTTAAGGGTTGGTTGGCTACGATGGGTAGTAACCCCAAGGCTCCCATTTTTTATGATAATTACTCGTCACCGGGGGTGGTGGTTTAAGCCCTCCCGGGTACACCCGGTGTTAGGGGAGGTAGGCAGGCCAGATGTCGGTCCTGCTGGGCTAGAGAAGCGGCTCATGAAGCTGGAGTAATACTCTCAGTCAAAATCTCAGAAGAGAATAAGGAGAGGTTACAAAGCAAACTCAGAGGGCCACGGAAATGGTTTTTTCCAGGAGGTAAAAATAATGGTAATGGTTCCATACATTGATGATTTATTAGGGTCCAGTCACAGTCGAGCTGCTCACAGGCAGGTACTGACCAATTTATGAAATAGACCAAACCTTTGTAAGGTTTAGTTCGAATGAACAACTATATGAATTTATTGTTTACCATGTGGTTTAGCTTGTGCTTCTCCCTTCTTTACAAACTCATGACGAGTGAAGGACAGGTATGTTCCCGGACAGTGATGATTCATGTTTTGGTGTGCAGTCAAAAGCAGCTGGTCAAAATGCAGTAAATGGTTTAGGTACCACATTTACGAAGTTAGGAGTTGCTGGAAATGGATAAGAAGTTAGCATACGACAGAACTAAAATGGATTTTGAAAGGCCGTTGGCTTGATGAAGAACTTAGATCATATTAATGTTCTAGAGTTGAGAAGCAGTGTATTTAGGGTTAAGTGTTTAGCCTGCATACCCTAATGCTATGTCAGGATGTTGACAGGTAGTACTACAGTAATGGCTTTCATTCGCAACATGGGAGGGACAATGTCCAACTCATATAATAAGAGAGCAAAATTAAATTGGAATTGGGGAAGCCACATATATTTTGTTGGCATCATGAAATAATAACATTTTATAAAGTTGTTCATGGCATCCAGAGCACAATTCTTTGGCAAGTGGATGTTGTCTCTTTGATTTGGGGGGAAAATAAATTTTATTACATTTTCCTAAACATTCAGCCTAATTGGCAGAGAAGCAAGGAGGGCTTTGATGGTCCCTGTTTGGGACATGCAGCCATGGTTGGAAGTATTAGCCTTAGGAGCTAAGGACTTTATATTTTTCCTACACGTAAGGGAAATTTTGTTAAGCATTAATGATTCGTGGGGATGTGTTAACAACACCCCTTCTGGCATTCCTTTCGGAACACATATTTACGACACTTTGATTTAGAGAAAGTTACTCAGCATGATTATTTGGACTGGTCAGTAAATGATGATATTGGTTCAATAAATTGATTTGTTTGAATCAAGAAAGAATAACAAGTTACATAAATAATTGTTATGCCATCCACAAAATAAATGGGGCATTTTTTGGTTAAATACATGAAGTTAAGCCAATGGAACCATCCCTTGCCGAGGTAGTCCGCCTCTTACGAATGATGCAGGATGATGGTTTAGGTTATGGAGCCATTAATGCAGCTCGATGAGCTCTATCGGTCATCTTACCAAGGATTGACGGAGAAATAATTTGGAAACACGGAGTTCTTCAGTGTTTCCTGAGACCAGTATATGAAAGAAACCCTCCGAAACCATAGTTTAATAGGTTTTGGGATATCTCAGGGGTATTTAAGTTATTCCAAAAATGGCCTAGTAATAGACATTTATCGATTAAACAGCTAGGCTACAGATTAGCTGTACTGTTACTGTTGGTGACCGGTCATAGGGCCCAAACATTTGTTGCCCCTTTTTACTTACTGGCCTAGACATTGATGACAAGGAGGCCACGTTTGATTTGGACAACTTATTAAAATCAAACAGTTCAGGAGATCCCCTCTCCTCGATTCATTTAAATAGTTTCCCACATGACAGGAAACTTTGTGTAGTGTCAGCCATTAGGGCTTTTATATCCAAGACAAAAGGAATACGTAATTCCAGACAGCTTTTGGTAAGCTTCATAAAGCCGCTTAAGGCTATCTCCAGAGACACACTCGCAAGATGGACGATTAATGTGCTCAAGGCAGCTGGTGTTGATACTCAATGGTATGCTTTGCACTCTACGCGAGGTGCGATGGCTTCGAAGTCGAGACACTTGGGTTTCTCAGTAAAGAGGATCCTATCACACGCCGGCTGGAAGACGGCAAAGTCATTTGCAAAGAATTACAACAAATGACTCGAGAAAACAAGCGAGAAGGTCGCGTGAGTGTGAACAGTTTAAGTTATGTTTTCTAGCTGATACATTATTATGTTCGTTAGATGGTTGAGGATAAAAATGAAGCTACGTAAATTTCTCCCTTGGCCTCGAGTAGCCGAGGCATTGTACCGAGGTAAAATAGTATAGTTAGACGAATCTTACCTTGGTATAGATGATGGATAACTCTTGTTTTCCCGAGGTACAAGCCTCGGATAGTCGTGGACTAGGGCCCGCCCACCACACCCTGTCACGACTATTATGTTTGCTTGTGCCAATATGAAAACATGAGGAGTTCCAATCATTAAGCTCATTTTTATCCTGAATAATTAGGTGAAGATTGCTGTACCGGATGTTGCTTCCTTCTCCCTAGTCCATGACTATCCGAGGCTTGTACCTCGGGAAAACAAGAGTTATCCATCATCTGTACCAATGTAAGATTCGTCTAACTATACTATATAGGCTAGACTTGGTGCCTGGATGGTCAGTTGGTAAGTCATTCTCAACACAAAACTGTCTTTTGTGCCACATATAAAGTACCTGAAAACAAGATGCCTGAAAGCACTGGATATTCTGAGGGTGTTGTCCAGCTAAGAGTGGGAAGCGGACAGAGATGTTCTGCTCTCCGTGTACAGAACCTTGGTTCGGTCACGAGTGGATTACGGCAGCATAGTATATGGTTCCGCAAGGAAATCATATATTGGGCTGCTAGACACGATCCACCACCCGGGACTGCGCCTGGCCCTTGGGGCCTTCCGCACCTCACCGGTTCAGAGCCTTTACATCGAAGCCAATGAACCATCACTTAACAACAGGAGAATCAAACTGGCCATGCAATATGTAGTCAAGATAAAAACTAATGCATTGAATCCTGCACACAATTGTCTATTCGAGCAACATGACGAATCCAGGTATGAAGCCAGGCTGAATTACAATGAAACCTCATTTGGAGGCCTTGAGCGTGGATTTGGACGTGTTGGAGGATGCCAAAGTCCCAGAACATCCCCCGTGGTCATTGAGAAAGCCATCGGTTATTCTCCGACTCACGGAACTGAGGAAATCTGGGACACATCCACTCGAGTACCAAGGACTGCATGCAGAGATTCAAGGCCAGTTTGCAGACCACCTCTCCATATACACTGATGGTTCGAAAGACCAAAGCCGGGTAGCTGCTGCGGCAGTCTGCCGACGGGGAAAAATTTGGCGTACATTTGCCAGATGAGAGCTCGATTTTCACTGCAAAAGCCCGAGCACTCCTTCTCGCGTTGGAGTGTACCGAGGTATCCAACCACACTAACTATGTTATATACAGTGATTCGTTCTCTTGCCTCCTGGCTGTTGCTGGACTGAAAACGAATCACCCTATTCTAGCAACGGTCATTTATAAAATGAACCAACTGACAATGGATGGGTATGACATCCACCTGTGCTGGGTGCCTGGCCATGCCGGCATACAAGGAAACAAACGAGCTGATCGGGCTGTGAAGAAGGCCCTGAACTGTGATCTTGAACCGTGTCTGATCCCTCACTCTGATCTGAAACCACTAATAGCCACCCACATAAAATCCAAATGGCAACATGAGTGGGATGAAAACATTAATAAACTTAAAGAAATTGAACCATCTGTGGGAAAGCCACCACAGACTCATGCGGGAGGTCGGCGGGACCAAGTGGTCCTTAACCGCTGCCGTATTGGCCACTCGTAGCTTACACATGCTTTTCTGCTCAAGGGGGAACCTCCCCTTGAATGTATTGGGTGTCAGTCACCGCTGACACTCAAACACATTTTACTAAGTTGTGTTGATTTTTTGGCCCTGTGCCAACAGTTCTACACTGCAGACAGTATGCATGACCTTTTTACTAAGGTAAAACAGGAAAACATTTTAGCCTTTTTGAGGGCAGCTGGACTATACCACCTCATATAGTTTACTAAATAGATTCCATCAATTATTAATAAAACTTTTCTTTTTCTATGGGAATTTGTTTCCCTTGACCACAAATATACGATTGTGAGCTTTTTAATTGAATGAGTGTCTATTGGCACATAATTGATTGTCTGCTTTTACATGTAAAAGCGATGGTTTGAACAAAAAACAAACATTTCTTGCCGTGAATATGGCCTATGCTGATGACATGGCGTAAAGCAACCACCAATCAATCAATCAATCAATCAGTCAGTTGGTGCCTGGATACTGACTTGATGATAGTTCTTATGTGCCAGAGCGTAAACCTTGGATCGCCGCGTACGAATTAATACCGACGGAAGAACTAGAACATTGACTTTATCATTATCACAATGCGTTGCTGCAGTTCGGCTGAACTATCGCAGAGACATTTATTCAATATAAATTTGCCGTTTCGCTGCGAGAAACGCTTAACATAAAAAAATCTATATCAACAGACAGAGAACATTCTAATACTGCTACAGTATGGTTGAAACTTGAGCAAAAACATGTAAATCTATTATTATTTAATGATATAGATTTAAGCATTATGATTTTGAAGTTCGAATTGAACCACTGTCATTGCTTTATTTACATTATGCCGCTGAGTTAACAGCGTGTCGTATATGAATTGTCTATTGCCGTGATTATATTTGTTTAATTACTAATAATCTATGCTTATCCTTTGTTACAGGAGTGTACAAAAAGACATTTTGATTCATCTTTTGCCTTTATTTCGACACAAAACGACATATATTTGGTGAAATTGAAGATTTTGGTCCTAATTTGCAAGAAAATAGTTCCTAAAACTAGGTCATCGATTCAAACTGTTTAAGCCTTGATTTTCCATAGACACGAGATCCGCAATGTTAACTCAATGAGGACCTGTCGAGCAACCACGCGTCTACCATCGACGTCTGCAGGTTTCTTATAGTTGATAGTCGGTGAGATCAAAATGGAGGGACAAGCGTATCGATGTTGGACTAAATAGCAGCAAATACCAAATCCGATTAAGCACTAATGCAAAGTCGATGCTTAGTGACTGAATGTACATTTAGAGCATCGCAAAGAACCTCTAACTCGTCACAAAGTTGAAAAATGCTCAGATTAAGTTAAAATTGACAGCAAATGAATCAGATGCGTCTTAAGACATCATATTAGATATTAGAATAATAATATATTATTCAAAACATATTCAAAATTGACATTATAAAAATAACATTTTTATTATTTTTTATTTCGAAGTCAGATATACCTTATTCACTAAAAAAAAGAAATTCTCTAGACTTAATTTATTATTGATAGTTGATAGAATGAGACTTAATGGTGATGGAAGTACAACGTAGTACTATGCACTTCTTTCTACGCTGCTGGGCAGGTGGTAAGAAGTGGAGAGGCGAAGTACGTTGTAAAATTTCCCGATATTGAAGACATTGGTCATGGTGAACTATTCTATAATAAATTACAAATGGTCTATATAATGGTAAATGGTATGTAAAACCAAAGGCATATAAGGTATATATGGTGTTGGTGATCCATTACTGATTTAAGATAGAAATTGTATTATAATAGATAGTGTGAGAGGGGCACTTCTTGAAATGTACAGAGCCTTTGGAACTCTGCTCACATACCCCCCCCCCCCCCCCCCCCAAGTGTTAGTTACGGATCACTGCACACCAGACACAACAGGGCACTTTAGCCAGACATAACCATGCCTTGGTTACAAGGATCTTGAATGTTCATTGGTTGATATAAGAATGCCTGTTGGTGATTGGAGGTTTTGATCAGGTGTGTGCTACCATCTTGATTCATGAAACTATAAATATAATAAAGACTGGAGTCTACCTCTCCTACTTTCACTCTATATCTGCTTTCCTTCCTTGCCTGTAGTGATTTCCTCTTAGCCTACCTACACAACTAAAACTACCAGCCGAGGACTTTACTGTGGTATTCTAAATGCCTTATTCTGTAATGGTTAAAGTTCCCATTTGCTGCCTCTTGTCGTCCCATTATTGATAGGAACCTACACTTATTTAGCGTTTGCTGCCGTAGGGTCCCTTCAGAAGGGAATAATTCAATTCAATTCTTTATTTCAGACTCAGGATTATGGTAGTTACATAATTTGGTCCATAGTAGGGAGATATGAAAATCCATATGAATAGGATATAAGTAATAGTATGAATACCACCATACTAACCAATATCAAAATGTTGTCCTACATACAGTAGTTTGTACCAATGCCTCCATATGGCAAACTTAAATCTGAGATCACTCTCTTCTATTTTCACAAGTCCCAGTATTATAGCATTTTCTGACTTGTCAAGTCTAGTAATAAATTTGAATATTAAATTCCTTATAACAGCCTGGAAGGCTGACACATCAATATTGGCAAACAGCTGACTAGTTGTGCTTGGAGAGCATTTGTCGGAGAACCCCTACGAGGTATACCGGGCCACTTTAATGGCTTCTTGAATATGACGAGAGCGTTATTTGGTGACAGGTTATAAATCACTGTACTCTACCCAAGGCACTGAGTGCATTTATCTTATGGTGCTGTCACATTACAATATATCTCGCCAGCGTGCCACCAACGCGGAAAATCACTTTTTTACATCGAGATACTTCAAACCTTTCGGCGCGGGGTGAAAAGTTTGACGTCAGTGCCACGTAGTGGGCGTAAGCATAGCGTGCGCCTGACGTTGTGGTAACGTATGTCGACGCATGAGAAAACCCCCCCAAAAACATGTGGCTAACGAGCCTCTCACATGTGGGGCATGTACCTAGCATTAGCATAATGTGCTCCCAACGTTCCACTATCAACAGTCCGACGTGTTTAACAATGTATGAGAGCGTAGTGCCAGCGTGTAAACAATGCATGTCCAACGACACTCCAGCACGTTTCAGCGTTGCGCCAGCGTGCCCTCAGCGCACCAATGTTAAGCGAGCACCAGACGTGCGCCCTATACATCAAAAACATCGAGACATGGTGGAATAACGCCAATCGCGTGTCGGCCATATGTTATGCATACATTAGAACAACGTCATCATACGTTGGTGTTACGTTGCCAACGCGCTGATGGGACACTCTCCGTCAGAGGAAAATAAAGGAAAATGTAACAACAACGTTCCTCCAACGTACGTCTAACATATATCGACGTACGCTTAATGCTTACATAACGTACGATGGACGTAAAATCCACACGTTGTCAAACGTTGTCGTGCGTCGAAAGTTTTGTGCATGCACAAAACTTTGCCGACCCCCTGACGTGTGACGCCGTATCTCGACGAACATCGACGTACATTGACGTATACCACCGCGCACCTAACGCATACAAACGTATCCCGACGTAGCGGCAAAAAATCACATACGTCAATGTACGTTGGCGCGAAGCGTCGTAATGTGACAGCACCATCATAACCCAACTGGGATTAACAACGAAGTGAGGCATGACATTTATTTCTCAGGTGCGTTGATGGCAAGGTGCACATTTAATAATTGACAGGGGCATAGCTAGGCGTACCCACGTACGCCAAAATGTCCACATCGTTTTGTCAAAAAAAATTAAATTAGAAAATAATAAAGAGAGAGAGAAAGAGAGAGAGAGAGAGAATGAGAGAGAGAGGAGGCATGTAGTAGTCCGGAGTGTTGAAAACTCAAGTCTAAAATGTGTAAAATCCGCCAGCTTAAGCTTAAGCGGCCCCCTAAACCCCCTGCCGAAACCAGGTAGCACATATCGTTAAAGGTCTAGCTACGCCCCTGATTGATAAGGTTGTTTAAATCAACAAATATGTAGAGTGCTGGCTTTCCGGTTGTGGGTTCGAAAATTACTATTGCTTGCGACCCATCTTCATAACATTATCTTAAGCCGTGTTCACACAGGAAAAGTTTAAAGCGATTTAGACAAGGCGAATCATATGAATTGATTTAGATGCCCATTCACACGGACCGAGTTTGAAAGTGTTTCGCGTTCACATGGGCAGTGCTTGAGTCGGTTTAAGGCGGAAGTGGATATCTGCGCTGGGCAGTGAAAACCTAAAAATAAATTATGAAAAAAATATCTGCGCGCAGCTAGCGGTTTATAGACTAAATTCTATAATATGCGCTTTTGATCGACCAGAAAATAAACAAACTCAAGTCTCGACTGCGCATGCATGTGACGTCCTTAATCCGCATCAAGTAAGTCGGTTGTGTTCACACGGGCGATATAAGTCGAATCATAAAATTTGGTTCATATAAACCACCTACATAGGTGGTTTATAAAATCCGAATTATATAATTCGAATTAGCCCTAAACCGCCAAATGTGAGCCGAACTAGGCAAGGCGATTTATATGAGTTGAATTAACTGCCCTGTGTGAACAGGGCTTTAAACCCCGAGGGTGTATGTTGGACATTACACATGTTTCGGTGTGGCTTTGAGTGACACTGACAGTTGTTGACATCTGCTCCCTACCCCCTTGGTTTTTGCTTTTGTGTCCGTGCACAACAACCACAAGAACTGCAGCCTAATAATATTGAAATGATCACTTCTACATGATTGAATTCACAACCAACATCTATATATGCCCTCCACAACTCAAGTGCCATCATCATTACCGACTCTCTGAATGCCATCAAAGAGATTGCCCGCCCAAATGCCCGACACTCCCTTGCCAACATGATCCAGATTATAATCTTGACCAGACATCAGGCACACCTCAACACAGTCCTGCTATGGATCCCCTTGCAGATAGGACTCTATGGTAATGACCAGGCCGACTATGCCACTCTAGCCGGTGCCAACCGAGCAGACGTGGAGACAGCCATCCTTCCATCCATCACCAAACTGACCGCCGCCGCTTCTCGAGCCACCACCAAACTCTGGGAACGAGCCACACAGAAGGAACAAGTACGGAACCCTTATTCAATAAGCTGGCTCTGGTACACCCTGGTCAGAACTAACATCCCCCATCCAGTCGGCCTTCCTGCTTCTATCCAAGTCACCGTCAACCGCTTCAGGACTGGCTACCGCCGTTGGATTGATGTCCCCAACCTCCAGCGCTGTCCCTGCGGCACTAACATCTTCAATGTGGCCCACATACTCGCCTCGTGTGGCGCCGTCGACAGATCTGCCATCAGTGACTTCATGGAGGACGCTGACCGCCTACTCAGCGACAATAGGGCCGCTCTGGCTATCCTCTCCAGGATTTCCAAGTCATCCTGGAACGCGCTTGCTCGCTTCTACTGCCAGAACGCAGACATCATCAACACTGTCGGTCGCCCAGACCATGACATCGAGGACTAGCAGGCCCCACCTCATCGCCATAGCTGACTCGACACCAATACCAACTAACCACTAATTTTCACTGGCAACAAACAGGTAACCCCACCCACTGCCTAACTAATCCCATCCTCTTCACTTCTTCCTCTGGCCTTGGCCGGACTTACTGTGCATACCGGTGAATCTGGAGGGACTGAAGTTTGGATCCTGGTTGTGTCAAACCAATGACTTATAAAATAGGTACCTGTTGCTGCTCGGCGCTTGGCGTTATGAAATCAGGACAGGGACTGGGCGCACAGTGTCAGGATAATGTGACTGTGTGGGACATCAGGTCATGGTGCCGGCGGCCTGATTTCCCAGTGGGGCAGCACTATAAAGTCACCATGAGTAGGCGCTGTCACAAGTCGGTGCACGTCCTGGTATGGCCTAGGGTCTTACTGGGGCGTAAAACTACACCAACCACCCAGCCTCCCCCGGCCCTCTCAGAGGACTGTGGTTGGGCTCTTAGGCTGCCTTTTTCCTTCCTCCCCCCTCCCCCCTACTCCCCCCCCCCCCCCCCCAATTCCTCTGATCACTCTCCATCGGAAGCCAACTCCCGACCTCATGGGACTGCTTTCAGCAGTGCCCATTCAGTGCTGCAGATTTGCAGCCATCAGCGCACCAATGCGACTGAAAACTCCCCAAAACAACAACAACAACCACAAGAACTGCAGCCTAATAATATTGAAATGATCACTTCTACATGATTGAATTCGCAACCAACATCTAGATATGCCTTCCAAAGCTATTAGTCATTTAGACTAGGCATCTCGACAAACAAGGTTGCGTCAATTTTACATTGAAGGGAGTTCGTGAACTTTGAACAAGCAGATATGAACTGAAGATCCCGCCTGGACCCTACTGTTTGGGCGTAATCGATTAACACGACCCGGTGTTGCGGATTCCGAGGGACACCAGTTTGCGAGGGACACTTCCATTCAAATGCATTGTCAACGGCCGTGAGCAAATCTTCATATAGAAAAAATCAAATATCTCTAAAATTACACCACCTAGAAACAAATCGCTTCGTACACATATAGAAAACATCTTTACCATTAAGATTATATTAAATTGATAAGGTTAGGGTTCTTGATTTCTATTAATTTTGAATAAAACTAATGTTTTTCACTGGGCATACCGTCCAACTCAAGGCATTGTCAATGGCCGTGAGCAATCTTCATACAGAAAATACAGGAAAAGTTAAATATCTCTAAAACGACACCACCTAGAAACAAATCGTTTGGTACACATATAGAAAACATCTTTACCAAAAACATTATATTAAATTTATAAGGTTAGTGACGATGCTGTTCGATTTTGACGCATGCGCAGAAGCAATGTGTCCCTGGCAAACTGGTGTCCCTGGGAAACCGCAACACCGGGCGACTCGGGTCACCCGAGTCGTCAGAATTTCCAATCGAACACTGCGAGTAGAGTCGACAAATACACGTGCCGTGTGCAAAACGATCCGACCCAAGTAACCCACCTCGTCGCTGGGGTTGGCTACGAGCGATGACATCACATTTGCGCTGGTACCGTCCTGCAGGATAATAGCTACCAATACCAGTCTAATACATGTTTTTTTTAAAGAATAACTTAGATTAATAAAATGGAAATATAGCTAAACTAGGCCATCATAAAATACTTTAAATCCTATTTTGCTGTCGTTTTATCGGTTATTAAAAAAAAATCATGTTTTCCACCCGAGCGCGGAGAAGCATATTCGATTATTCGACCCGAGTTTGTAGGATGTGCGCATGCGCCAACAAAGTGGCTCGGGTGACCCGAGTTGATTAATCGATTACGCCCCTGGTGTATCTCGAAGAGCATGTGTTTTCAGACCTGACAGTAACTCCCTCTTGAATCATAACACATGATCAGGCCCAATAAAGGATAATAATAATAATAATAATAATAATAGGGCCTGTTAGTAATAATAATATTGATAATGCTAATGATGGTGGTGATAATATTTGTAATAATGATGATAACGATGATAATAAGTACATAAACAATCATTTTAATGCTAATACAAATTAGTTTCATATGAACACCGAGTATGGCTTTCCATCAGTCCCGTAGGCTATACTGCCAGTTCAGCAGCTGATGATTTTCTCCTGCTCAACGTAATTATCCTACTATAGAGAAAGAAGCATTTGCTATTATTTAAGCTCTAGTAAAATTGAGACCTTACTTATATGGTGCAGAATTTACTATCTATACAGATCATGCTCCATTGAAATGTTTTTTCACTAAAGAAATCCGTAATACACGTATACAAGCATGAGCCGTGTTTACACGGAGAAGTTAATTCGCTTCATATAAATCGCCTTGCCTAGTTCGCCTCAGATTCGCCGTGTAAACGCGCCACTGAAGCGTATTAGGGCTGATTCGCTTCATATAATTCGCTTATTGTAATCCGCCTGGCTAGGTGGTTTATATGAAGCGATTTCAGCTGGTTCCTGGGCGGCGGTACTATAAAATAGTAGTGCGTGCCGGAAACAGGTGGAGCAGTAACTAATCGCTGGTACCTGGCAGTGTGTTAGGGCCCGATTAGGCCGAAATCTATTGAATGTGATCATATTTAACAGAATTACATACTCAAATAATGAAATTTAATTAAATTAACCCTAAATTAAAAGCGATATTAACGTAGCAGCTGCATAGGCGTCGAATCGCCGAGTGTAAAGTAAACAAATAGCAGTGCTCGCCGGCTACAGGCAGAACTAAGGCTGCTTGTTGCCGGCGCCAAAACACTTTCAAACTCGCTTCGTGTAAACGCGCCGCTACTTCGCTTCATATGAATCGCTTTGTCTAATTCGCTTCACAATTCCCCGTGTAAACACGGCTCATGATGTGCACCCTCTGAGATTCAGGCAGGAAGTAATGCATGAAGTGGACTTGTGCCGCTGATCCGGGAGTGTTGGGGGTAAACCGGACAGTCCGGGACGATCCGTGGTGATCCGGCGTGTCCTGGTCTTATACGGGCAGTCTGGGAGTGGTCCGTGGCTACGTCGGGGCTAGTCCGGGCAAGTCCGGGGGTGGTCCGGGTTCAACTGTGGCTGAAACGTGGCTCATCCGGGGTGACACAGCCCCGGACCGGCCCCGGTTCACCCCCCGTCCACCCCCGGACTACCCGGACCACCCCCGGATCGCCCTGGACCATGCCCCTGATCGCCCCGGATGTTTTAAACATTTTAAAACATCCGGGTCGGTCCCCGGATCAGCCATGGATCACGCCGGATCATGCCAGATCACCACCGACCAGCCACGGATCACCCCGGATCTCTATGGACCACCCCGGATGATGGCCCGGGGCTCGTCCGGCCCCTGATCCGGGTGTGACTGAGGCTTATCTTGACATAAGCCTAATGTGAGCCCAATGTAAGCCCAACGTATTCCAACATAACGGCCTCTACGTCGAGCTACGTCGAAAGTTTTGGGTATGTCCAAAACTTTGATATGTGTCACCATATCTCGACGTACCTCGACGTAGGCTTAATGAACGCGTAACCTATCTCGACGTTCCTCCACGTATCTTGACGTAATGGCCAAAATTCACCTATGTTGGCTTACGCTACCGCATTATGTCGTAGTGTGACAGCCCCATAACATATCACATCGGGTGTGAGCTGTCTGCTATAGCCCCAGTTACCGTGTAGCATATATAGTCTGCTGATGATTCCATAAGTGTTTCAAATAGCTGATTTATAATAGGGATAGATCTACTAGTATCGACAACAAGTATACTAGTATAGAAAATAAGTATAGATTATATTTAGTAGGCCCTATCGACAATAATTAGGCTAATATATGTATCAATAATAAGTAGGGCATATATTAGTATCGGCAATGAGTAGAACAGTATCGGCAATAAGATGCGTATTATCGATATTAGTATCGATAATACGCATAAATATGCCTATATTAGTATCGACAGCAGATAAAGTGTATCGACAGTAGACATATTACTATCGACAATAAGTAGGCTCCTATATTAGTATCGATAGTAGGCCTAGGTAGATCTATATTAGTACCGACAATGGTATATTTGTATTGACAGTAGATATATTTGTATCAACAGTAGGACTATTAGTATGAAACAACGGGTATAGTATTATCGATAGCAGGTATATTATTGTCGACAATAGATAGGCCCCCCTATATTCGTATCGACAATAGTTTCACCGTCGATCGGTAAGCGGGTTCTTAATTCCATCCGTGCAGTGCATCAAGGGAATGCATCGAAGCAAAGCAAACTAGTGTGAAGCATATTTGCTCTATTATTTCCAAGCGACAAGTGTATTTATGGACTCTGTTACTTTCTTACAACACATTTTAGCTAGAGTTTGAAAGCTAAAGTACCAAGCCCATGTGATATTGACAAAAGCTGTACTTGAGAACATTTCAGGTACAAAATGCACTGCTCAGATGGAAGACTGAACATGAAAACCAGGTTATATAGTCACGCCTTGACTCATATGTATATGTCTGTATTCATCGTGATGTACAGTTTCAAGAAAATTCTAACTACAACAATTTTGCAGCAAAAATGGATTTGTGTAGAAATTTGATTTTTGTTGTTACTTGTAATACTTACTTCCCATGACAACGACTTTACAAAACAGTGATTATCTGGTATGGTTCCTTTAATAAAAACATGTTTTAAGGTAGCCATACGCAATTTATTCATAATGAAAAAGTAGCAAAATATATGGTTTTATTGACCATAAAGTACACAAGTTCTGAACCTACACATGTCAAAGTAGAGTATCATAAATAGCAGTACAGACATATAACACTTGAAAAATCAATTCAGAGAAGAAATAATCATTCTAAGATTTAAATAAGACAATTGGTATAAATTGACTTATGCGAGTATAAAGGCGTGGAAGGGAAGATTCCCTATATTGATCACCCATATGTTGTGTACTACTTTATGGGTGACCCCTTTTCACGTTTGGGACAGATGGCACCAGCACCCCCAACCCTAGATAAAAGATTCACCTGGTACTTGTAGTACACGGGTGAAGGACAACGTAGTGTAAATACGGGCGAAAATAGGGTTAGTATGGAATATGAACTAGAAACTGTGGCTCCAGTATCAAAAGGCTACCCATATAGGCACAGAGTTGGTGAAATGGGAGAGAATGCAAAAAGACAAGATGGCGGCGCTAGAACGCCGTCGATTTCAATTTTAAATCTTATTAAACTAGATATTATATTATATTTTTCAACTCAAAGGTAGCGGGCTATCAATAAGACATATGTAAAGAATAATTGTTGCTTCTTAGATTGTGAAATTAGGTTCTCATTTCCTTAACCCGCTTTTTCGACTTTTTATATAGGGTTGGTATTCACCAGTGTACAGCGAGTACCGGGTGAATGCTTTATCTACCCCAACCCCTGCCGCGAATAGGCCTACTGTCACTCGCGCACTGGAATATTTATCGGTAGAGCGCAGGTTTCCCGTGCGGAAGATCGGGAGTTTGAAACTCGGCCTAGTCAAACCAATGATTTTACTAAATTGATACTTGTTGCTACCTAACCTAGCGCATGGCATACTAGGACAGAGCAAGTACTGGTTAGTTCAGTATCAGTATAACCTGACCGAGTGGAATATTGGGTAATGGTGTGCACGTGCGCACACGCGCACACATATACACACACACACACACATATATACATATATATGTATATCACACATATCCACACACATTCAAACATTATTAGTATATGTCGCCAAGCAGTATATAACTTATAAGCACCAGTTGAGGATTTGGCAAGTGGTCTCAGGGGGGTTTGCGTGTGCTTGTTGGCGACACAGCGGATTGTGTCTGAGCCTGGATCAGTCGCGACCCTCTCCCCTCCTCCCCCCTCCCCCCCCCCCCCCCCCCCCACACACACACACTCTGGTCTTCTTCGGGGATGTGGGGTTGACACAGAGCACACCACTGCCGCACGCCCCTCGCCCCGGGAGGGGGCGGCAATATTGTGTTCACACCCGGCACCCCGGTGTCTTAGCCCGGTGTGGCGACGTGGCAATTACCGGCTTTGCAACCAACCCTGATTGCAGTTCGACGGGTTTCTGTCGTCCTATCCCGGGGTCGGGGTGAGGCTCGTGGGTTGGTGGTGGTGGTGGTGGTGGTGGTGGTGGTGGGGGGGGGGGGAGATTGTTCATAAATCGTGAGGTGGAGTTGTAGAGGGTGGGATAGTGTCGGGTGGGGTGAGTTGTGGATGGAGTGGGGTGTGGAAAAAACCTTTACCTTTAATTATTTGTTCGAATTTCAAGACTTTTTACCTTAATTATTTGTTCGAATTTCAAGACTAAAAATATATCCAAGTAGGTGCCAAATTGAACCATTTTAATCTAAGCTTTTTAGGGAGTTTTAATTTTTACCACTGGGACCCCTGTAATTGGAAGATAGGTACTACTGTAATTGGAAAGGAAAATGTGATGGCATTTTGGAGGACGGTTGAGGATTTCCTCTGATTGGAAGTTCCACACTTTTGTCCAATATTAAGAAAATGGTATTGTGTTTATGCATTTTACATTTGACAAATCCATAGTTTATTGTGGTTGTTAGTAATTAATCGGGTACTGCAGGTATTGCAGGTATTGCAATACCTCAGGGAGTTTGACGCCCCTGCCCTGCAGAGTTGTAAACCACTGCCTTATGGTACAGGTTCTTGACAGCAAACCCTAAACAGAAAACCATGTCACTGTGGCAGCATTAAGGGCGGTTGATGTATGGAACTCCCAACGTCTCCTGACCAGCCACTGCAGGGACAAATAGTTTTCTGCCTGTCTGGACATGTTCTTGCCGGTGTGAAACCACTATTTTCTCGCCGAGAGAGTGCCGCTGGTAACTTCCAAAAGCCAGCAGCACTTCAACACTTTTGCAGGCAGCTTTCATGAAATGTAGAGAGCTAAATGGAGCGTGGCAGTCAAGTAATGAAAGCAGTCTTTGTCGCATCGCGACCGACAGCATGATGATGATGATGGGGTGTGGATGGAGTGGGGTGTGGGTAAGGTGGGTTTTGGGTGTGGTCGTTTGTGAGTGTGTGTGTGGGTGTGATAGGGGGTGAGTGGTGCATGAGGTATGGGTGTAGTGAGGTGTGGGTTGGTGTGGTGTGGGTGGTAAGGTGTGGGCGGGTGTGGGTGTGGTAGGGTGGATTGTGGGTAAGGTTGGTGGGATGTGGGTGGGTTGTGGTTGGTGGGGTTTGATGTGCTTGTACCTACGTACATATACACACATATACACAATGTGCACGCGCACACATACATGTATACATACACATTTCATGACGAGTCATTAATTATATATACATTATGTTTATTGTATTTACTAGTTATTCTTGTTATTTGTTATTATTTTAACCAACAATTCTGGTTCACACGAATCACTTGTAATTGAAATAAATCACCTGGTCAATTAGGGAGAAATTAATGTCGCTAGGAGATACTCTGTCAAATTTTGAGAGAAAAAACTAAGATAACTATGCATAACATATCATGATGATTGCGTCACCTTTGACCACCCATGTGAAATGGGCCAGTACCATAATCACATTATATTGGTTATTAATATTATAGTACGGACCTTCCAATTTCCGAATTTACTCTTTTTTCATTTTTTTAAATTTCGAAATGTCTCCATTGGTTACAATATTGTGATGTCATCAAAATAGTGGCTGCCATTCAAAACAGCGATTGCGGGGCTTTAAAATGATTTTTTTTCTCTCTATAGCAGGATCCCAGGGTGAAGGTATCTACGGTGGGTAACAGGATCAGCTCAGTATATAATACCGACACAGATGCTAGTTAGTGAGGCAGCACTAATGGGATAAGTGACTTAGTTTGTGCTCTGATTGAATTAAACCCTCTAATCTCCGTATAGGTAGGTAGGGCGTGATTAGTACGTGTTCGATCTGTAAACACTGGTGTAAATTTGGGAACTGGTAACTAATAATTGATGTTAGTTTGGGCCTACTTATTCATGCCCAAACTAATCTAAATACTGTTTGTTTGTTGGGGTTTTATGTCCTCTCAACATTTAAGGGCGGTCATACCAGGACGAGTACCGACTTGTGGCAGTGCACACTCATGGTGACTTTATAGCACTGCCCCACTGGGAGACCACGCCGCCGGCACCATGAACCATGACCCGATTTCCAACTCAGTCACTATTCGTGATACTTTCCCTATCATATTAATGCCGAGAGCCAGGCTAGGTAGTGACAAGTATCAATTTTGTAAGATATTAGTTGGACTCGGGCGGGATTAGAACTCCCGACTTTCCGCACGGGAAGCCTGCGCTTTACCGATTCGGCCACCGCGTACGGTCGGTTACGTACTTAATTACACACAGACCTGTATAAGTAAAAGCGATAGATCCATACGTAGATTGAATAATAATTATTGTCGTGATTATTAAAACTCTTATCAACATGTCACACAATTATGACCTCTTTTGGTTACTACTGAAAGGAAAATGTTATGTCAGCTTTTTGCATATCTGCTACAACTTTTCTTCGTGCCCTCTTGAAGAATCTCATATTACCGTATCCAGTAGTAACAATATTAGCCTCCACTACCCCAACTCTCCCTCGCCGCTATCTTCCCACATCATTCACACTTACTGGACGGGATGGCCTAGTTATTAGTGTCCGCTTCCACTGTAGGAGGTCGTGGTTTCAATCCCAAGGCAAGTCATACCAGTCCCACTAAATTGGTAGTTACATATACACTGTGTGTCACTCACCAATCAAATAACTTATCAGCAGCTACTGTGTGGTAAGATAACACCAACACTACAACTGGCCAGCATTGAAAACAAGCCTGGGTACCCGGGCTTATATGCTATGGACAGTATATATACAGCCTCAATCAAAAATATAAAAAATTAAATTAGGAGACCTTTGCTTGTTGGCCTTTTATGCCCTGGAAATATCTAACTTCTAAGGCCATGTCAGCACAGATGCACTCATGGCGACTTTATAGTGCTACCCCACTGGGATACCTGGTCATTGGCACTATGACCTGATATCCCACTTAACTGCATTATCCTGACACCGATCTAACCAGTCCTTGCCCTATGCTAGTAGTAATGCTGAGTGCCAGACTAGGTAGAGACAAGTATCAATTTTGTGTCATCGGCTTGACTGGCCATGGCATCCTGCATGATAATCCAATCAGCAAGTTTAGTCTTACTAATTCAACCACCCCATCCCATCCAGTCGTGTCCTAAGGTAGAATGAGTTTACCGAATATAATATTATTAATGACTTCATGGAATCTTTGGGGTGCAGCAGCACTATATAGCCGCTGTGAGTATTTTCGATTCTGGGGTTGTTTGTAACCTTACGACGGTTACTGGTTGCAGAACTGCAACATTAATAGAGAGGCTCCGATAAATCGGCCCAATCTTTGGTTGAAGACTTAACTTCAGTAGGGAGTGTTATAGAAGCTGGAGACATCTTTACAACGTTGTAACGGCAAGGCATTGGGGCGGCAGCGAATCTCTTTGGTCCAGCGGTAGTTGAGCAGTAGATGTAGTTGAGCACTTGTATCCAGTCAGCAGCAAGGGATTCAAGGAAGGCGGGTAAAGATGGGTGCAGCGGAGGTTCCAGCAATGAGAACAAGACAGAGAAACCGTAAAGGTGAAGGGCCCCACCCAAGAACACAACTACCCTGGTCAGGGGGAAGAAGTATGCCTGGGAGAAATCGAAAGGGCAGAGTCTAGGAAAGAGAAATGAGGAGAGTTGAGTCAAAGGACAGTGTCTATTTGCTCTATGGTGACCAACCAGCGAGCCATAGACACAGACAAATTAAGAGTAGAAAGTGAAATGCCGGTGGGCTCCCCCTCCTGGAACTCTTTTCAGACATATCAAGGAGGAGCAAGGCCGGCGGAGAGGTGATAGAGAGAGGTGTGGACAGAGTGCGGTCCGGATAGCAAGTGGCTGTGAGTATGCACCACTGTCACAAATGGGTAACCCGTTACCGTCCTGAAGTTACCTCCACTGTTGGTAGGCCATAAAACATCCATAAAGCACCCACACATTCAATTTTGAATGCCTGACTGCCATCCCTTCCCCCTCCCTCGCCCCCCCCCCCCCCCCCCAACACCCCCCGGTGAACCCTTGCGCGTTAGACCCGGTCACTCACCGGACCAGACTCCCATGGGGCTCCCACGAAGACAACCCCCGGGGCGACCCTGGCGGCCTCCCGCACGGCGCCACGCGCCGGCAACACCCGCCTGGGTCCCCGGTACCTCAAGGAGCAAGGTGTGTATGTGGGGGTGGGGTAGGGGGTCGGGTTAGGTGGCGGATGGCCGTGCCCTTCTTATATATATCTATAGGAACAGTACAGTATCCAACCACTTCCTATGGAACGCTGAGACGGAACAGATCTTCATTCAGTGTATGTAATCGGATTCTTACACACGTTTTCTTTTTCAATATATATCTCTATATATGTATATATATGTATATTTATCTATGTAAATATTTATATATGTAAATATAAATATATATATATATATATGTAAATATAAACATTCAGAATGTCAACGTCTGTGAGATGTGCGCTGTTCACCGACACGAAGCTTATGCGCGCGTCGCCCTCCAGGCACACTCCCCATTGCCAACTTGCACCGGAAGTAGTTCAGCAACGCAATCTGCGCGAGCGAATGCGCGTGACGACGGTCAATGTCGAGTTCACCCGACTTCAATGTCTCCTGCCGACAGTGCGCCACCGCAACCGACGGGTCTCCAAGGAACGCATCCTGCGTCTGGCCATAACGCACATCCGGGATCTGCGGCGCATGCTCGCCGACCAAGTCAAAGAGGCTATCGACTCCGGAAGTTGGACTAATGACCATTGTGGTTCGCTTAATGTCAGCTGGTCCTCAGGTGCACCAGTGATGGCGTTGCTATTTGACCCACTTCCGGTCCCGGACAGGCTGCGCATGCGCGCGTTAGAGGATGCGATTGAAGGTTCGGCCGGCGCCGGGCGTGCTGTGCGTCAACAGAGCCGGCTAACAGAGGCCAGCCTCCCGGGCCGTCCGGGCGGCAGCGGCCGGCTTGGCTTCCATCAGGAGCAGGTCCGCCTTTGGCAGCAACAACTGAGGGGCGTTGCGGGATGCTGGGATGTGTCGGCCATGCCTCCCCCTCTCCCTCCTCTTCCATCTGTCGGCCCGATAGGTACTGGAGAACACCAGTGGGCGAATTATGGGGATGAACCCACGCAGGAATACCAGCTTTATGAGAGAGAGGGAAAGAGAGAATGATGATGATCGAGTATGGCATTTGTGGCTGACATGGCATCAAATCACAATCACTGCACCACTCAATCACTCAGCCGATCAAACGCGGTGGGTGAATCGCCAAAGCGCAGGCTTCCCATGCGAAAGGTCAGGATTTTTGTTTGTTTTTTGGGTACATTAGTTGTTTAAGCAGGGGAAATTTCAGTCGCAGACGACTGGTCTTCCTCATTCCACTGCTCCTTGCCCTATCCTAGTAATGCCGAGCGTCTGGCTAGGAAGCGACAAGTATCAATTTTTTAAGTCATTGGTTTGACTCGACCAGGATTCGAACCCACGATCCCATGATCTACCAACAGAGGAGACGGACGTTCTAACTCATTCGGCCATCCCGTCAGTTTAATTCCTGGTTGAGTCAAACGAATGATATACAAAATCAACGCAATGTCAAGAACATTCAAGGATTATTTTGAGACTAACATCTCTTAATGCTGAGTGCTTGAGAGAGGTGTGCAGCAATTGAATTATGCCGTGTTGGCAGCATATACAGTTTAATTAGAAATTGACTTGTAAGGTTGAGTTGTTTGTTTCTTTAAATTTTACATCCTGGCAACATCTAAGGCCACATCAGGACCGGTGTAGGACGTTCAAAACACTACGCCGTTCAAAACACTATGGTAGTGTTTTGAACCTACGTTCAAAACACGACGGTAGTGTTTTGAACTTAGGTTCAAAACACTACTGTTAAGTTCAAAACACTACCACTACGTACGTTCAAAACACTACCCAAGTTCAAAACATTAGCTGACCCTGCTGCGGCGTTTGAAGCACGTATTAGTAGTATACGCTGATAGTGCTGCGGCGTTTGAAGCACGTATTAGTAGTATACGCTGATAGCGCTGCGGCGTGTGCACCATATATTAGTATACGCTGATAGTGCTGCGGCGTTTGAAGCACTTATTAGTAGTATACGCTGATAGTGCTGCGGCGTTTGAAGCACGTATTAGTACTATACGCTGATAGCGCTGCGGCGTGTGCACCACGAACGTCAAACGTCATCCCTCCCTCCCTCCCTCCCTGTGTGTGTGTCTGTGTGTGTGGTGGTGTGTGTTTCTGTGTGTGTGTCTCTGTGTCTCCGTGTGTGTCTCTGTGTGTGTATCTGTGTGTGTGTGTCTGTGTGTCTGTCTCTGTGTATGTGTGTCTCTGTGTTTCTGTGTGTGTCTCTGTGTGTGTCTCTGTGTCTGTATGTGTGTCTCTGTGTCTATGTGTGTGTCTCTCGGTCTATGTGTGTGTGTCTATGTGTGTCTCTGTGTCTCTATGTCTGTGTCTGTGTGTGTGTCTCTGTGTATGTGTGTGTGTCTCCATGTCTCTGTGTGTGTCTCTTTGTCTGTGTGTGTCTGTGTGTGTGTCTGTGTGTGTCTCTGTGTCTGTGTGTGTGTCTGTGTGTGAGTGTCTGTGTGTGTGTCTCTGTGTGTGTCTGTGTGTGTATCTCTGTATCTGTGTGTGTGTCTGTGTGTGTGTGTCTCTGTGTCTTTGTGTGTGTGTCTCTGTGTCTGTGTGTGTGTCTGTGTGTGTGTCACTGTGTCTCTGTCTGTGTGTCTGTGTGTCTCTGTGTGTGTCTCTGTGTCTTTGTGTGTGTCTGTGTGTGTGTGTCTCTGTGTCTGTGTGTGTGTCACTGTGTCTTTGTGTCTCTGTCTGTGTGTGTGTGTCTCTGTGTCTATGTGTGTGTCTCTGTGTGTGTCTCTGTGTCTCTGTGTGTGTCTCTGTGTCTTTGTGTGTGTCTGTGTGGGTGTGTCTCTGTGTCTGTGTGTGTGTCACTGTGTCTTTGTCTGTGTGTGTGTGTCTCTGTGTCTATGTGTGTGTCTCTGTGTGTGTCTCTGTGTGTCTGTGTCTCTGTGTCTGTGTCTGTGTGTGTGTTTCTGTGTGTGTCTCTGTGTCTGTGAGAAGAGCAGAAGGGATGGCCGAATGAGTTGAGCAACCCTCTCCTGCTTTGGGAGATTGGGGGATCCGAACCCATGGGTTTGTGGGTTCGAACCCTGGTCGAGTCAAACCAGTGACATAAAAATTTATACTTGTCACTTCCTAGCCAGCCACTCGCCATTATTAGGATAGGGCAAGGACTGATTGGCTCAGTGTCAGGATAATGTTACTGAGTGGGATATCAGGTCATGGTTCTGACAGCGTGGTCTCTCAGTGGGGCAACACTATAAAGTCACCATGAGTGCGCACTGTCACAAGTCGATACCCGTCCTGATATGACCTTAGATGATGCTAGGACGTTAAACAACATCCAGCAACCGGCTGACCCACATTACTACCCTAAGAAAATAGAGTAGTGTTTTGAACTTAAAGGTAGTGTTTTGAACTTAAGGATAGTGTTTTGAGCGTGGCCACAGTAGTGTTTTGAACTTACCATCAACCAGGTTCAAAACACTACCGTAGTGTTTTGAACCTAGGTTGAAAACACTACCGTAGTGTTTTTGTGGGGTAGTGTTTTGAACTTACTACACCGGTACCAGCTTGTGACAGTATGTACTCATGGTAAATTTATAGTGCTGCCCCACTGGGAAACCAGGTCGCTGGAACCATGACTCCCATTTCTCACTCAGTCACATTATCCTGACACTCAGCTAGCCACTATCCTAGTAATGTCGAGTGCCAGGCTAGGTAGCGACAAGTATCAACTCACCTTCATTTACTCAATATGGTTGTACGTCCTAGCAACTTATAAAGTCATCCTAGGACGAACTCAACCTCAGGGATGTTTAATTTGCAATGTTCCTGTATGTGCTCTGGTGGCGCGTTTTCTCTGAGACCGTTGTACTTTAATATAAATAATCGCGTGCGTTAAAGTTGCATAGTCCGATACTTTTGAGTTTCTGCCATTTACAAAGATGCTTGATTTTGTTATACTTTACCCTACTTTTAGTTTGAAGTAATTTTTATTATAAATGTATAATTATGGATATATTTAAAGTGATATTTGCTAAATTAATTCTGTCATGCATGTCAACATTCTAACAGTGACTCCATAGCCTTCAGCACTAACAGCTAGGCTATATTACATTGGCGTAGTATGCCCTCCTACGCAACAGCAAATGCTTAAAGTTACATAGTCCGATGGTTTTGAGTTTATGTAATTTTCTGAGATAAATATATTAAATAGATGGCTATAACCTACCATACTTTAGCTTGAAGTAACTTGTATTATAAAAGGTTAACTTTGGAGATATTTGAAGTACAACCATGCTGAATTAATTTTGGGAAGCAGGCCAAAACTCTGACACCATAGGCTTCTTCAGTAACAGGTTCTCTTAAATTGCCTCAGAATGTCCTTCTATGTTGCGACAAATATTTAACTGCACCAGTATTTATGTTAGATATGTAGGATTAAATCTAGATAATTGCTTTGGTTTTGAAAATTTGATATTTTCATCGGACTATTCAGCTTTAATAAGTGCAGCAATATCTAAGTTGGACATATAGGATCAAACTTAGGATATATAGGATCAAATTTGGGTATAGATGTTTTGGCTTTGACAAGTTGAGACATGTGTTGTATCTAACTAGGCAGCTTTAAACTAACAGATACTAGGGTTGTGCCAGTGTTGGTCTGCTTTTCAAGATTGTAACTAGGAATCTCCAGCAATCGCACTAGATCTAGATGTTTCAGTGGTTGTTTGTTGGGAGACCTTGATTTACATGCTATGTAACCATTAATGCGAACATTATTTCTAGATAAGCTTGTGGACGCGGGGACTGGGTGGTGGTACGAGCGCTGGCTTCCTGTGTGGAAAGTCGGGGGTTCGAAACCCAGTCTAGTCAAACTAATGACTTACATGTCGGTTAGGTAGCGACAAGTATCAATTTAGTAAAGTTTGACTCGGCTGGGATTTGAACTCCCTAGCAGTTGTCCTGCTGATTGGAACTATAATGCTGACAATAATACATTGTAGTAATATGTCTTGAACTCAAAAGTATGGAGCCACATGCGTCCGCCTGACTGCAACAGAGCCTACATGGTTGAATGGCAGAAATGTTAGATAAAAGATTCACCCGGTACTTGTAGTACACGGGTGAAGACCAGCCTTATATAAATACGGGCGAAAATAGCGTTAGTATGGAACAAGAAGTAGAATGCCTGGCACCAGTGTCAAATGGTTACTTAGATCAGAACAGAGTTGGTGAATGAGAGAGAATGCAAAAAGACAAGATGGCGGCCAGAGAACGCCATCGATTTCACTTTTAAATCTGATTAAACTAGATATTATATTATATTTTTCAACTCAAAGGTAGCGGGCTATCAATAAGACGTATGTAAAGAATAAATGTTGCTTCTTAGATTGTGAAATTAGGCTCTCATTTCCTTAACCCGCTTTTTCGACCGTTTTTATATAGGGTTGGTATTCACCCGTGTACTGCGAGTACTGGGTGAATCCTTTATTTACAGAAATGTGGGTTCTTTGATCATTCCCGACATACATAATCACTTAATAACTTATGATCACATGAATCATGAAAGAAAGCAACAATTTGGTCATAACAAATATGATACAACCACTGGAAACGAGTCAACACGGACAGCTGTTAAGTGAATGTTACCAAAGAATATTGATATAATACCTAATCAATTTGTACAATTTGTAGAAATAACCTCCTAAGTCACTTAATGTATGATATCTAATATACAACTAATATGAATCGATCCGAATCGTCAATAAATGTATGTATGTTCATTGAAAGTTTGTTACATCATTCATTGAAAGTAATTTAAAAGTATCCAATTAAAATCGGTTTAGCCTACTCATATTTAATAATGGATGTTTCTGTAACTAGAGCAAACGTGCTATAAAGGAAGGTCATTTGTTTGCAAGCTTTATTCGGTAACACTTGTTAAAGTTGCATCGCACAATATTTGTGAGTTTCTACCATATCTTTTAGATAAAGATATTAGACTGCTCTTTATAATCTACCTTTCTTTGCTCTGAAGTAACTTAAATGGCTAAATTCCTTGAGATATTTGAAGTGAAAACATGCTAAATTAATCTTGGTGTATATGTAAAAATGCTGGATTTCAGTCGTAAAAGTTGGACATAGAGGACCAAATCTCTAGTTACGTGTTTGGTGTTTGCTTTCGTCAGATTATGCAGCTATAAAATGTGCGTAATTATTTAGAAAAAGATAGGATAGTATCACTTTAACTTGAAAGAAAACAAAAAAGGTGATCACAGCCACCAAAACACAGTCGACCAGGCAACCGTCAAATGAAAATAAGCAAAAAGAAAAATATTAATATAATACTTTCCCAAATTGTTACATTGAAATAAATAAACCCCAGACCACACTGGTATCAAATACATGTATATCCTGCTTCGCGCTTTAGATACATTACTAAATATGCAGCGCTGAATCAAACAACGCTACACAGGATTATTATAACTAAAGGCCCTGTCACATTACGGCGTATGGCGGGAGCGTATTGAAAACCTACGTAAGTCGTGCGGGTGCCGGCCTATGATGACCGGTGAACTTTCGGGTGGGTTTGAGCATATGGGGGACCTATGAGGAGCGTACCAGGAGCGTATGTGAGCGTACTGTGAGATGTTTTGACGGCTTTGATTGGCATGTGGAGCGTATGCGTAGCGTATGCGTAGCGTATGCATAGCGTATGAGCATATGAGTAGCGTATGAGTCAAGATCGATGTCGAGACCTATGGCATACACTTGGAATACGCTGTGCATACGCTAGGAGTACGCTCCCATATGTAACTCGTAGGTTATGCGTACGCTACATACGCTAGAGATACGCTAGAGATACGCTAGAGATACGCTAGAGATAAGCCAGTGACGCAAGTTGAGCATATGAAAAACCTATGCCGGCGTACCCCTAGCGTACGAGGAGCGTATGCCGGCGTATGAGGAGCGTATGCCGGCGTATGAGTAGCGTATGAGCAGCGTATGGGCCATACACCCTCATAGGTCGAGATTTTTTGAGCATGCACAAACAAATTTGGACGATCGGATTTATGAAAGCGTATTGCGGCGTATGCCTCATAAGCTTCACATAAGCCGTCACCTGGCGGCGCATGAGTAGCGTATGAGTAGCGTATGCGTAGCGTATGAGTAGCGTATACGGCGTATGCTGACGTATATGACGTAACGCGCCTACGCCGCCATACGCTCCCGCAAAAAACCCTAATGTGACAGCCCCTTAACAAAGTAACATAAATAGAATTTGTTTGTTGGGGCTATACATCCTGGCAACATCTATGATGGTATCAGGACGGCTACCGACTTGTGACAGCATGTACTAGTGGTGCTGGCACAAGGCTGCTGGCACCATGACCTGATATCTCACTCAGTCACATTGTGTATGCTACTAGGTAACATGATTAAATAATTCACAACACAATGAATGTCACTATTGCATCGCCATTTAGCAGGTTTCAAATGTTACATGTCCAAGGTAATGGCCCTGTCACACTACAATGTAACAAGCTAACATGAGCCGACGTAGGTGAATTTTGGTCATTACGTTGAGGTACGGCGGGTTATGTCATGCTTTCGTAAGGCAGATGTTGAGTTACGTCGAGATACGTCAGGTTGCGTCGAGTTACGGCAGCACACATCAAGGTTTTGGAGATACCCAAAACTTTCGACGTAACTTGACGTGAAACAATTACATTGGGATGACGTTGCACTCACGTTACGCCGACAACGTGGCGGACATAGGAACACAATTACCTGGCCAGAACACTGGCTCCAGGGCAGGAAAGGAACAGCGGAATGTCCTCAAAGACTGGGTAAACTCACCAGTGGGATCAGGGGAATGCAGGAGAATATGATATGAATATATGAAGTGTGTGCACTGGGATATTTCTGTACTGTTGTGTCATCATTTCTGAAGTGTACAGTATGATATGCAAAAATGTGATATGTACAAATGTACTGTGTGATATGTAATAAATGTGATATGTAAAAATGTCATTTCTGAAATGTACTGTGTGATATGCAAAAATGTGAGATGTTCAGATATTATAGCTCGGTTAAATAAAAGATATCAATCTGTTATTGATATCAAACCTTAATGTATGTGTCAGTTATAATTGTGGGTGGGGAAAAAAGGGGGAATATAACTATCTTTAAGGGGGGGGGGCATTTGACACTGACAAATTTACATGTCAGTTATAAATTTGGTTGGGGGGATATTATTACCTTATTTTTAAGGGGGTCATTTAACACTGACAAATTTACATGTCAGTTATAAATTTGGTTGGGGGATATTATTACTTTATTTTTAAGGGGGCCATTCAACACTGAAAATTTATATGTCAGTTATATATTTGGGTGGGGAACATAACTTTTCAAGGAAGATTACTGTAATTAACGCTGACAAAATTTACATGTCAGTCATTTTAAGGGGGGAGGAGAGGAAAGTGTTTTCATACAATGCCATATGGGCAAAGGCCTTATTTATTTCAATTTTATTTGGGGGACTTGTGTATTACTTATTGTAATAATGATATGATAATCTTTACTAAGAAATACACTCAGAGACCAAAATCGCGTTCACAATACAAATAGTTTTTTATTTACAACAATTTTTACAGATTCCTCACACATACCAAATATATACATATGTACAGGCAGGCACACAATAAATACTGTCAGTGACACAGTAAAAAATAAAAGACATACAAATGAAAACAGAAAAAAGAATACCAAATATATACATATGTACTGGCAGGCACACAATAAATACTGTCAGTTCTGTTCACTTCAGTGTTCGGGTTTGACACGTTGGATATGCCCGACAGGCTGGACAGATTCAGGAATCAGTCTGTGGCACTCTGGTTGAGGAGCCACACCGACGTTAACGCGCAGCCACTTATACATATGTACAGGCAGGCACACAATAAATACTGTCAGTTCTGTTCACTTCAATGTTCAGGTTTGACACATTGGATATGCCCCAACAGGCCAGACAAATTCAGGAATCCGTCCATGGCACTCTGGTTGAGGAGCCACACTAACGTTAACGCGTTGCCACTTCACAATAAATACTGTCAGTTCTGTTCGCTTATCACTTATCACTTATCATGAAAATGAACAAATATAGTATTTAAACTTCTGCAGGGCTCTGGCCAGTGCTGCACGACTGAGCTGAGGAAGCCAAACTTGCCCATGATCCACTGATCCCTCTCAGTCCACTTGGGCGCCTCGTCACTGCTCTTCTTTTTATGCAGCCTGGTGTTGCTGTCCCGCATGGATTTGAACCTGTCCTGGAGATGTGCAGCGGTTCTCCCCATCTTCTGGGCCTGGTCCTCCCACAGCTTGCTTTTTTTGTCAGTCCTCCGGTAGTCGGTCAAGTTGACGTTCCATAGGTCCGGGGTGTCATGCAGAAAATCCAGCACCGCCTCCTCCTCGTCTGCAGTCAGAGTGCAGTCAAACTTCCGCCCCCTCATCTTGCCTGTTCCTTGCAGACGGTGTGAGTCGGAGGAGGTGGAGGCTGCAGACGATGCACAGGAATGCGGAGAAGATGGAGACAGGGACTGCGTGTCTATAGTGTCCTCTGTGTCCTCAGTCGGGTGAGCACGAGACGAGACCATAGGAGATGGTGGAGATGGTGCTGCTGCTGGTGATGTTGGTGGTCTACCAGTCATCCTCTTCCTCCCCTTCCCTCTTCCCCTCCCATAGTGGGGGTTTGAAGAACAAGTGGAAGTGGAGTTGGAGCTGGACGTGTCCTTTGGCGGTATGCTGGAGAAGTTGTAAGGAGAGAGAGCAACATCATCAATTTTGTCATGCTGTCGGTCGCAATGCGACAAAGACTGCTTTTATTTCTTAAGCGGTTGTGCATTTCATAAAAGCTGCTTGCAAAGTGTTGAAGTGCTGCTGGCTTTTGCAAGTTACTAGCAGCACTCTCTCGGGGAGCAAATAGAGGTCTCACACCAGTAAGAACACGTCAAGACAGGTGCAAACTATTTGTCCCTGCAGTGGCTGGTCAGGAGATGTTGGGAGTTCCAATCATCAGCGCCCTTAGTGCTGCCACAGAAGCATGGTTTTCTGTTAGGGTTTGCTCCCTTAGCCTTTGGTTCTATCAAGTACCTGTACACCACAAGGCAGTGGTTTAGAACTTTGCAAGGCAGGGGCGTCAAATTCCCTGAGGTATTTTAGCAGGTAGGTACTGCAATACCCGCATACCCAGAGAGCACCCTTATTCGGGTGCTTTTCCGTACATCGGCACATGTTTCGCTCACGTCAAGCGCGTTAAGCATGCGCTGTCATCACGCTGGCCACGCTGGACTCACGTCAACCCAACGCTAGTCTCTCGGTTGGTCGACGTCTACTCACGTCTGGCAAAATGGTCAAGTCGGACGTGGCAATGTTAGAGCAGGCGTGATCACACCAGCCCGACTCTAAGCCTCCGCTAATGTCACATGGAGTTTCGCTAGCCTCACGTTGACACAATTAATTATTCCTTTGTCCTCACTCGTTGAACCACGTTATAACTACGCTATACCGACATTACGCTCACATCAACTATGTGGCATTGACGTCCAACTTGGACCCGTATTTACATATTTCGCCGAGAATTTCTACGCGTAAAATCTATTTTCACGTTGCCCCTACATTGGCGCGTTACGTCGTAGTGTGACAGGCCTATAAGTTAGATATGTAGAATCAAATCTAGATAATTGTCTTGGTTTTGAAAATGAGATGTTTTCATCGGACTATGCAGCTTTAAAAGTGAGTCCGGGGAGTGATGAGTGCGTGACACGTTCGCTGGGGCCGGGCAGCCCCTGTGGCGACGGGAGTCACATCCCGCGTGGTCGCACTCATCTCGCAACGGCGACTCGCTGACCGGAGCCCCGGTGGACAGAGGCGGACAGAGGCGGACAGAGGCGGTCAGAGGAGGACAGGCGCGCCGCATTCAGCAGCAGGTAGGTCGGACACAGACCGCCGGGTATACTACTACAGTATAACCCCGTTAAACCAAACTTGAAGGGACCCTAGAAATTTGTTTGGATTAACCGATCATTGGTTTAACCGAGCTTTGACTTTGACTTTGACTTGGCTTTGGCAAAAACTTTGGTGGATTATGAATGTAATATACAGTACAGCCCCGTTAAACCAAGCTCGGTTAAACCAAACGATCGGTTAATCCAAACTTTTTTCGGTGGCTCGGCAAAATACTACCATTTATCATATAAAAAAGTTGGTTAAACCAAAGTCGGCTAATCCAAAGTATCAGTTAATCATTGTCGGCCTCAGGCCACTTCAGGTACAGTTAAACCAAACTTTCATGTGGTTTTAAGGTCATCTGAGAGTTTTTTATATGATAAATGTTAGTATTTTGCCAGGTCGCCGAAAAAAGTTTGGATTAACCGATTGTTTGATTTAACCGAGGTTGGTTTAATGGGCTTAAACTGTATATACATAAAGAACAATAATCATAGTGTCCACATACATTGTACATTCATAATGCACCCCCGGTTTTGCCAAAGCCAAGTCAAAGTCAAAGCTTGGTTAAACCAATGATCGGTTAATCCAAACAAATTTCTAGGGTCCCTTCAAGTTTGGTTTAACGGGGTTATGCTGTACAATGTATGTGGACACTATGATTATTGTTTTATATGCATATCCAGTTCAGCCCCATTAAACCAAGGTCGGTTAAATCAAATGATCAGTTAATCCAAACTTTTTTCGGCAACCCGTCAAAATACTACCATTTATCATATAAAAAAAAGTCTCAGATGACCTTAAAACCACATGACGGTTTGTTTTAACTGTACCAGAAGTGCCTGGGGCTGACAATTTTGTTTGGATTAACCAATACTTTGGATTAACCGACTTGGGTTTAACCAACTTTTTTATATGATAAATGGTAGTATTTTGCCGGGCCGCCAAAAGAAGTTAGGATTAACCGATTGTTTGGTTTAACCGAGCTTGGTTTAACGGGATTGTACTGTAGTAGTACTAGTAGTAGTAGTAGTAGTAGTAGTAGTAGTAGTAGTAGTAGTAGTAGTAGTAGTAGTAGTAGTAGTAGTAGTAGTAGTAGTAATAGTGATAGTAGTAGTAGTACTACTATTATTGTACTTTGTAGTAAGTAACCACTGGAAAGTCAAGCCAACAACATTCGTTGATGTATTTTCTCACATTTCTAACCATAGACAGTAGTATATGTCTTCTAAGGAAAACTCTGCATCCAGTCAAAATGTTGTCCTGATATAGCACGACTCGTGTCCTGTCATCGAAGCGACAGTTAAATGAGCCCTCCCCCCATCCCCCCCCCCCTCCCCCCCAAAAGAGTTAATTCAGGGAATCTTTGTTCACACAGGAATCTGACTACCGTATATGTCCCAATAGAAGGACGCTACCCAATAGAAGCACACACTCCCATTTCAAGATTGAAAGCATGCACAAATGTACGATAATATTCAGACTAAATGCACATCAAATAAGACAATCCCACTTTAATTCAGATGCACGACAAAAACAAATTAAAATATATGATCATATTCAGACTGAATGCACATAAAATAAGACAATGCCACTTTATTTCAGAGGCACAACAAAAACAAATCCATGAAATTCTTTAACTTTGAATAGACGCGTATCCATGTGTCTGCAGTCGCGCAGTGCGCGCCTATTGGGACAGTACTTGCCTTGTAGCTCACCGCGAACCCACGCCTTCGCATGATAGCTATCACCACTCTCTCATATCCTATCGCCTCCTTACTCTTTCCCACTAAACAAACATCATGGAATTAATTCACGACACTACCGCTTCCGAAACAGATCTATCACTCAGACCCACGAAGAATCTGATTATTGTACTCGCAGGGTTTGCGTTCTTCAAGTTATTGTAGCTCACCACGAACCCAAGCCTTCTTAGGAGAGCTATCATCACAACAAACTAAGTAGTCAGAGAGTCTAGAAAATACGTAAGGGCTTGAGGACAGGCCTAAACAAAGACGGTTGTCTATGAAGAACCTGCCCCCCCCCCCTCCCCACACACACACACACTCTGCCGATTTAATACTAAATCTTGCCTTATTCTATCATGGGGATGTGTCGACAGTACGATGTACGCATTCTTTATATCGAGTGTACACATGCAATGAACGTCCGTGTCTTATTTTGGTAGATCATGGGATTCGAACCCACGGGTTGCTCTGGCCAGCCAGCAAAGTGACACTAATGTTTCAGGTATACGATGATGGCATACTTCAGTGCTACAAACAGGATGTGTCCCTTGCTCTTCTTACCCGGCATCCTCTTCTTCCTGTGCTACCAGGCGGTGCACTCATATTCACAGGGTGAGTAGCTATCATTTGGCATTAGTCCTAGTTTAAATAGAAAAACATTAGTGTTACTTTTCTGGCTTGCCAGAGCAAATTAAAATATTGTAGCTGGCTCCTTCCATCTCTCCCTCTCCTTCTCCCCCTTCCAACGCAACCTCTCTCTCTATATAGTTTTAATAAACACACATGGTATACACAAATACATATATGTACATATATATGTATATATGTTCCACTCTCATGTTCACTAGAGAGTGCCCCTCTTGTTTCAATATCCTGTTCCACTCTCATATTCTACTCTCCTATTCCACTCTCTTGCCACTCCCTAGTGACTCTCCTGTTCCACTCTCCTGTTCTACGGTCCTCTATCAATCTCCTGTTCCAATCTCCTGTTCCACTCCCCTATCACACTCTCCTGTTCCACTCTCATATCCCACTCTCCTGTCCCACTCCCCGATCCCACGCTCCTGTTCCACTCTCCTGTTCCACTCCCCTATCCTACTCTCCTGGTCCACTCTCCTGCCACTCCCTAATGACCTTCCTGTTCCAACTTCCTGTTCCACCCTCCTGTTCCACCCTCCTGTTCCATTTTCCTATTCCACTCTCCTGTCACCCTCCAGCCACTCTCCTGTCACCCACTAGTCACCTTCCAGCCACTCTCCTGTCATCCAGTAGTCACCCTCCAGCAACTCTCCTGTCACCCACGAGTCACCGTTCAGCCACTCTCCTGTCACCCACTAGTCACCTCCAGCCACCCTCCTGTCACCCTCCAGCCACTCTCCTGCCATCCACTAGTCATCATCCAGCCACTCTCCTGTCACCCACTAGTCACCGTCCAGCCACTCCCCTGTCACCCTCCAGCCACTCTCCTGCCACCCACTAGTCATCCTCCAGCCACTCTCCTGTCACCCTCCAGCCACTCTCCTGCCACCGACTAGTCACCCTCCAGCCACTCCTGTCACCCACTAGTCACCCTCCAGCCACTCTCCTGTCACCCAGTAGTCACCGTCCAGCCCCTCTCTTGTCAGCCTCCAACCACTTCTGTCACCCTCCAGGCACTCTCCTGTCACCCTCCAGCAACTCCCCTGTCACCCACTACTCATCCTCCAGCTACTCGCCTGTCACTCTCCTGATACTTCTCTCTCACACTCCCCTCCCTCTCCTGCCACATCTGGCTGTCTCCTCATTGCAGACCCGATGGCTGAGTTCAATGTCCGCACCAAGAGGGTGTTCTTTGACGAGCCTTTCGACGTTGACATCACGCTGAGCTCCCTCCATCCTTTGGGCAGGCAGGTCATTGTCAGGTGAGCAGCTCGATACCCCGGGATAACAATAGCCCCCCCCATCCCCAACACCCCCTCCACCCCTGCACAGCTCCATTAGGCCCCAGTTACACTATGGCTAGTGTTTGTTTGTGACCACTTGGCAGCAAAATCCAGCAACCCCCTTGCAACCTTGCGATCAAAGCAGAAAAACAAGGTGGCTATGTGTATTTTAACATAAATTGCATCAAATTGATATAGATACAAATACTAAATAGATTTTGGCATAAATAATGATATACCATAATTAAGTAGCAACGGCTAGAGAATTACTGGGGGTTAGGTACCCACAATAGAATTATTGGGGGTGGGGTAGGGCCACGTATCTAGATTTGTGTCTGCATATCAAACTTAGATACTGGTGCACTTATTAAGTATGTGTTGCTGCGTAGAAGCGCAATTTAATAGAACCTGTTACTGCTGAAGCCTATTATGTCAGAATTTATTTACGTTCATGCAAGAAATGTTTGTGAATGTTTTCACTTCATATAACTCAAACAATGCATATATTTTCATTTTCCAGATTTATTCTCTATAGCAAATCAAGGGTGGTCATCAGCAGGCCCGAGTTGGTTATATTCCTGGAGGTGATGGGTACTCTGACAATGACCATCCCCAACATGCCGGAGAAGGTGTTTGCCCTGCAGATAAGTGACACAAGCGACAATGCAGTGCCTGGTCTAAACAGCGTCATGCTCATCAGTGCGCGCAGGAATATCGGTAAGTAGATTTGTGTCTTTGCTAGAACATCTGAGGTCATATCAGGATGGGTACTGACTTGTGACAGTGCACACTCAGGTGACTTTATAGCACTGCCCCACTGGGAGACCTGGCCACTGCCCAAGTTCTCATTCAGTCAGTCACATCATCCTGATACTGAGCTAACCAGTCCTTGCCCGATCTTAGTTATGCCAAGCGCCAGGCTAGGTAGCGACAAGTATTAATCTTTTACGTCATTGATTTGACTCGGACCAGGGGCCGTATGCAGGAGTCGGTGGTATTCGGTGTTAGCAAGCCAAAACGGTGGTAGGCGGGAATTTCCCGGTTAGCGGCGAAAAATGGTATGCACGAGGCGGTGATAGGCCTAACACCAAAACCTTAACCGGTGCTACCTTACCCCTGATAGATAGGAGGTATAGCGAGTTCATTAGGCCCAAATCTATTCAATGGTGTCATATTTAACAGAATTACATACGCAATAAGTGAAATTTGATCAAATTAACCCTAAATTTGAAGCGATATTAACGCTGCCACCGGATCAGCGGCGATATTAATATTAATATTTTCAAATCGACGAATGTAAAGTAAACAAATCGCCGCCGCCGCATCGACGTCGCTTTCCATACTGGCGGCGGCAGCGGTTGCTTGCATTCGTCGGTTCGAAAATATTAATATCGCTGCCGTTGCGGTGGCAGCATTAATATTGCTTCGAATTTAGGGTTAATTTCATGAAAATTAACTTATTACATATCTAATTCTGTTAAATATGATAGCATTTAATATATTTAAGCCTAATATATGGGTAGAGTCATTTGTGTATCTGGGCCATTTAATAACTAGTGATGGCGGATGTGAAAGAGAGATTAAACAGAGAATAAACATTGCCAAAACAACATTTCTAAAGATGCAGAAAGTACTAACATCTAGAGACATCAATATAAAAACAAGACTCCGACTGCTAAAATGCTATGTGTGGTCTACACTTTTATATTGCTGCGAGACATGGACTTTGAAGAAAGCAATAACAACAAAGCTCGAGGCATTTGAAATGTGGCAATACAGAAGAATGTTAAAAATTCCAAGGACAGCAATGATAAGCAACGTGGAGGTCCTAACAAGAATGAAAATAAAGAGACAGATAATACAAACAATCAAAAACAGAAAAATTAAATACTTTGGCCACATGATACGACACCAGGAATCACAGAGAAGAATACTGGAAGGGAAGATAGAAGGGAAAAGACCAAGAGGGAGAAGGAGAACAACATGGATGGACAACATCACTGAGTGGACAGAAATGAGCTATGCGGAATGCGTGAGAGGAACGAATGACAGGAAGAGATGGAGGTCCATTGCAGCCAACCTTCTTCGAGAAGACGGCACCCATTGATGATTGATGAATATATGGGTACAGATGCAGAGGGATTTCCCAAATCTATAAATAAATTCATGTTTAGCTATAATGAAAGTGTTACGCGCTCCTGCATACCACTTAACACATTTCCCGATGTCGGTGATAGCTAAACGGTAACAGGCTGTAACACCAAACCCCGCTAACACTGACTCCTGCATACGGGCCCAGGATTCAAATCCTTCTGAATGGGAAGCCAGTATTCTTTCTAATTCAGCCACCGTCGTATATATGTAGAATCAAATTTAGATCATTTAAAGTGTTTAGATGTGTGGGGTTTTCTTTAATTAAAAAAAAGTTGATACTTTCATTGGACTATGTAACTTTAATTGCCATTCTTTGTACTTAGTGAGACCCATAAGTATACCAAAGAAAAGAGTTCCATTCTGTAGAGAAAGTTAGCAGTACTCTGTTATTGGATTATTTGGAGTTGACAGTTTGTCAGTTAAATGAAATAAACGCAATTTGTATATTTGTACATTGAAAAATTATCCACACACGGCAGTGATCAATCAAACATAGATGTCAGTCTACTGATGTCGTTCAAGTCAGGTAGCACTGCAAAGTAGTTCGGGAGTCCCTGTTTTCGGCTGACCCCAACGGCAACTGCCTGATGCAGGTCCACAGTCCCTTATCCGAAATCCTTAGGGCCAGTAGTAATGCAAAATTCAGATTTTTGTTTTCGGATTTCAGAATAAAAGTATTCATCAAACATTAATACTGCAGTTAAAACATATGGATATTCACACTAAATAGGATAAATAAAGACTATAAAAACTATTACAGTTTATGAGCAAGGTAATGTGATATATGCGTAATAGACGTCTAGACCTGTGGTTAATATATGTTAATGATATGCAGGGTTGGGGACAAAGAGATATGCAAATGAGATGACATCATGGAAAGTTTAGCCGGCGGGTCAAGCGTGCCCTATGCCGTGAATAAACCGTTCAGTATCCAGAAGTCAAAGTGTTCAGATGTTGTACTTTCACAGGTAATATGTCGATACATGAAATAATGGGATAATTATAGAACAGATATACTGTGATAAAACAGTTGGTTTAACTTATACTAGCCTATTATAGTTGATGTATATAGGCCTACTGTACATAAAGAGTGGACACACTTCTGTTTTGGGAACTTTTCGGATTGCAGAATTTCGGATAAGGGACCTGAACGAACCTGTATGAACCTGTATGACCCTGTACATGTTGGTACCTAGCCTGGCGACGGCATTACTTATTACTATAGATATATCCAGTGACGCCTGCTCGTAAACGCCCGTCCACACACTGACACATTCCCCATTGCGGTTGATTGGCTGTCACCTATAGCGGCGCATGCGTCTACCTACCGGATGTACGTTTAAATGAAATGTGATGCATTAACCTGACACGCGAACCAAGCCGTTCAGTTATGTATTCACTCACGCAACCATCTAAGTAATTAAAGCTGTCCAGCCCTATAAAAGCATCAGATTTCCGAAATTAGAACGATTATGTAGATTTGATTCTACGTATTTACCTTAGGTACTGTATTGCTACATAGGAGGATGTATGTACTAAGTCAATTTAATAGAACCTATTGCTACATAAGCATATATGGTGTAAGTTTTGATGCGCTTGCCAAAATTAATTTGGCATGTTTGGACTTCAAATATATCCAAAGTTAGCCAGTTAAAATAAAAGTTACTTCAAAGTAAACTGAGGTAGACATAAGAATGGACACAATAATATTATATTCTTTTTTTTTTTTTAACCGGGACAAAGTCAAAAGCATCGGACTATGCAACAGCCGTATATTCAGTTTAGACAACACTGGACACGCTGATGTTGAAAGTGAGATCCAATATGTATATATATATATATATAAGCTCGGAACTAAGTTTCTTACTGATCAAACTTTTCTCGGCACCATCTCGGGTAGGTCGAAATGGTGCAGAGTAATTTGCAGTGTAAGTGGGGTTTATGACTTTGAAACCAAAGGGGGAGCCGTAAAGTATAAACTCCCTGTCATAAACTACAGATCCTCAGAAGAAACATTCACAGATAATGCGACAAGGTTTGAACTGTGCCCTGTTGGGGCCTATATAACGCGCACATGTACAGGTAGCCTTCATACAGGCCATAGAAACAATTAATATAATAGGCTTGCCTGAAGGGTTGAGTTTATCGAAGGCAGTAACATGAACGCTGTAAAGAACAAGAACCCCACATCTGACACCATGTAAAGAACAAGATGTTAACACCGCAAGTACTGATTCACAACTGGTTTATTTCTTGATCTACCATTGTCACTTTGGCTATGTTATGTCATAAGGGTTGTGGGCTCTTGCACTGGGCTCGGAGGCTGCGAGACCATACCGTCATATCGGCGAGATGCAACTCGCATATATTACAAACGGTACCCTCCACCCAAGACAAAGAGAGCCAATTACAAGTGAATAGTGGGAAGTGTGGCATACCACCTGTTGCAGGGCCTTGGTTTGCATGGTCAGACAGTGGCTCGTCAACGATAACTGATGAGTCAACGGCAGATTTGCTGTGACAGACACAAGTGTGAATGCGGTTGCCAGCTGTGCTACATGCACGGTCATTACAATGGGCGGCCAAATTATGGGGGCCAACAAAATCATGCCCAGGGCTGTGAACTATATCACTTGAAACACGTTCATCACAAAGAACAGGTTTATCAAACACAAGTCCCCAAATCACACAAATGGGAAAGTTGGGGGGCTGGTAATCGGGAAAGGTAACCGGCGTTGGACATGCAGCACAATTTGCCAAAATGCTAGGATCTAACTGTAAATTAGTATGGCGATCCCCCAAACACAATTTCAGGACGTGTCAAGCCGGACCACCGACAGACCCCTAATCTTTTGAGTATTTGCTCCTTACTGCCGCAGCGGGAGCACCAGTGCCTGTAATTACAGGCGCGATCATCCCTGCTGCAGCCCTCAACTTTCTTGAAGGAGAAGCATGGCTTCTTTCCATCTTTAATGAACAGCTGCCTAGGCCGACTCTGGCTACCTCTCCCCGAGACAGTACCTCCCCCAACCCCCTGTTTCCTCATGTACTCGAAAGCATAGTACTTGAGGGCTACTTCGGGGTTGCCCGAGGAGAAAGCTTCATACCCTTCAAAGATAGCAAGCTTGCGGTTAGCAAGGTCGTAATTAATGTGCGTTTTTTCAAAGAAAGTTCCCGACTTAGCTTTGCCAGCGAAATAGCCTAAGTGTTGGAGGATGCGCAACAGCTTGTGGCCGTCCGTCTCTTTAGAGGCTACCACCCAGTTCACAGTGGCCTCGATTAGTTCAAATGGCGAAAGTTTTTTCACATCCCTCCCATCCTCCACGTGCCTGCGGAGTGACCACTTACTTCTAGCTTTCCTCTCTCTGCTGGCTGAGCGGTCGTCTGATGAAGTGGAGCTCGATGCCCGGTGTCGATGGTGGTGCCTCCTTCGGTCGCGTGACGGCGACCGTCGCCTCGTCGCTCTACGTCCATGCCAATGTTAATCTCGCTACGCCGTCCTCCAACTCCCGCTCGTTCTTTTCTAATTCGGCGAGCCGCTTCCGCCTCTGAAGCTTCTTGATGCAAGCATTGATTTCCCGTTCCTCGACGTCGATACAGTCGTCCACCTGGACGACTGATGTTTGCTCGACCATTACGGTAGTCCCGCCTTCCGCCATCTTGTCCGATTTTGAAGTCGACTGCGTCATCCGTTTTGTCATCTCTCGGTATTTGCAAGCGTCGTTAACAGGTTTGAGATGCACGAGGCTACAGAAAGCACAGTAGGCCTTTGGCATCGCCTGGATATTTGGTTGAACCGTAGGGACAAAGCGTAGGGACAGTGAACTGTTGCGACAGTATACAGTTTTGAATTGAGCTCATGGTTTCATCGTCTCGCGATGATTGCAGATATCCTTGACAGGTTAGAGATGCACATCAGTACAGAAAGCCCAGTATGCAATTGATTATCACCAGGATATTAAGTAGATCCGTAGAGACAAGCCGTAGAGACAAACCGTAGAGAAAAGTTTTGAAATGTGCTAAGTGTGGCTACACTGCCTGGTCGAGACACACTGAGGTGACCAGCGCCACCTAGCGGATTGGCCGAGTAGTATCCTGCGAACCCCCCAGGAGCCCCTGGGTGGCAGCATGGTGCAATTCCGTTTCATCCGCATATACGTAGTATATACATGGGTATATATATATATATATATATATATTTAATATACATATTTATTATAAATGAATCTAGAGGCTTCAGCAATAAATTGACTTATTAATATTCCCTTCCAATCAGCAATGCATGCATAGTCCGATGGTTTTGAATTTCTGTCATTTTCTGAGACAAATATATTAAACTGATTGTTATAATCTACTTAACTTTAGCTTCAAGTACTGTATATTTTAAATGGCTAAGTTTTGAGATATTTGAAGTATAAACATGTAAAATTAGTTTTGGCAAGCATGCCAATCTCTGACCCCATAATCTTTAGCATTAACTGATTCTATTAAATTCCCTCTCTAATCCCTTATATGTAGCAACAAATGTTTAATAAGTGCATCAGTATCTAAAGTTAGATATGTAGAATCAATTGTAGATATTTGTTTTGGTTTTGAAAATTTGATACTTCACCAGACTATGCAGCTTTAATAGGTGTACCAGTATCTAAGTTAGATATGTCAGATCATATCTAGTGAAGGGTTTTGGTTGCGAAAATTTGAAACTTTCATCGTACTATGTGTAATATATGCGTAGTAGACGTCTAGACACGTCTGTAAGATATGCTAATGAGATGACATCATGGAAAGTTTAGCCGGCGGTTCACTGAGCCCTGGACGGGAATATACCATTCAGTATCCAGAAATCAAAGTGTTCAGACGTTGTACTTTTACATGGTGTCAGATGAGGAAGAATGCCGCCCGCTAATACACTGCCGGGTTTGCGGCCGCCTGGTCAGCTTTTCCTCAGCAGCAACACAAGGTTGAACTGGAAAGATGGATCAGAGCATATGACATATACGCCACTGCTGCAGGTGTCATATTGAAGACAGAATGAGCGCAATGCTGCATCTTTCTTCACATCGCTGGCGAAGAAGCACAAAATGTTTTCGCCAATATGTCCATCGCGCTCGCTGACCGAGACAGGATCGGACCACTGACAGAAGCATTCCAGACATATTGTGTAGGCAAGTGCAGTTTGATAATAACAAGGTACAAGTTTAATTCACATAATCAAGCTACAGAAACTATGGCCACATACATCACGGCGCTGAGAGACAAAGTAAAGGATTGCGAATACGGGTAAGTGGAGGAGTCGCTGTTGCGCGATCGGTTGGTGGCTGGCGTTAAAAACATTAATTTGCGTAACAAACTGCTGCAAACTGCCGAGTTAACTCTGGAGAAGTGTGTGAGTATGTGTGAAATGAGTGAATTCAGTTCGGATCTGTTGGAGGACACCAAATCAGATGTTGAAAGTAACGAAATTGATTTTCTTAAGAACTATGCTACTGCGCATACCGGTGCACCGGCGGTCCAGTCATTGGGGATGCCATCTTGGAAATCGCCATCTTGGAATTCTGGCCGTGCCGGTGCAGGGGAGTTCAAGATCCGCTGCCAAAACTGTGGATACGAACACCGCCGGGGAGTCTGCCCAGCGAAAGGCAAAGCTTGCATAGCCTGCGAGAAGATCGGGCACTTCGGTAAGGTCTGCCGGAGCAGACTGGGCAGGGTCAACAAATTGGCCGTCGAAGAGCCCGACCCTCACAATGCTGAGCAAGACCCGGATCCGGCGGAGGTCAATGTGTTGACAACGGATCTGTTTGTTGGTGCCATTGACCGCGGTGCCGAGCAAGACGCCGAGCTGTGGTACGCGACCGTCCGAGTGAACGGTCGTCCTGTCAAGTTCAAGCTCGACACTGGGTTGGAGGCAAACAGGCTCTGAGGAACATCTTCGACAGAGTCACACCGGGGCGGCTGACAAACACCCGGTGTTCGTTGGTCACGTTCTCGGGGCATCGGATCACTCCCGACGGTGAGGCGTCGGTTGACGTGAATGGCAGAGACTTCAGGTTCCAAGTGGTGCGGAACTGTCAGCCTATTTTGGGGAAACAGTCTTGTGTGACATTGAACCTGTTGGTGCGTGTCAACGAGGTGCACTCTGCTGTGCCGATGAACATTTCCAAGCCAAACAACAGTCCCAGCGCCCAGGCTGAACAGCTGGTAAGCGAATACAAAGACGTGTTTCAAGGTTTAGGTTTGATCAAAGCAAATGCTGTCATTCATGTTGATAAATCTGTGCAACCTGTTATAGATCCGCTTAGAAGAATCCCATTTGCAATTCAAAGTAAAGTAAGTAGTGAAATTGATTGCATGGTAGAAATGGGTGTAATAGTTGAGCAGGATGAACGTACCAGGTGGGTTAATTCTATAACTATTGTAAAAAGAACAAATAAGATACGGATTTGTCTGGATCCGACTAAGTTGAACAAAGCGATAAAGAGAGGGCCTTTCCCTACCAGATTCACGTCTATTGCGCATATATCACATCCCCCCCTTAAAGTATTTCTGAAACAGGCAATGTTTCAAAATGACCATCAACATACACAAACATATCAGTCAAACGAATGCAACAACAAACATAAATGCATACTTAACTTAAACACAGGTCCTAGCAAATGTCTGAGCGCACTATGGCACTGAAGTCCTTGAAATGTCCGGCATTATAGCCTCCATGTTATACATCGTCCATAAACACAACACACACCAAACTGCAGCTGAAAAACAACTTAATCCTATCATGCATATGTGTCGCGTGTACACACCCAGTCCAACTGACCCACTACAGTTCTAACCTGCTCGCCGGCCTAATCAGCCGACCTGACCTACTTAGATTAGCCGCACTGTTTACATTCGGCAACGATGCTGACCTACTCTGGGTCTGCCCGACTGGTTCGGGCCTCCCCCCCTCAGGCACCCTTATAATCTGGACTCGATTTCTATACAACATATTACCTGCCTCCTTCAAAATTTGATACTCTCTCCCTGAAATACCCGTACGACCTAAAATAACCCCTTTTTTCCATTCCCCTGCATGATTTTTGTATTTTCTTTTGTCCCCAACTTTCTTAGGTTTGTGCAGCTTACCACATTTCTTGTCATGAAACACTTTCTGGCTTTGTTGCCTTTTCGCTGTCTGCACTTTCTTTGGATTTTGTGTTTCAGGTATTAAAATTTCTTTCGCCATCGGCAACCTCCCTCTCAGCCTTCTGCTCATGAGCAGCTGAGCCGGAGATGCATCTAAGATGGGCAAAGGAGTGTTCCGATAGTTCAACAAAGCTAACTGAAAGTCTGCATTTGTTTTCTCACACTTCTTCAACATGTCTTTTACCGGTTGCACAAACCTTTCCACCTGGCCATTACTGCGTGGATACTGCGGACTGGAATACACAGCTTTAAAACCATAGTGTTGTGCGAACTCCCTGTACTCATGGCTCTTAAATTGCGGACCATTGTCCGAAATGACCTGACGAGGAATACCGTCCCTTGCAAAATTATCCTTCAACGCCTCAATGACCGTGACAGACGACGTATCACCTAACAACGTTACCTCTGGATATTTCAGGTAATAATCTACAGTTATCAGGTAATTTTTATGGTTTAAGTCAAACAAGTCTGCACCTACTTTTTCATACGGTTGACAGGCTATCGGGTGACTAATCAATGGCTCATTATGCAAACTTTTGCGGTTGTTTTGGCAAGTGTCACACCGACTGACCTGATCCTCAATTTGTTTGTTTATGTGAGGCCAAAACATGCAGTCTCGCGGCAGCTGCTTGGATTTTGTCACACCCAAATGTGTTTTGTGTAATGCCTCAATCATTTCACCGGAGACCCGAAGGAACCACCACCCGATTGCCTTTCATGACCAGATTGTTTTATACCGTTAACTCGTCTTTGTGTGGGATCTACTGTCTCAGACACGGCGGTGTCTGTATGCGTGTAGTGTCCCACCCATCTTCAATGTGCGTGATCAACATGGACATGGACACATCCTTTTCATACTCTCTGACAATCTTCCTCAACAAACTTGACGATTGCATGTCCACTGCGGCAACACAGAACGTGAAATCGAACAGGCTACCCTGACCTACATTGGCACTATGTGCCCTGGACAACGTGTCTGCAAAAAACATCAAAGAACCCTTCACATGACATAGCTGAATATTGTAATTTTGCAAACGCATTCGCATTCTCTGCATCTTGGCCGAAAGTTTCTGAATCGGTTTCTGCATTATCGCCACCAACGGCTTGTGGTCCATCTGAACTTGAACTTCCTTGCCAAAGATATAGTCATGAAACCTCTGGCATCCGAAACATATGGAGAGCATTTCTTTCTCAATAGTGGCATAGCCACACTGCGCCGAGTTAAGCCCACGAGATGCGAGTGCGATTGGCTTGTCATCTTGCATTAATACGGCACCCAAACCTGACTGACAAACATCTACTTGAATAACAATGGGTTTCTTGACATTGTAATACGACAAGACAGGAGCAGTTCTTAACTTTTCCTTCAATTTATCAAATGCGCCCTGCTGTTCGGTTTGCCAGTGCCACGCCACATCCTTAGCGAGGAGTGTGCGCAGTGGTTTGGCAATCTCGGACATGTTCGGTATGAACTTATGCACATACCCAACCATGCCCAGGAACTGTTGGATGCCTTGTTTGTCGCATGGCTCTGGCATGTCTATGATTGCTTGTATTCTGTCTGGATCAGGCTTCCCACCCTGTTGGGTAACTTGATGACCTACATACTTTACTGTATTTCTGCATAGCAAAGATTTTGTCTCATTTAATTTGAGATTTACCAACCTAGCTTGGTCCAACACGGCCTTGAGCCTCTCATTGTGCTCCTCCACTGTTGACCCATATACCAAAATGTCATCTGTGACTATCCCGATACCGGCTACGTCGCCCATGACACGGTGCATTTCCTGAATAAAAATGTCACCAGCTGTTTTATGCCAAAAGGCAGGCGGGGGTATCTGTACCAGCCCCACGGAGTGTTAAATGTGCACAGACGCAAACTTTCCTCATCTAATTCTATTTGCCAATACCCTGTCATTGCATCCAAAACTGAGAAATATTTTGCATCTGCCATCTTGGCAATAATTTCGTCAATTGTTTTGGTAGGGCGTGAATAAACCATTAAGTATCCAGAAGTCAAAGTGTTCAGACGTACTTTCACAAGTCAGAGGGTGAGTCAGTGGGTGTGTACGTATGTGGGTGGGTGCGTGAGTGAGTGAATGAGTGAGTAGTTTCGTGAGTGAGAATACTGATTGTAGTGTTGGGTCAAAAACTGTATTTGGGATTTGAAATAAGGAATTTCTTCCTTATCAATGGGAGAATTATTGTTTTTGATGTAGTGTTTAGTTATTCCCTTCTCCCTCCTTTAAAAAAAAATCAAAACAAAAAGAAGAACAAATTGTAGGAGTAAAATAGCCGACGCCCCCCTGTTAACAAGATGTCAGAAGAATAACTGCATGGTGTTATTTACTTCTTGCAATAATCTGATTCACATTTTTCAACGTATTGACATAGAAAGCTGTGGTCCGCCTATCCCACACACATCCTGTTACTTAGTAATGGCGGGAGCGTATTGTCATAGATACTCAGAATGTGGAAGGCCACATCACACGGCGTCATGTATTGTGTAATTTCTATTTAAAAAAAGATCGTCTAAAGCCCCGTTCACACTGGCGAGTTAAAACGATTAATTTAAATCGACTTGTATAGTTCGACTCACATTTGCCGTGTGGACGCTACGCTAAAGCGATGTATGTGTGAATCGCTTCATCTAGTTCACTGCAAGTAAACCACCTAGCGAGGTAGTATAGATGAAGCGATGTAGCTGGTTCCTGGGCAGTGATAGTGTAAAATAGCAGTGCTTGCCAGATACAGGCTCAGGTGTAACTATTGCTAGTGCCCAGCAGTGTTAGGGCCTGATTAGGCCGAAATCTATTGAATGCGATCATATTTAACAGAATTACATCCGCAAATAATGAAATTTAATTAAATTAACCCTAAATTCCAAGCGATATTAACGTAGCAGCTACATCGGCGTCGAATCGGCAAGTGAAAACTAAACAAATAGCAGTGCTCGCCAGGTACAGATGGGGATACTTGCTCATGCGCAGACATCGATTTCCGCCTTAGACAGCTCCATGTGTGGACATGACACTAGTTCGCCTCATCTAGTTCGCCGTATCTAGTTCGGCCTAAAGTTGTGCTGTGTGAACGGGGCTTAAAAGTATTATGTGTATACCGGATGGGATCGGTTAGCCACATTGGTAAGAGCGCCTCCCGAAACCAGGCCGAGCCAACCCATAGAAATAGACAGTTCTATGGTTAAACCAATGACTTACAAAGTTGATACTTTCCCACCTCAGAATCGGGATCCAAATTTGTGAAGGAAAGTCAAAGTTAATTTTTCATTATTGTTTTTTTTTATGGCAAACGCAGCAGCATTCGGGTTCGCACCGATCTGTCCATGGATCGATCCATTTGCCGCATTCGCATTCGCATTCGCGTTCGTATTATCATTCGGGTACATGGAAGTACCACTATTCCTTTACATGCTTTTCGATTTTTTTGCCGCATTCGCATAACACATACCACGTATATGGAATCTTAGCTTTAGTCTGATAATCCACAATCTCTGGCTATAGAGTTGGGACAGAAACAATGACAATACACCAATTTGCATTCTAACTATAAATAAAAACCATGGTGTTCCCAAAGTAAAGGGTTCGGGTATAAATCAAATTAAAAAGTAGCACGAATCCCACATTTAACACTACCGCAGATAAACTCCATGTGCTCGAATCCCCCATATATGTAAGCAAATATGTCCTCAGGCAGAGCTGTGAGACACGGCTTAATTAAAAATCCAAGTCACGACTTACATACTTGAAGTTGTCGTTATTTGCAACAACAAGGTATCCTATACAGTTTAGAGTACCACTCCAAGCCAAACGCAAGCAGTAGCACTAATACAATGACATAAATAGTTCATATGCAAAATAATTGCTAAGGCCGGAAGACCAACGCCTCAGTGCTGAAAAATAAAGATATTATTCAACTGGAATAAAATATTTGAATAAAAAAACCACCAAACACATACAAATATAACAAGGCCTAGTGGAGGTAGTCCATCACACACAACCACCTTCATGTATTCTGTCCCGCACTCCTGTCCAGTCCAATGGCTACTCGCCCATAACTGCCCTCACACCTTCAGGGTCACCCCTGGGCCTACCTTCCTGTCCAACCCAGTGGCCAATCACACACAACTACCATTACCATCCGTACTCCTACCTGCAGGACTCGCCCTAACCCCAGGTATCCATTTTAAAAAAGCTTGTTTTATTTAACGACGCCTCTAGAGCACATTGTTTTTCACATCATCAGCTATTGGATTAAAACATGTGGTCATTCTAACATATTTCTTTGGAGGAAACCCACTGCCGCTACATAGGCTACTCTTTCTGATAAGCAACAAGGGATTTTTATATGCACTTTCCCACAGACAGGACAGCATATTCCACAGCCTTTGATGAACCAGCTGTGGACCACTTGTCGGAACAGAAAATAGCCCAAACTGCAAATGAGTCCACTGAGCAGGATTAATTGAATGACTGACACCTTCACAAGTGGACATTTTACTGCCTGAGCAACGTCCCACTCCCTCTCAGGTGTCCATGTCCACGCAATCCCCCCTCAAATATTGAAGAATCTTACATAGAGAAGAAAAATAGCTTATCTATTGAGCTAGCTAATACACAGCAAGGTACGGTGTATCACCCAACTCCCAGCAAGCATTGCTAATGATTGATTGATGTAAGTGCGTGAATATTTATACACATTTATTTCTGGATTTGGTTGACCTGAAAGCTCCACTTGTATAATGACCAAATAACCACGGTGATGGAGTTAAACCTGATTGTGCAGACTGTTAATTTAGTTGTCCATTGCAACGCCTTCAATTTCCATAAATTCAAATATATATACATATATACATGTATATATATAATATATACACATACTCAATATGTCCCAATAGAAGTATGCTGCCCAATAGAAGCACACACCCCATTTCAAGATTGAAAGCACATACAAATTTACGATCACATTCAAACTGAATGCACATAAAATAAGACAATCCCATTTTATTTCAGAGGCATGACAAAAACAAATACAAATGTATGATCATATTCAGACTGAATGCACATAAAATAAGACAATCCCACTTTATTTCAGAGGCGTGACAAAAGAAAATCCACGAAATTCTTTAACTTTGAATAGACGCGCATCCATGTGTCTGCACTTGCGCAGTGCGTGTCTATTGGGACATATACGGTATATATACACATAGATGTGTATATGAAAGGTTCAGGCGCAAAAAGTTCCACCAAATCCATTTAAGTTGTTTTCTGTAAATAGACTTAATTGTTGTGCTTTCCAGTTAATAATGTCCATCAATTTGATATTGAGTAGGGCATTAAACATGTTGGCTGCAGGCTAACATGGGTAATTTGCACATGAGGTTGCTGTTCTAATTTGAGCTTTCCTGCCAAATCCCACTATGCTCAGATCATCACTTCTCCGCTGGCTGCTCCTGACTATACTTCATTCACTACACTGCTCCTTCCACACGCACCTCTAACCACGTGCGCGCATTTGTCTAACAACTCACCAACACAGCACTCCTGCCATGCCGCCTATCCAGAAGTGTCGCGGTAGTCCTCCTCTCTCTCAGACGCAGGCCAGACTGCCGCACTACAGAGCAGCCAGGTTGTCCTGTGATCCATTCCTGCAGCCGAATTCTCCACTTTCAAGTGTCTCTACACCGTTGCGCCAGGAGCAGCCAGTGGAGTCTACCTCTTCCTCCGCTGAACAGGAGTCGGACCAGGACGTGATTAGATGGCTTTGCAGAGAGAACAAGCTCTACTTGAAGTCACATCTCGTCTCAGTGCATTGGACAAGGTGCCGGCTATCCCCTTCAGGAGGCTTCCCTCTCCTGTGTTTTCCCAAGCTGTCCTCCTCCCCGCCCTATCTCCCCCCTACCCACGTTCTCCCCGTACCTGCCTGTCATCACGCCTATCATGCCCTGCACTCCGTCCATAGTGCGCACTCCCAGGCTAGGCGAGCCCTCCCCACCCCTGCCACGTGCGCCTCTCCCCCCTAGGCCTCAGGCTGCGGTTCCGCTGCCTAGTACTCTTCCCCCACCTCGGCCTGCTTTTACCTTCTCAGCACCTGCTGCCGCCTTCATTGAAGCCATTCCTGCCCTGCAGAAGCCTAAAGGTATGCCTTTCCACCCTCACAACTTCATAACTCGTGGGAATGGTTGCAGGAAGATTGGCAAGGGGGGAGGCTAGTTGGGCAGAATATTTTGTCGCCCTCCACCGTATTGCTGCTCATCCTTCATTCCCAGAGGAGCGGTGGTCGCCATTCCTGCAGCACGAGGAAGAGCTCGCCCGTATGTCCATCACGTGGGATTAGCCCACCTGCAGGCACTGGTCAGAGCATAACTTAACTGAAGTATTCCCTAAACTAGTATTAGACATTCTAGATTTCGAATTTTAACCTGTACCTCTCTTTCCCTGGAAGATAGTTGTATTATTGCCTCTGTCTTCCAGGCTACACAGTGAGTAATCACGACCAGCTCATCAACCTCTACAAATCTGGCCTGGCGATCTGTACATGGCAAAATAAAGCAGCGCACATTAACAAGTACTTTTCTTTCTGCTCTGATCACAATATTAACCTGCTGTCTTCCTCTGTCTATGATCTACTCTCTTTTCTTCTGTACCTCTCTTGCTTACTTAGGTCCCCGGGAGCCATCTTTAACTATTTTAGCTCGATGAAGCTGTGGGTCTCGGGCAGTCCTGGCGACCATCCTCAGTTTCTCACCCATGAATTGTCTGTAATGAAACACGCACTCCTTAAGTCATCTAATCATGTGGCAGCTAGAGCTCCCCCTCTCACCCCCCCCCCCCTCCAGAGCTCAGGTTAGTTATTCTCTATCTAGCCTCCCTTAACCGCCTCCACATGTCATTATTGTGGTCCTCTTGCTAGCCTATCTCTCCTTATGCGTCACAGTAATTTAGTCTGCCCATCTAAGTCCCACATAGGCCCTCATGTCCTGAAATTTCGGGACCTCTCACTCCAACCCTCCAACCTCCTTGTCACCCTCAATTCCTCCAAGACCCGCTCCTCTGCCTCCTTGCCTCTCATCTATCATCTTCCTGCTATCCCACACTCACACTGCTGCCTTGTTCATGCCTGGAAGGCCTATGCTCAGACAGTGAACCTCTCCCCTGACTCCCTGGCGCTGGTCTTGCCATCTGGGGAGCGCCTCACCACAGGACGCTTCTACATGCCTTCAGGATGGCTGTGTCCTCTGCCCTCAAAGGGGAGAAACACTTCACTCTCCATAGTCTCTGCCGGGGAGCCACTCAGGCCTATGAACTCTCAGGGCTGCCCCTCCCGGGCATCATGTGTGCAGGCACCTGGAAGTCTGCCAGTATTAACACCTACCTACCTTGCCTACCCCAAAGTATGTGCAGCTCCCTCAGTGCTCACATCTCTTTTGGTTTGCGGGCTATTCCCGTCTGTCTCCTCACCATGGCTCAACTCATCGTCTCGACATGAACTTCCTCACTGCCTGCTGGATTGCTCTGAACTGCTCTGCACCTCGTCCTCACCACACTGCTACGCTGATATGTCGGCCAAAATTACTTTATTAAATATAAATAAATACAATTTAAACTATGCTTCTTCTTGTGTCTCTAATTCTTTTGAGTGTGTGAAGTAAATAGAAGATGTGGCAGCTTCTGCGAGGAAAAAACGGATTGGATTATTGATGTGATAGCAGCTGCAGCTCAAATGTGGTAGTCATGGTTTCATTTCGGCCTGGATGTCATTTGTGGTTTTTTGCACCTGAACCCTTCATATATATATATATTGAGAAGAAGATATATTCTCTGGGGGAGATATATTAAATGCCCACCTAAAGTTAGAATCTAACTGTCCAAACGGGTCTATAGGCGTTAATGACCAGAGGTGTAGTATACAGGTAACAAGCGGGACCCAGCGGAGGGGGTCACGTGACGGTGTTAACGTGGGGAAGTGCGAACTGAATAAACGTCACTAAGCATTCAGACTTCAAGTCGTTCGTGTCTATTCATACACTACATGGTGTCAGATGTGGTAGAACATACAAAGGCATGGCATTATCAGGATTGAAGCCGCCAGCCCCACTAAGCCTGAAAGGGAACCTGGCCCTAAATTGGCGAGTTTGGCACGGAGCGTATGAGTTTTTCGCAGGTGCCACCGGACTTTCAAGTAAAAGTGAGAAAGTGCAATGTTGTGCCTTTCTGCACATAGCCGGTTTGGAAGCGCAAAAACTTTTCCACATCATGAATATGGAAAGTGACCAACGTGAGAAAATAAACACATTGACAGCCGCATTTCGGGAATACTGCCACGGAAAGTCTAACCGCACCATCGTCCGATATAAGTTTAATAGTCATAACCAAACCACTGAAGACATGGAAACTTATATACGGGAGTTACAGTATCGTGTGGAATTGTGTGATTATGGTGCAACAGAGGAGTCTATCCTCTGTGATAGACTGGTATGTGGAATTAAAGACAATAGAATACGAGACAAGCTACTGCAGACGGCAAACCTTGAATTAGACAAATGTTTAGAAATATGCAGGCTCAGTGAGCACAGTTCTGACCAGCTGGCGGGCAGTAGCAGTAACACCGACGATACTGAAGTGCACGCTGTCAACCGGTATGACAGGGGAGAAACACGCCCTCCATTTCGCCCACCCATGCGAACTGGGGGTGACAATAGGCGGGGTGGCAATCAGAGCAGGCGAGGTGGGACCAACAGAGACGCCCCCAACCGCTCTAAGTGCACCAGGTGCGGATATTCGCACGCACGGGACAATTGCCCAGCCCGAGACAAGGAATGTCTTGCATGCCGCCGAATTGGGCATTTCGCGAGAGTCTGCAGAGGGAGAGGGCAACGGCAGCAAACCCCAATAAATGCACTGGACATAGACGAAGAAGGAACCCCATCAGCGTGGCTAGAGGATGGCACAGACGACGAGGAACAAGACCTCTTTGTGGGAGCCATAGGAAAGACCTTGTGGTATGAAACTGTGCGTATATGTGATCAAATAATACAATTCAAGCTGGACAGTGGCTCGGAGGCAAACATAATACCCGAGAAAGTTTTCAAGGCTCTACCTAACATGGTCCTACAGAAACCACAATGCAGACTGATCACGTACTCGGGAGAGCGGATACGCCCCCGTGGAGAGGCTACGATCAAGATCCGAGGGAAGCCAATCGTATTCCAAGTCATCGATAGCGGTTGCGCCATACTAGGAAAGGACGCGTGCGTCAGCCTGAACCTTCTCAACCGAGTGCTGGCGTTGGATACAGACAAAAGAACGGACTCCGACAGAGTGCAGTCTCCAGTCGATGCAGAAGCTAAATCCCTGGTAGATAAGTACCATAACGTATTTACAGGTCTAGGGTGTATCAAAGTAGACGCCACCATCCATGTTGATAACAATGTTCCTCCAGTGATCGATCCCCCAAGGCGCATTCCACACGCCATCAGTGATGCTGTGAGGAATGAATTGGACAGAATGGTTAAAATAGGGATAATCGTTGAGCAGCTAAACCCAACACCTTGGGTAAATTCTATCACAATCGTGCAGAAACCCAATAAATTACGTGTGTGTTTGGACCCGACAAAGTTGAATAAGGCCATCTTGCGAGGCCCATACCCAATTAAGACAGTCGAACAAGTAGTGGCTAACACAGCGGGTGCAAAGTTCTTTTCTGTGCTAGATGCCCAAAGCGGATACTGGCAGATAGTCTTGGATAAACCTAGTTCATTGCTGTGCACGTTCAACACGCCCTGGGGGCGATATAGATATACCCGGCTACCATTCGGTATAAAGACAGCCGGGGATATCTTTATCCAAGAGATGGAGAACATTTTGAAGGGCCTCCCGGGCGTGGATGTGGTTGCTGACGACATCTTGATTTATGGCAGTACCATACACGAGCATAACAAAAGGTTAGAATCTGTCCTGAGGCGCGCAGAGCAAGTTGGTCTAAAGTTAAACCCAGATAAGTCAAAATTATGCAGGTCAGAAGTAGAGTATGTAGGACACCTATTAACTGGGGAAGGCATCAAACCCAACCCCGATAGGATCCAGGCGATCACCGAAATGCCCACACCTACCGACAAGGCAAGCGTACAGCGGTTTTTGGGAATGGTGGGCTATGTCCATAAATTCATTCCAAATTTATCGGATATTGCTAAGCCGTTGCGACTATTGCTGTCGAAAGAAATCGCTTGGCACTGGGAGGTAGAGCAGAATAATGCATTTACTAAGTTAAAGAAGCTCCTAGTAGCAGCCCCGGTTCTAAAATACTACGAAGTAAAAAAGCCATTGAAAATGCAAGTAGACGCTTCAATGACCGGGCTTGGCGCTGCGCTGTTTCAGGACAACCGACCAGTTAGTATAGCTTCAAAAGCACTGAGTAAATGTCAAGGAAATTATGCAGTTATTGAGAGGGAAATGCTCGCGATCTGTTTCGGCTGTGCAAAATTTCACAATTACATATTCGGCAAGCAAGTCACAGTCGAGACAGATCATAAACCTCTCGTGAATATCATGTCGAAACCTGTACACACATTAACAGCGAGACTTCAGAGAATGAGATTACGATTACAGAATTATGATCTACAACTAGAATATGTAAAGGGCAGTAATATGTTTTTTGCCGACGCTCTGTCGAGAGCACCCACCACAGAAAACAAGCCAATAGACTTATATGACGACGATATGTCTATTGCAGTGTTAGACTACAGCGGTGACGATATAGCGCAAATTGCTGAAGCGACAGCACGAGATCAGACACTGCAGCAGCTCATCGAGTACATCCACGACGGATGGCCTGTCCAAGATAGCAAAATACCCCATAACGTAAAACCATACCACACATACAGGGACGAATTAACAGTACAAGAAAGCGTTATATTGAAGCAGAACAGAATAGTAATCCCAGAAATGTTGCAGAAGCAAATGTTGAACAAGTTACACAGTGCACACTTAGGCATCATTAAAAGTAAGCAATTAGCACGCGACAGTGTATTCTGGCCGGGTATAGACGGCCAGTTACAGGACAAGATCGCTAGGTGTCAGGTATGCCAATCAGTGAGGGCGCGGCCACACAAAGAGCCACTAATCAGTCATGACATTCCAGACATTCCGTTCTACAAGGTCGGTGTAGACCTTTTTCAATGCAACAGTATGAACTATCTATTGGTAGTAGACTATTATTCTAAATATCCGGAGGTAGTACAACTACCTGATACAACTAGCAAGGGTGTCATTGACAATATGAAGCAAATATTCGCACGACATGGTATACCTAGAGTTGTCGTATCCGACAATGGTCCGCAGTTTTCGAGTGACGAGTATAGGAATTTTGCTGTAAATTACCAGTTCACTCCCAAATTTTCAAGCCCATTATATCCCAGGAGTAACGGTCAAGCAGAAAGGTGCATACAAACCATCAAATCGATGTTAAAAAAGTCAATAATGGACATGTCAGATTTCAGCCTAGCACTGTTAGATTACAGAAATACGACAATGCAGGATTTAGAAGCTTCACCCGCACAGCTGCTTATGAGCAGAAAGTTGAGAAGCAGGATACCGACCCTACCAAATTTATTAAAAGCCAGAGCAGTAACATCACGCAAGACAGAAATACTACACAGACAAGAAAAACAGAAAGCCTATCACGACATTCGCGCAAAAATATCACATGCAGAATTAAAAGTTGGCGAACGCATACGGTACCTAAATCAAAAAAACGAATGGAAGGAGGGCACGATCACATACAAAAATGAACAACACGGGCGAGATTACGTTATTCGAAACAGCGAAGGCAAAACAATAAGAAGAAACCGCACACTTATTATACGCGCACCTAAAACAAGCAACATCAGAACAACAAGCCAGAAGAACAAAGGGGGGATCGCGCCAACACCTCACAAACAGCCAGTGGCGCGAAACACGGGTCACAAAACCCAGAGGGGAGAACAATCAAACCGGTAGATCGTTTAGGGTACTAGGCCAAATTACGGGTGTCTGTCCAGGCACGGGCAACTGGGGATTACAATGTATGCCAATGTACGAAAGTCGGCTTGGTATTGTCATATGCAATACACCTGCCGAGTATATCGATGACCGTTGGAGTCATTGTTACAGGAGTACCAAGCGTGTAGCGACGCCTGACTGCACATGTCATAAAATCACGGGGCATGGTAGAAAGGTCAGAAGGTGGCAGCGCTCAAAGGGTGGCCATTCCAAGGGTGACCCGAAACACATTGACCCGAAAACACATTGATCATGTGGGATTGCTGGTTAATCATCGGCATTTGCAACGTTTGAAACTAATGAATTTGATATATATATTCAAAAAAAACAAAAAAAAAAAAAAAAATGTTTATCAATTCGAGCAGAAATAAATGAATGCCTTGACACCAGCCCGTGATTCTATATAGAAACAAAATGAATCTATCGAGCCAGACCGGCGATGTATGTAAATCAAGAAAATTGTGACGAGTCGTTTCAACTTGTTAAATTGAGAAAAGGAGATGTAGTATACAGGTAACAAGCGGGACCCAGCGGAGGGGGTCACGTGATGGTGTTAACGTGGGGAAGTGCGAACTGAATAAACGTCACTAAGCATTCAGACTTCAAGTCGTTCGTGTCTATTCATACACTACAAGAGGCACATGACATACAGTGCTTAGAGCCCCTCACAGGTGGTGCCAGTGTGGCCAATAATGTACTACACAGGGCCAGTTAGATAGGATTAGGAGATAGTGAGTATACTATAATATAGAGAAATGAAGATAGATAGTCTCCTTGTTTATATTCCCATAATAGATTATAGAGCACATATATATTTATGTGAAAGTACAACGTCTGAAAACTTTGACTTCTGGATACTGAATTTATTCACCATCCAGGGACCTGAACCGCCGCCACCCTGTGCCTCTGACATCATCTCATTTACATATTCCTTTGTTCTCTGCTTGTGCCTGGATGTCTTTTACGCATATATTACATCCCCCATTCACAAGTATTTTTTAGATATAAACATATGTACCTAAAAATGGTTACATGTACATTGGGTTTACAGGTTAAAGCACAATATGAAAATAACACATGGTGACATAATGCTGTAATGTCTTAGTCTTTGACCATGTTTAGCCAATGTCCATATGTACCCACCAATTCACTCATGTCCTTTGGGTTATTGTCCGGCTACATATCCTCCCTATGACATAATGTGAACTTTGAAATAAACAATGAACATATTTTATGAAAATAAATCTTAATGCTAATATGCACATAGTTTTAGTGTGTCATTACAGCTGGCAGCTGTCTAACCTTTAGAGGTCTAGCCTGTCCACCAGCCTAATCACTCGACCTGACCTAGTTAGATTAGCTGCATTGTTTACATATCTCTGACTTGTTGGCATGGTCTGTGCTTGTCAAACTGGTTCAGGCTGAATGGCCTCCGGCACCCTTATGATTTGTACTCTGTTTCTAATCAACATGTTACCCGACTTGTTCAGAATTTGGTATTCTCTTCCTGAAACTCCTGTACGCCCCAAAATCACCCCTTTTTTCCATTCCCCTGCATGGTTTTTGTATTTTACATTATCACCAATTCTCAATGGCTTGTGTGCTTTGCTACACTTTTTGTTGACCCTGTCGACGTTTCGTCATTTGTGATTTCTTTGCATTTTGTGTTTTGGGTATCAAATTGTCTTCTGACATAGGCAGTCTTCCTCTTAGCCTCCTGGTCATGAGCAACTGAGCTGGAGCTGCATTAAGCACGGGCAAGGGAGTATTCCTATAGTTGAGGAATACCAGCTGAAAATCCGTTTTCGTGTCTAAACATTTTGTTAGCATGCTTTTTATAGTTTGGACAAATTTTTCAATTTGGCCATTACTGCAGGGATACTGGGGACTCAAGTATGTGGCTATGAACCCATAATGTTGTGCAAATTCTTTGTATTCATGGCTCTTAAACTGCAGACTGTTGTCCGAAATTACCTGGCTTGGGATACCATGCCTTGCGAAGTTATCCTTCACAGCTTTGATCACCGTGGCGGATGATGTATCCTTCAACAAAGTGACTTCTGGGTATTTAGTGTAATAATCTACCATTGTTATGTAGTTCTCGTGATTTATTTAGAATAGATCTGCACCTATCTTTTCGTAAGGTTGAAATGTTATTGGGTGACTTATAATCGGTTCGCTATGTAAACTTTTCCGATTATTTTGGCATGTGTCACAATGACTGACTTTTTCCTTAATTTGTTTATTGATGTTGGGCCAGAACATGCAGTCACATGCTAGCTGCTTGGACTTAGTGATACGTAAGTGCGTCTCGTGCAATGCTTCATCATTTCACCACGGAGCTTTGGAGGTACTATGACACGGATAACAGGGGTGGGGGGGATCAATGTGCACATTTTCTACTTTGATTATATTGATCTTGATTCTATTTTGTCCGATTGTCTATTGCAGGTCAAAAGGGCGAGAAGGGGTTGCGAGGTCCAGCCGGTTACATGGGAGCCCTGGGAATGGACGGCGCAGAAGGGACCCAAGGAGACACCGGTTCACCCGGAGTGAAGGGACAGAGGGGGGCAGTGGGACCCAAGGGCGACACCGGGGCCCCGGGCATGGACGCCACTAAGGGTGACCCTGGTGTGAGGGGGAGTGATGGGGAGAAGGGGCTGAGGGGGCCTAAGGGATTCACGGGAACCATGGGGACTAAGGGTATGAGCCTGGCGGTTTCTGATGTGGGTGAGAAAGGGGAAGCCGGTGAAATGGGGGTTGTTGGAGAGCTCGGGGCGACGGGTGACAGTCCAGGTATGGTTGGTGTTAAGGGGCAGAATGGACAGAAAGGGAATAAGGGGGAGATGGGCGATAATGGGGAGAAAGGAAACAAAGTAGATGGAGATGTCGGTAAGAAAGGTGATATGGGACCGAAGGGCATGATGGGTATTCAGGGTGAGAATGGGGTGAAGGGGATGATGGGGGAAGCAGGGTTGGACGGGCCTCCAGGTGTTGATGGAGTGTCTATGGGGGATGGGGAAAGGGGAGATAAAGGGGAGAGGGGAGATAAGGGGATTAAAGGTGCCATAGGGAGGAAAGGAGCGGCCGGCATGGACGGGGCTGAGGGAGATTCCGGTGAAGCAGCAGCTAATGGGAGGAAGGGCGAAAAAGGAGACGAGGGCCCGGCAGGTGAAGCTGGAGACGCCGGGGAACTAGGCGCTCCCGGAAGGAACGGACGGAAGGGAAGGAAGGGCGCCACGGGCATGAAGGGAGACGAGGGCGGGGCCGGGGTCACCGGGGCCATGGGGGATGCCGGAGACGACGCCGTCGACGGCCTGAAGGGCGCCAAGGGGGCGCCCGGAAACTCGGTCGATGGCGATAAGGGAGAGAAGGGGGCGTCGCCGGAAGGCCTGCGGGGCGCCAAGGGGGCGCCGGGCGCCAAGGGGCCGCAGTTCATCGGGCGGCGGGGGGTTCGCGGTGACAAGGGAGAGCAGGGGCCGCCCGGGGCCGTGGTCCTGGCGCACACCGGCGCGTACCGAGGGCTCGACGTGAACGGTAAGCTAGTCTGACGGGAAGAATCTCCCACTGCATCCAACCTGTGACTGTCCTCGGCCATATTCTGTGGTAGAAGGAAGGACTTCACATTTTTTTCTTTTTCTTTCTTATTTGTTCTTGTTTCTCCTGCCCAGACTAGAGTCGGAGCGGGACGTAGCTCAAGCGGTAGCATGTCCACCAGTAAAGGAGTCGGTCATCCTAGCGATTCTGCTCAGTGGACCCATTTGCAGTTTGGGATATTTTCCGTTCAAACCAGTGGTCCACAACTAGTTGATAAAAGGTTGTGGTATGTGCTGTCCTGTATGTAGGAAAGTGCATATAAAATACCCCTTGCTGCTTATCGGAAAGAGTAGCCTATGTGTTGGCAGTGGGTTTCCTCCAAAGAAATATGTCAGAATGACCATATGTTTGACCCCCAATAACCAATCATACGAAAATCAATGTGCTCTAGAGGTGTCGTTAAATAAAACAAGTTTTTTTTTTTCTCCTGCTCCTTCTCTCTCCTTGATCTTATTATTGTTTTCTCTCCGCATTTCTCCATTTTTGCTACTTGTTCTGAATATAATTAATTTCATTTTTATTTTTTCCATTGTTATTGTTTTCATCATTATCATCAGTATTATTATTCAGACATCCTCCACACTGGTAAAACGCCTCACGTGAATGTTAGAAAAGAAGAAAGAATAGACAAATATATATCTATATTTATATAATACATGCATTCACAAATATTATGGAATTCCATTTCTTGTTTTATTCAGTATTTTAACATATCATTAAATGTATTTAATGATATGCTCAAATAATTTATGATATGTGTAAATATTCTATATTTGATGATATCATAAAATGATTTGATGATATCATAAAATGCATTTGTAGATATCATAGAATTCATTTGATTATGTCTAAATGGTACACCATTTAACCATATGTGAAATTATATTTGATCATATCTCTAAATCGATTTAAGGAGGGGGCGGGGGACGGGGAGGGGAACGGGGGAGGGGGACTGGAGAGGGAGAATGGGGGAGGGGGAGGGGGACGGGCATGGATATGGGAGGGAGGGGAGGGGGGGGGGTGAGGAGAGGGGAGAGGGGGAGAAAATGAGAGAGGGAGATACGGGAATACGGGAGATACAGGGATACGGAAGAGAGGAGGATACGGTAGAGAGGAGGCTATGGTAGAGAGGAGGATACGGAAGAGAGGAAGATACGGTAGAGAGGAGGATATGGCAGAGTAGGGGAGGGGGACGGGAACGAGGGAGGGGACGGGGAGAGGGGGAGAGGGAGAGGGAGGAGGACGGGAGAGGGAGAGTGAGAGGGGAGGGGGATATCATCAAATGCATCTGACATCCAGGGAGCATTCATTATCTAGGAGTCAACTAAGTCCTATATACAAATTTCATCAAATCGATTTTAACAGATCATCAAATCGATTTAATGATATGATTTGTGTATTTTAAAATTTCATCAAATCGATTTGATGATATGACTAAATACATTTAACCGTATGTTTAAATATACTATATTTAATCATATCATGAAATTGATTTAATGATATGATAAAAATCCATTCCATCATATGTTCAAATGGATTTGATCATATGATTAAATAGAATAAAAAGTACCCCAATTTAAACATATATTCAAATACATTTCATGATATGGTCAATTCGAACTAATGATATTAAATATTTAATGATATGTCTAAATCGAATTAATAATATCATTAAATATTGCATGATATCATTAAATATTTGATGATATCATGAAATATTTGATGATATCATAAATTTGATTTAGAAATATTAAATATTTAATTATATGTCTAAATACTGAATAAAACAAGAAATGGCATTCCATAATATGTATATATATATATATATATATATATATATATATAGCATGAGCATATGTCTGTAAGAACAAATCCTAATGCATTTAGTCATACACCCGTATAATACAGTATAACCCTGTTAAACCAAACTTGAAGGGACCCTAGAAATTTGTTTGGATTAACTGATCATTGGGTTAACCAAGCTTTGGCTTCGACTTTGACTTGGCTTTGGCAAGAACGCAGGTGCATTATGAATGTAATATACAATGTATGTGGATATTTTGAACCAAGATCGGTTAAACCAAACGATCGGTTAATCCAAACTTTTTTCGGTGGCCCGGCAAAATGCTACCATTTATCATATATAAACGTTTCAGATGATCTTATAACCACATGAAAGTTTGGTTTAACCATACTGGAAGTGGCCTGGGGCCCAACAATTTTGTTTTGATTAACCGATAATTTGGCCGCCGAAAAAACGTTTGGATTAACCGATCGTTTGGTTTAACCGAGCTGGGTTTAACGGGGTTATACTGTAATTTGAACCTGTCAACATTATCAATGTTAATGAGTGCCCCACCCCCAAATCTGACATTGTTATGCAGGGTTCTGCCGTGACCAGTTGATCCTGGCTGGTTCCCGGGAGGCGGAGTCCTTCTACCGACACGCCGGGCTCAGGTGTGAGGAGTATGTCGGCTGCACTCTCGGGCTGGGCAGGGTCTACTCATGTCCGGGCGGCTTCCAACTGGACACGTTCACACAGGCGTGCATCCTCTTCTGTGACGGCCAGAGTGAGTACGGCCTCTCTGTGTGCATTTTCTTACAGATCCTAACAGATTAACTTACAGATCCTCTTCTGGCTGATTTAGGCCCTATTAAGCCCCTAATGCCAGCATGTTATGGTAAAAAAGAACTATTTTTTTGCACACATATGGAGGTCGATGGAGACCTAAAGTCATATAATTATGGGTGTCCTCTCCAATGTCTATCTAGCCTTCTCTCCAATGATTCTACCGTTGGCACTGCAACCATTGTGTTAGCGGGACGCCTGCAACCATTTGGTCTGGAAGACGGTTCCATGGATCTGTCACTCGAAAGAAAAATGAGTGTTTCCCGACCTCAAGTCCGGGCCTCTCCTTGAAGATCTTATACCACTGGGCTCTGGTGTTACTGTTTATTCTGAGGTTGAACAAACCCGTTGTGACATCACTGTTATAGAGTCAAATCAATTACTTATAAGCTCGACATCTCATTCAGTCACATTATCCTGATACTGAGCTAACCAGTCCTTGCCATATCCTATTAGTATCGATGACGAGTGCCAGGCTAGGTTGCGACAACTAGCAGTGTTGTATGTCATTGGTTTGACTCTGCCGGGACGCCTGCGCTCTATCGATTGGACAATTGGGTCCGGCCTACAGTGCTACCACATAAATAGGCCCTCATTATAATTATTTAGATGATCGGTCTAGAGGTGTACTAAAGCATGGCAATGCCTCCCATAATGAAGATGAAAGTATTTAGCCTTTGCTATTATTTAATTTGACGTATTTCTCATTTTAGTATGCGAGTCTATTTATTAATGATGAGTCTCTGTATAACCATGTGTATTATATAACGATATCATATAGTGGCGTGGAATCAGTCGTCCCCCGCACCCCCACCCCCAACCTCTCTCTCCCCCTTCCTACTCCCTCCGTCCACTCACACCCTCTTTCCCTCTCTCTTTCCCTCCTTGATGTCCGTCCTCCCCTGTCTCTCTCAGCCCTCCCTCCCCTCATTCTCCCTCCTTTCTCTTCCTCCATATCCCCTCTCTTCCCCCCCCCCCCGCCTTTCCTTTCCTCCCTAGCCCTTCTCCATCCCGTCCTTTCATCCATACCCCCCTTTCTCTCCCTTCTTTTCAACCCCATAACAATTCCTCGCCTCATTCCTTCTTAAATTTTTTTATTGATAAGGTATTTATTCTGCCCATAACGTATAAGCTCCCATGAGGTGCTTGTTTTCAACGCTGGACAGCTGTGATACTGGTTTGATCTGGTCCTGCCCCCAGGAGTGTTTACCTGTTCCTGCTTTATAATGAGTAATACAACGGCTATTCTACCAAACCTGTTAGTAGGTGCACATTATTAACACAGATTCACACGTAAAACACGTATACCTACCCACGCCCGAAGGTGCAGCCGACATACCCCTCACACCTGAGCCCGGCGTGTCGGGAACCAGCCAGGATAAAACTTGGATGTAGAAAGTAATTGTTCAGTTGAAACCTAGGCACACCTGACCAGACAATGCTCGCCTCCTCTTCTCACACACATAGATTGTCCTAGTTGAGCATAGATACTAATGGGACCTATTATATTGGTTGAAGAAGACTGCTTCCCGCACCAATCACACCCACATACTATGGATGATCCGGACAGAGGAAGCCCGAGACAAGCGTGGGAGTACAAAGGGGGTTTATTGAAAGAAACGAGTACAAATGAGCAAGGCTACAAGAGAGAGTCTTCTGCAAGTCAGTCCACCTCGTCTACGTCAGCGGATGGAGTTGGAAGGACCTGGGAGCCGGAGGAGGTAGGCCCGGGAGCCGACCCCCACGCAGTGGAGTAAAAAGAAAAAAAAAAGAGGGTGAGCGGGCGTGGTAAAATCCATAGATGTTTGAGTCTGGAGCCCGAATGCGGGTCAAGTGGGGTGATGGGGAGGAGGGGGAGCGGCACATGCGCTGCTTGGAGATGTGGGCGTCTCGGGCTTCCCGCCAGATCAACCACAATTCGGAAATTATGAGCCGATCAGAACAGAGGAAGCCCGAGACAAGTGTGGGAGTACAATCAATAGTTCTGTCCTCTAGTCGAGGGTTGGATGCAATGGTTCTCCACTTGTCCCGATGGTGGCGCAGACCTCCCGGAGGGCGTCAAATGCGCGCATCGCGTCGAGGAAGGAAGCCTCACACCCGACGAAGTCGTCGACGTAGACTGTGCTGTAGAATCCCCGCTGCCCGAGGATCCAAGTGACCGCGGTGATGACGCGGATGCAGGCCGCCCGCGAGGTCCTGCATCCACAGGGCAGCGCTATGTCGAGATATAGGCGCCTGTCGACCGTTATACCAAAAAGTGGGGTGGACAGGGGGTCGGCTCGGAGCTGCCGGTAGGCTCAGGACACGTCAGCTGACCAGCAGAAGGCGCCCCTTCCCTCAAGGACGATGCGCCGTCCCAGGTCGGCGGCGGACGGCAGCTTGTAGGCGTGTGGCCGTCCGAGGTACTCCTTCCTTGGGATGCCGGCGTTCACGCTGCGACTGGGGGGGGATACGACAAGTCCACGATGACGCGCCGCTTCTCGGGGGTGGACTTGCGGGCGTGGCGGCGGTGGCGGGGAGGTGTTGATGTTTACCTTCCCGTAGGTACAGGCGGTTCCTACCAGGCGGCGCCACCGGCAGGCGGCCGGGTCGCCCGGCGTGACGTCATCAGAGGGGATTCCCCTTGCTTGTTCCAGCGAGCCCCCCGCTGTTGTATGGTGGTGGCCGGCCCGCCGGGAGCCAGCCGTGGCCGTGACGTCATAATGGGAAATCCTGGTTGAAGCCACTCGGGGCTGGGGCAATGCCAGCGTCTGCGCGTGTTGTGTGGCGTGGGCGGTGGGCCGCCTTACGGTTAGTCGGGGGGCATTCCGGAGGTCAGGAAAGGGCAGTACGGCAGGGCGTGGGTGTTTCGTCCTCCCGCCGCTCCTCTAAAAATCCCGGTGTGAGGTTTTCCCGGGGCGATCCCTTGACTTCTTAGAATAGCAACTCACCTCGGTGTGGTTTGTTACTATTTGGCGCACATTCGCACAGTAGCCACAAACGTGCGCCATTTTCTGGGTGCCCGATCCATGCGACCCACCCTTCGCCGCCTTATCGCTGGATCCTTGTTCCAGGCCGGACAGGCTCATCGCGGCCTTGTCGTAATGGCCACGGGGGTCGGTTCCGGGCTTCTGCGACTTCCCGGGCTGGTGGTAGTCGGCCGAGGCAGCCGAGTTGGTGGGGGCATGGCCGGCCATCGCGATTATTTCAATCCGTACTGCGTTGATCGTGACTGCATCCTTCCAGCCATTAGGGAGTCTGCCGTCCGCTATTCGCGTGAAGATCTCCTCCGAGTAGCGTCTGACTACCGGCCAAGCCAGCGTGCAATTGTCCTGCGCAACCATCTCCTGGTGGCAGGATAGCGCCCCCAGGCCGTTCGCCGGGAACGCGTGCTGGTACTCGAGCCACTTGAGCCCCAAGGTATACTCCTCCCGAGTCGCCTCCCCATTTTTTATGGCCTTCCCCTCGTCCCCCCGCTCTACGAGATTGTAGGGAAACAAGTATTTGGTAGAAATACCTTTTTTCCTTCCATGAGACATGCCATCCGCCGCCGCGACGATCAAGCGGTCCGCCTCCTCGGCCGTTGAGCGTGCGCCCCTGCCGTAGTCGTCCTCATCGTGTTGTCGGTGGTAGGCGGCGTGCCGTCCGGGAGCATGCGTGTTGTCTCGGTGCCAGGAGTGGTGTCGGGGCGGGGGTGGGGACGGAGAGGACCAGACGCTCACCGGGCTTGTGTTGACGTTGCGAGTTGGTTGTGATCCGGTGCGACTTCTAACCGACGCGGGCGACGGGGAAGTCGGTGAGAGCGATCGCGCCCAGCTGGGGTGGTGCCACTCGTTGGCCGGTCACTGGGGCCGTGTCGGCGGGTTGCGTGGTGTAGACGGGGGTGTTGACGGGTCCCAGCGGCGTGTGTTAGCGGCGGCTGCCAGCGCGGCGGTGGCTTCCGCGAGCACCTTGCTCTGAGTCGCCATTACCGCTCTGTGCTCGGCCGCTTCCCTCCTGTGGTCGGCTGCTTGCTTCTCCAGGAGGCCCCATCGCCTCTCCATGGCGTCAATGGATGCCTGCATCCGTACAAGTCCGTCGGCCTGCTTAGCCTTCGCTGTCGGCTTACTTACGCATGCCGATTGTCGGGCTGGCGACGACTGCCGGGCCGGTGGGGCGGTAGGCTGTGGGGAGGCGCCGCCATCTTGCGAGTCGATCGACTCGCTTGGGTCGGCCCGTGGATTGGCGGTTGCCTTCCTAGTGGCGCGCTTTGCAGGTCAGCCTCTAGGCGCTGTGGCTCTCCGGGTTCTCTGCATTTTCCTGTTTGACGTGGGTGCCTTTTTGACTGCTTTAATGCTTTGTGATGTGGTTGAAACGTTGGTGGAAGCGGGAGTGCTGGAGGTAAAATCCATAGACGTTTGAGTCTGGAGCCCGAATGCGGGTCAAGCGGGGTCATGGGGAGGAGGGGGAGTGCCGCATGTGCTGCTTGGAGATGTGGGCGTCTCGGGCTTCCCGCCGGATCAACCACAATTCGGAGATTATGAGCCAATGGATTCATTATTCTACTGAGAGGCATATCATATATGTTGATCAACCTCCTATATTTTATCCAAAAACTGTGTCAGAAACTCAAAACCATCAGCCAATCCATGCTTCACACTCCTTTCACCATCCCCGACATTTTTGTTCGAACATGGACAAAGCATCTGTGCCAACTCAGATCGATTGAATAAGGTGTTAGTTGTTGTGATATATGCATTATAGACGTCCAGACACGTGTGTAATATATGCTAATGAGATGCATAATGTTCTAGACAGTGAGTGAGACAAAGGAGTATGTAAATGAGATGACGTCATGGAAAGTTTAGCCGGCGGTTCAGTGAGCCCTGGACGGGAATAAACCATTCAGTATCCAGAAGTCAAAGTGTTCAGACGGTGTACTTTCACATGGTGTCAGATGAGGAAGAATGCCGCCCGCTAATACACTGCCGGTTTTGCGGCCGCCTTGTCAGCTTGTCCTCAGCAACAACGCGAGATCGAACTAGAAAACATGGATCAGAGCATATGACATATACGCCATTGCTGCAGGTGTCATATTGAAGGCAGAATGAGTGCAATGCTGCATCTTCCTTCACGTCGCTGGCGAAGAAGCGCAAAAAGTTTTCCCCAATATGTCCATCGCGCTCGCTGACCGAGACAAGATCGGACCACTCACAGAAGCATTCCAGACATATTGTATAGGCAAGTGCAGTTTGATAATAACAAGGTACAAGTTTAATTCGCATAATCAAGCTACAGAAACTATGGCCACGTACATAACGGCGCTAAGATACAAAGTAAAGGATTGCGAATATGGGACAGTGGAGGAGTCGCTGTTGCGCGATCGGTTGGTAGCTGGCGTAAAAAACATTAAGTTGCGTAACAAACTGCTGCAAACTGCTGAGTTAACTCTGGAGAAGTGTGTGAGTATGTGTGAAATGAGTGAATTCAGTTCGGATCTGTTGGAGAACACCAAGTCCGATGTTGAGAGTAAGGAAATTGATTTTCTTAAGAACTATGCTACTGCGCGTACCGGTGCACCGGCGGTCCGGTCATCGGCAATGCCATCTTGGAAATCGCCATCTTGGAATTCTGGCGGTGCCGGTGCAGGAGAGTTCAAGATCCGCTGTCAGAACTGTGTGTACGAACACCACCGGGGAGTCTGCCCAGCGAAAGGCAAAGATTGCATAGCCTGCAAGAAGATCGGGCACTTCGGTAAGGTCTGCCGGAGCAGACTGGGCAGGGCCAACGAATTGGCCGTCGAAGAGCCCAACCCTCACAATGCTGAGCAAGACCCGGATCCAGCGGAGGTCAATGTGCTGACAACGGATCTGTTCGTCAGTGCCATTGACCATGGTGCCGAGCAAGATGCCAAGCTGTGGTACGCGACCGTCTGAGTGAACGGTCGCCCTGTCAAGTTCAAGCTCGAGACCGGGTCGGAGGCAAACGTGTTTCCGAGGAATGTCTTCGACAGAGTCGCTCCGGGGCAGCTGACGAACACCAGGTTTTCGTTGGTGACGTTCTCGGGACATCGGATCACTCCTGACGGTGAGGCGTCGGTTGACGTGAATGGCAGAAACTTCAGGTTCCAAGTGGTACGGAACTGTCAGCCTATTCTGGCGCAGGTTGACGAGGTGCACTCTGCCATGCCGACGAACATTTCCAAGCCGAACGACAGTCCCAGTGCCCAGGCTGAACAGCTGGTAAGCGAATACAAAGACGTGTTTCAAGGTTTAGGTCTTATCAAAGCAAATGCTGTCATTCATATTGATAAGTCTGTACAACCTGTTGTAGATCAACCTAGAAAAATCCCATTTGCTATTCAAGGTAAAGTACATAGTGAACTTGATCGCAGGGTAGAGTTAGGTGTTATAGTTGAGCAGGATGAACCTACCGAGTGGGTTAATTGCATAACTATCGTAAAAAAAACAAATAAGATAAGGATTTCTCTGGATTGGACTAAGTTGAACAAAGCGATAAAGAGAGGGCCTTTCCCTACCAAAACAATTAACGAAATTATTGCCAAGATGGCAGATGCGAAATATTTCTCAGTTTTGGATGCAATGACAGGGTATTGGCAAATAGAGTTAGATGAAGAAAGTTCACGTCTGTGCACGTTTAACACTCCGTGGGGCCGGTACTGGTACACCCGCCTGCCTTTTGGCATCAAAACAGCCGGTGACATTTTTATTCAGGAGATGCACCGTGTCATGGGCGATCTACCCGGTATCAGGATAGTCACAGACGACATTTTGGTATATGGGTCAATGGTTGAGGAACACAACGAGAGGCTCAAGGCCGTGTTGGACTGAGATAGGTCGGTAAATCTCAAACTAAACGAGAAAAAATCTTTGCTATGCAAAACTACAGTAAAGTATGTAGGTGATCAACTTATCCAACAGGGGGTGAAGCCTGATCCAGACAGAATACAAGCAATCGTAGACATGCCAGAGCCGCGTGACAAACAAGGCGTCCAAAGGTTCCTGGGCATGGTTGGGTATGTGCATAAGTTCATACCTAACATGTCCAAGATTGCCAAACCACTGCACATGCTCCTCGCTAAGGATGTAGCATGGCACTGGCAAACAAACAGCAGGGTGCTTTTGATAAGTTGAAGGAGAAGTTGAGAACTGCTCCTGTGTTGTCTTATTATAATGTAAACAAACCCATTGTCATTCAGGTAGGTGCTGTGTTAATGCAAGAAAGCAAGCCAATCGCACTTGCATCTCGTGCGCTCAATTCAGCACAGTGTGGTTATGCCATGATAGAGAAAGAAATGCTCGCCATATGTTTCGGATGCCAGAGGTTTCATGACTATATCTTTGGCAAGGAGGTTCAAATTCAAACGGACCACAAGCCGTTGGTCGCGATAATGCAAAAACCGATTCACAAACTTTCGGCAAAAATGCAGAGAATGCGAATGCGTTTGCAGAACTACAATATTCAACTGTGTCATGTGAAGGGTTCTTTGATGTTTTTTGCACACATTTTGTCCAGAGCACATAGTGCTAATGTAGGTCATGGTAGCCTGTTTGATGACATGTTCTTCATGGCCGCAGTGGACACGCAATCGTCAAGTTTGTTGAGTAAAATTGTCAGAGAATATGAAAAAGATGTATCCATCTCCATGTTGATCACGCACATTGAGGATGGGTGGGACAGTACACACATACAGACACCACCGTGTCTTAGACAGTACATCCCACACAAAGACGGGTTAACGGTAGAAAACAATCTAGTCATGAAAGGCAATCGGGTGGTGGTAGCTCCGGGTCTCCACGGGGAGATGATTGAGGCATTACACGAAACGCACTTGTGCATGACAAAATCCAAGCAGTTAGCGCGAGACTGCATGTTCTGGCCTAACATAAACAGACAAATTGAGGAGAAAGTCAGTCAGTGTGACACTTGCCAGAACAACCGGAAAAGTTTTCATAATGAGCCATTGATAAGCCACCCGATAGCCTGTCAGCCATATGAGAAAGTAGGAGCAGACTTGTTTGAGTTAAACCATAAAAATTACCTGATAACTGGATTATTACACAAATTATCCAGAGGTAACGTTGTTGGGTGATACGTCGTCTGTCACAGTCATTGAGGCGATGAAGGATAATTTTGCGAGGCACAGTATTCCTAGTCAGGTCATTTTGGACAATGGTCCGCAATTTAAGAGCCATGAGTACAGGGAGTTTGCGCAACACTATGGTTTTTAAAGCCGTCTATTCCAGTCCGCAGTGTCCACAGAGCAATGGCCAGGTGGAAAGGTTTGCGCAAACGGTAAAGGACATGTTGAAGAAGTGCAAGAAAACAAATACAGACTTTCAGTTAGCTTTGTTGAACTATTGGAACACTCCATTGCCCATCTTGAATGCATCTCCGGCTCAGCTGCTCATGAGCAGAAGGCTGAGAGGGAGGTTGCCGATGGCGGAAGAAATGTTGGTACCCGAGACGCAAAATTCAAAGAAAGTGCAGACAGCGAAAAGACAGCAAAGCCAGAAAGTGTTTCATGACAAAAAATGCGGTAAGCCGCACAAGCCTATAAAAGTTGGGGACAAGATAAAGTACAAAAATAATGTAGGGGAATGGAAAAAAGGGGTAATTTTAGGTCGCACGGGTCTCTTAGGGAGAGAATATCAGATTTTAAACGAGGCGGGTAATATGTTGTATAGGAATAGGGTTCAGATTATAAGGGCGCCCGAGGGGGGGCAGCCCGAACCAGTCGGGCAGACGCAGAGTAGGTCAGGGTCGTTGCCAAATGTAAACAGTGCGGCTAATCTAAGTAGGTCAGGTCGGGTGATTAGGCCAGCGAGCAGGTTAGACCTGTAGTGAGTCAGTGATGCTGAGTGTATACACACGAACACATGTGCATGGTAGGATTAAGTTGTGTTTCAGCTGCATTTGGTGTGTGTGTTGTAAGTAATGGACAATATATAATGTGGAGGCTGGGTAGCCGGACAATCAGAGTACTTCAGTGCCATAGTGCGCTCAGACATTTGCTGGAACCTGTGGTTTAAGTTAAGTATGCATATATGTTTTGTTATTGTATGGTCATTTTAAAACATTGCATGTTTCAGAAATACTTTAAGGGGGAGATGTGATATATGCGTAATAGGTGTCCAGACACGTGTGTAATATATGCTAATGAGATGCATACAAAGGAGTATGTAAACAAATGTATGAAACAAAGTATGAAACAAAGGAGTATGTAAACAAATGTATGAAACAATGTATGAAACAAAGGAGTATGTAAATGAGATGACGTCATGGAAAGTTTAGCCGGCGGTTCAGTGAGCCCTGGATGGGAATAAACCATTCAGTATCCAGAAGTCAAAGTGTTCAGACTTTGTACTTTCACACTGAACACAGTTGTCACTTGTTATCATCTACACCCACAAATCTCACTCCCATTCATTCATTCATTCACGGTCTTAGACCAAACAGAATGGCTGAATGAGTTGAGCGTCCCGTTTTGGGAGACCATAGGATTCGAACCCACGGATTCGAAACCTGCTTGTCACTTCCTAGCTAGGTGCTTGGCATTATTTGGAAGGGCAAGGACTGGTTGGATCAGTGTCAGAATAATGTGACAGTGGAATATCAGGTCCTGGTCCTGGCGGCCTGGTCTCCTCTTGGGGCAGCACTATAATGTTGCCATGAGTGCACACTGTCACAAGTCGGTACCCGTCCTAATATGACCGTAGATGTTGCCAGGATGTAACACTCCAACAACCAACAAACCGCGCCGGTTGTATGCAGAAGGTGGGGAGTTTGGTTCCTGGTCGAGTCAAACCAATGACTTTAAAATTGATACTTGTCGCCTCCTAGCCTGGTGCTCGGCATTAATAGGATAGGGCAAGGACCGGTTAGCTCAGTGTCAGGATAATGTGACTGACTGGGATATCGGGTCATGGTGCTGGCAGCCTGATCTTTCCATGGGGCAGCACTATAAAGTCTCCATGAGTGTGCACTGCCGCAAGTCCTGATATGACCTTAGATGTTACCAGGACATAAAACTCCAACAACCAACCACACGGTCTGTGATTGTTGACACATATTTTGCTTTCTCGCAGAGGTTTCCCGCATCCTATACATTGTGGCTCTCGCGGTCTTCGTTATTCTCATCGTCCTCGCAGTCTCCCTCTACCGGCAGCGTCAGAGAACTAAGCACAGCGCCTCCGTCCTGTTTGATACCGTCGGCAGCGAGCCGAGGGACAAGCAGAAACTTTTTTATGGCTATTAGATTATACATGTAATAAATAACCATGAGGAGAATAAGGAGTATTGCAAAGCACACTACTAGTGTTTACTGAAACATCGCGCATTCATATGACTTTATTTATGATATCTGCAATGTGAAAATCGAATCAAGTTTTCTATCGGTCACATTCCGGAGATGTGTGATTAGTTTGTTTTCTAGAAAGGTGTGTATTTGGCCTACTATCGTGTTTTCTATGCATGATGTAGACTATTTAGTCGCAATAAAGTATAGTTTTAAATATTGACATGTTACGGTTTCCTTGTCATTCGCATGATGATAGTACAGTAAAACCTCTCTAAATCGACTGACCATTGGACCCACTTTAAATGGACCATTTAGGGAGGTGTTGGTATGCAGGTATTGCAGGTATAGCAATACCTCAGGGAGCTTGATGCCCTTGCCTTGCAGAGTTGTAAACCACTGCCTTGTGGTACAGGTTCTTGACAGAACCGAAGGCTAAGGGAGCAAACCCTAAACAGAAAACCATGTCACTGTGGCAGCATTAAGGGCAGTTGATGAATGGAACTCCCAACATCTCCCGACCAGCCACTGCAGGGACAAATAGTTTTGCGCCTGTCTTGACATGTTCTTGAAACCTCTATTTGCTCCCCGAGAGAGTGCCGCTGGTAACTTGCAAAAGCCAGCAGCACTTCAACACTTTTGCAGGCAGATTTCATGAAATGTAATACTCGAACGGACGGGGCTGCCCTCTATGGAAGATCTTCTGATCAAAAAGAATCTCCGGTGGACTGGACACCTCATGAGGATGTCATCAGACAGGCTACCAAAGCAGATCCTCTATTCTCAACTGTCTTCTGGTTACAGAAAGAGAGGGCGCACTCGTCACCGGTTCAAGGATACCATCAAGAGAAACCTGAAGCTGAGAGACATTAAGACCGACTCATGGGTGCAACTCTCATAGCAGAGAGCTAAATGGAGAGCGGCAGTCAAGTAATGAAAGCAGTCTTTGTCGCATCGCGACCGACAGCATGATGATAGGGAGGTGGTCGGTTTCGGAAGTCTTGTTATCATTACAATGATATTGTATGCCTGATTGTGTGGGACCCAAATAAAACAATCGATATAGGGGCGCGGTCGATCTTTGGAGGTGGTCGGTTAGAGAGGTTGTACTGTACAGTAAAACCTCTCTAAATCGACCGACCATGGGACCGACTTTAAATGGTCCATTTAGGGAGGTGGTCGGTTTAGGGAGGTTTTTTTTCCAGTTACAATGGTATTGTATGTGTGATCGTTTGGGACCCAAATAAAACGATCGATATAGGGGAGTGGTCGATCTGTGGAAGGGGTCGATTAGAGATGTTTGACTGTACACGGCTATTTGCAAGATCCCAATTTCATCAACGTGGAGGTCCCATCAATACCAAGTGTGCACAATTATAGACACGTCGATTGTTGTTGTTTCCATCATAGATTTCCCGGACATGCCCATTGGTAGAAGTAACCAGTAAACATAGATAGAACTAGTAACTGGCTTCTGTGGCATCTGTTTATTTGTTTATATATTCACAAGCTTAAAGCCGCGCTCCACTATAACTTTAAAGCTTGCTTGCTCTTGCGGGGGGCTACTGAGGACTTCGGTCCATATAACTAAGGGTTTAGAATAATAATTGCAGTAAACAATAAATACTAAAATATAACTATCACAATCATTTCGAGATTAGTGTACGACAGCAGGTTCCTTTTTGTTTACACACACCTAAACACAGACATTTGCTTTTATGTATATAGGCATACATGTTTTGGAAGGATTGAACATGTATACACCGTGGCAGTCACGGCGAGCTGCATTCGCTGCCTTTGCCAGTTTGACTTTATTTGAGATAAATAATGTTTCCATTTCCACATACAGTTACATTTAGGCAATCTGAATTAAAGTTGCAGAGTCCGATGGTTTTGAGTTTCTGTCATTTTCTGAGATAAATATGTTAGGTTGGTCATTATAATCTACCTTGAAGTAACCTTTACTTTAAATGGTTAACTTTTGAGATATTTGAAGTGCAAACATGCCAAATTAATTTTGGCAAGCCATAGGCTTCTGCAGTAACAGGTTCTATTAAATTGACTCAGTATTCCATTCGATGTGTCGACAAATGTTTAATAAGTGCAGCAGTATCTAAGTTAGATATGTAGAATAAAATCTAGATAATTGTTTTGGTTTTGACAATATTATGTTTTCATCGGACTATGCAGCTTTACCTATTTCAAATTCAGTATCACTTTGCATCGTTTGGGATTTCTTGAAACATACATTTTTTAATTATTAAAAGAAAGAAATCTTTTACGGTGATTTTTTTGTTTTTGAAACCTCAATGCTATCATTAAGTTCAATAGTTTCAACTGTTTTACACAAATTCCATTCTTTGATATATAGGCATATGTAGTAGGTCAGTTTTGGTTTAAATCAAACAGATGCGCTCATCGGGAATAATACACACACAGCCATTCGAACCCTAAACTACTACTGGGAATGTTGGTGATTTGTTAATAGCGTGAGGTGTACAGCGCCACCAATCGGGGATTACGATGAACTATGCGTAAGTCTGCAACGTGAACAAGACAGTCGGTATAAGCAGGAGGCAGCGCGCTGTATCCGGCCGAGGTGTAGCGGCTTGACGCCTGTATGTATGTGTGTATGTATAAAAGTAGCCGCCCCCTTAGCGTCGGACACCAGGCGTCGGCACTGGGCCGAGGGAACCTAACCCGAGCCTGCCACCACAGCTGCCTCCCGCCGCCACTAACCACAGCCCGGCCCGGCAACGTCTGGGTTAACACTGTTATGAGCAACTCAATCCAGTCGCAGGAACTCAGGACTCCCACAGGCAGACATAGCGAGCAGGAGAAGAGAGGTTATTTTGTCTCACCAAGGATACGGGGGTTCATTTTTTAAATAATTTTGTGTACACCGGTTGTGACGCAATTAAACCCATTCGTCTGTATAGAGAGGTGAATGCGGGTTGGCACCCGATTTGTGTGAACTGTATGGGCCAGTGAGCGATTGTCAAGTTGGGGAATCACTCACATCACGCCAGGACTTTCAGGGGGACTTGGGGTGTGGGGGGAGACGCACAAGGAAAAAGTTAGTATCATCATTACCATTATCACCATCATGACCATGACAACAGGGGCAGGAGTCGATGTTTTGACGCACAACCAGAGGATGCTTCTGAACGCCCTTCTGCAGACGACAACATCAGCAACCCTTTGGGCAGGTCACAGTAACGTGGTGACAACCAATCTAACAGACTTTGCTACTAATAACGTCACAAACACCAGCAATGTAGGCATAGTCAACGCAGCTGAGCTTTACTACTTCGGCAACTCGTCGCCACGCGATGACGTCACCCTCTTCGACTCGGCGGATCTCTCCGGCGGGAAAGTGCACATATCCGGTCGGGCAGACGACGTGGCCGTGCTGCGCTGGTTGCAGTACTTGCTAGTTCCCACCATCGTGCTGCTGGGCGTGGCGGCAAACTCCCTGGCACTGCTGGTGTACTCGGTGTCCCGGCTCCGGTTCATGAACTGCAGTATTTACCTGGGTGCACTTGCCGCCACCGACTCGGGCTTCCTGCTGTGCCTGCTGGACCGGTGGGCTCACAGCATTTGGTGGAACACGTGGGAAATGTGCCCGGTCAACTACTACTTCACCGGCGTGTTCAGCTTCCTCAGCATGGCCTATGTGCTATGCTACACGGTCGAGCGCTACATCGCCACCTGCTGGCCGCTCCACCGTAAGACCTGGTGCACGCGGCGCCGGGCCATCGGCGTTGTCATCACCAGCCTCGTCTTCGCTCTGGTGATATTCTCGCCCACACTGCTCATGTTTGAGATGCGCACACTCAAGCAGGGCCGGGAGATGCAGTGTGAAGCGCGCCATGACTACAAGACGATGCTCAAGTGGGCGAGCATTTGCCATATGTGCTTTTTCTGGCTGATCCCAATGGGTCTCACCATCTTCTTCAACACATGCATCATCCGGAAAATAGGGCAGCACGACAGCTCAGTACGCATGCACTGTAGCTCACACAACACACGGCGGGGTGGATCGAGAGGCATTCGCTTATCCTCCACGCGCTTCTCCACAGGGAGCACCTATGCTCTCCCCACTGAGAAGTCACTCTCAGTTAACAGCGTGTCCAAGCCATCCACGAACCTTCGCCGTTCCAGCTATCGGATAACACGCATGTTGGTGCTGTCTTCCAGTGCCTTCATTGTGTTGGGATTGCCCTATGAAGTGCTGAAAGAGTATCATTACTTCAGCTTCGATAACTGGTCGCTGGATAACATCATCGACCAGGACTGTTCGTTGACGTATAAGGTCATTGTCTTGTTTGTCTATCATATATACTACTTGAACTTCGGGGTGGACTTCTTCATATATAACTTGGCAGGGCGGAACTTTAGAGCTTGCTGTTGTGAAATGATGCATGATATTGGTGGGGCGCTTGCAGGAGTGTTGACTTGCAAGGGCAAGGCAATGAAAATACCAGTATGTGTATAGGATTCACAATGGTGTACATGAGTATCTTGCAGGTTGTATGTATGCATCGATGTATGATGTAGCCTATGTAGGTATTTGTGTATTTGTGTGTGGATATACTTATATACTTGTGGATATACTTATATATGCTGATCTCCCTACACAAAGTTAGTTTTATTTATTTATATATAAAGATCTTTTAAATACAATGCAATCACACGTCCTTCATACCATTTTTTTCATTTAAAAGAAAAACACTTTTGTGTTTGGAACAAATTAGATGGGATTGCCAAATGAGTTAGAGCATCCGTCTCCTGTGTTGGTAGATCGTGGGTTCACACCCTGGTCGAGTCAAACCAATGACTTAAAAATGATACTTGTCGCTTCCTAGCCAGGCACTCGTCATTATTAGGATAGGGCAAGGAGCAGTGGAATGAGGAAGACCAATCGTCCACGATTGAAATTCCCCCTGCTTAAACAACTAATATTACAACAAAAAAGAAGAAAAGATTTTCACAGTGCCTATTGAATATACATACATTAACTTGATTCGATCAGAGTGCATTACGGTTTGATTTGATTTGATTCTATATATCTAATTTAGATACTGATGCACTTATAGAACCACACATTCAGTATCATCCAGATTACCGGACGGGATGTAGTTTGTCACATTATTGACCCCCATCTTCTCCCCCACCCACAAGAAGATCCCGCAAATAACAGCATTATTATTATTGTTATTATTATATATATTATATATAATATACTTTTAGATCTACACCATCTAGACTCCCTGATGTCATCACTCTATCCACGCCCACTTGTCTCTGTGGCTCCTTTCTGAGAGGTCAGTGAAGACTACTTCACTCGTCCCCCTGCGATTACACACGTCTTTTAGATGGTTTATGTCCATAAGTTGTTTAATGCTCACAATTACATACATACAGGCAATGCACACGTATACACAGCGCAGGCTCAACAACCATACAGTGCATAGCTTGTACAGGAGACCAGACGGGATGGCCCGTCTCCCGTGCTGGTAGATCGTGGGGTCGTGGGTTCGAACCCTGGTCGAGTCAAACCAATGACTTAAAAATTGATACTTATCACTTCCTAGCCAGGTGCTTGGCATTATTAGGATAGGGCAGGGACTGGTTGGCTCAGTGTCAGGATAATGTGACTGAGTGGGATATCAGGTCATGGTGCCGGCGGCATGGTTTCCCAGTGGGACAGCACTATCAAATTGCCCTGAGAGCGCACTATCACAAGTCGGTACCCGTCCTGATATGATCATTGAAGTTGCTAGGACGTAAAACAACAAACAAGCAAACTTGTACAGGATCCAAATTACGGTAACCAGTGTCGTGGCCGTGATGAAAATGAGAAATATTGCACCTAGAGCAGTATTCGAACCCACATCTCTTGCATTCCAGGCTAGTGTGCTAAGTATTATACCACCTATGCTCCCTAATGTCATCACCCTGTCCATGGCCACCTGTATGTGTACGTGGCTCCTTGCCTGAGAGGTCAGTGCAAATTACAACAGTAGCATTTATAAGGATTTTCCTACAAAGTGAACAAACCTTACTGAAGCAGCGTGTGACCGAGCCAGCTGGTTGCGGGCGTGTCATTGAACAAGCAGGCGAGGCTTGCCAACACTATGAACCGGTCAACAACTCTTCAGTTCACATCCAAGATAAGCGTATACTACCAGACCTGCCACATGATACGGGTTACCCATATCCGATGCGGAATTTGGTGTTATTTTTAGTGATACAGCCGTACTCCTTTTTTATACGGATTTTTAGTTAAATTTATGGAAATAAAAATGTTGAGCTGAGATGCTGAGACTGGCGAAATCAGTGACACATGTAGCTGATATTCAGCGAGAGTTATGAATGTTGTATATGAATGTAATGTAGTTTGTTGGATATAATGTTTGAGTAATAAAATGGTGTAATTATATTCATGTGTTTTTTATGGTATGCGGGACATGTAGGTCTATGTATATGAATTATTATGTGATACAGATTCATACAGGATATTATTCATACAGGATATTAGGTGAAAAATACAGATTGTCATCAAAAAGATCTCCCTTAGGACTCGAACCCAAAGCTGTAGGTGTATAAATTAAAAATAATAAACTCGGTAGCTCGCTGTGGGACATCATTGAACAGGCACACATACAACTTGTTATGAGTGTAGGAACTATAACTTAAGTAGGTACTCCAAAGTGATTATTGATTTTAATGTTTCAGTGTTTAAAATTATATAGGTGCATAGATCTTTTAAATCCGATTCCAGTGATATAAAATGTATATAGATCTCTTGAAAAGTTCCCAAATTAAGAGGTTTTAAAAATTCTTTTTTTGTGCACATTTCAAAATTAGGGAAACCTAGGTTTTTAAGGCCCCAACACAAAAGCTATGTTGTGTATAATTTGTCCAATATTAAAGAATCTCACTCTCTATAGCACAAATAACAGGCTCCATTTTTCTCCAGACCATTAGCTTTGTTATTCTGTCAGATATTTCACGCTAAAGTTGCTAAATTCCTTAATATCTACTGAATATCATCAGTGTTAATGATAAATTCTTTGAAACATCATAAGTTCTGTTCTACTTACACTATCGCTCTATTTTTTATTCCAAAATAATCAGAATCAAAAGCTGCATATGATCATAATGTTTTAAATTAATATCAGGCAAAACTAAAGTTGACTTTTATAAGCATTGCTAGCTGACAACAAGTCTAGGTCGCAAAGACATTAACTTTATTAAGATGATTAAACAGATTGCTCGGGCGACAATAGGCTTCAGAAATGTTTACAAAATCTGGCACCTTCCTTACTCTAAAGTCATCGTTGATGGGTGCTGTGATATATGCGTAATAGACGTACAGGTGTGTTGATAATATATGTTAATGAGATGCAGAGGTTGAGACAAAGGGTTATGCAAATGAGATGATGTCATGGAAAGTTTAGCCGGTGGGTCAAGTGTGCCCTAGGCCATGAATAAACCATTCAGTATCCAGAAGTCAAAGTGTTCAGACGTCGTACATTCACAGGGTGTCAGATGAGGAAGAATGCCACCCGCTAATACGTTGCCGGGTTTGTGGCCTCCTGGTCAGCTTGTCCTCAGCCACAATGCGAGATCGAACTGGAAAACATGGATCAGAGCATATGATATTTGCGCTACTGCGGCAGGGGTCGTATTGAAGACAGAACGAGTGCAATGCTGCATCTTTCTTCACGTAGCTGGCGAGGAGGCGCAGAAGGTCTTCGCCAATATGGATATCGCTCTCGCTGATCAAGATAAGATCGTGCCGCTTACGGAGGCGTTTAGGGTTTATTGTGTCGGTAAATGCAGTATCATTATCACATGATATAAATTTAACTCACATAATCAGGCGTCGGAAAATATGGCTACATATATAACGGCATTAAGGGACAGAGTGAAGGATTGTGAGTATGGTACGGTGGAAGAATCGCTGTTGCACGATCGGATTGTGGCTGGCGTAAAGAATGTGAATTTACGGAACAAACTGTTGCAAACTACGGAGTTAACATTGGGAAAATGTGTCGATATATGTGAGATGAGTGAGTTTAGCTCTGCGCTGTTGGAGGACACCAAGTCGGACATTGAAAGTAAAGCGATTGATTTCATACATAACTATGCTAATGTGCGTACCGGTGCACCGGTGGTTCGGTCAGCGGCGATGCCATCTTGGAAATCGCCATCTTGGAATGCCGGCGGGTCTGGAGAGTTCAAGATCCGCTGCCAGAACTGTGGGTATGAGCATCGCCGGGGAGTCTGCCCTGCGAAAGGAAAGGCTTGTGTAGCCTGTCGAAAGATCGGGCACTTCGGTAAGGTCTGCAGGAGCAGGCTGGGCAGGGTCAAAGAGCTTACCATGGAAGAGCCAGACCCTCATAATGCTGAGCAAGACCCGGATCCGGCGGAAGTCAACGTCCTGGCAATGGATCTCTTCGTCGGTGCAGTCGACCGCGGTGCTGGTCAGGATGCCGAGCTGTGGCACGCGATCGTTCGGGTGAACGGTTGTCCTGTCAAGTTCAAGCTCGACACCGGGTCGGAGGCGAACGTGCTGCCGAGGTATGTCTTCGACAGAGTTGCTCCGGGGCAGCTGACGAACACCAGGTGTTTGTTGGTGACGTTCTCCGGTCACCGGATCACGCCTGACGGGGAGGCACTGCTGGACGTCAACGACAGAGTGCTCAAATTCCACGTGGTGCCGGATTGCCAGCCTATTTTGGGCAAGCAGGCTTGTGTGACGTTGAACCTGCTGGTGCGGGTGGATGAGGTGCACTGCGCTGCGGCGACGAACATTTCCGATTTCCGAGAACAGTGCCAGCGCTGGGGCCGAGAAGTTGGTAAGCGAATACAAAGATGTCTTTCAGGGTTTGGGATTGATTAAGGCAAATGCTGTCATTCATGTTGATGGATCTGTTAAACCTATCATTGATCTGCCTAGATGGATTCCGTTTGCCATTCAGGGCAAGGTACGCAGTGAGCTTGATCGCATGGTGGAGTTAGGTGTTATAGTTGAACAAGATGAACCTACCGAGTGGGTTAATTCTATAACTATTGTTAAAAAACCAAACAAGATTAGGATTTGTCTGGACCCGACTAAGTTGAACAAGGCGATAAAGAGAGGGCCTTTCCCTACTAAAACGATTGATGAAATTATTGCCAAAACGGCGGATGCAAAATATTTTTCAGTTCTAGATGCAAAGACCGGGTATTGGCAGATAGAATTAGATAATGAAAGTTCACATTTGTGTACGTTCAATACTCCATGGGGCCGGTACAGGTACACCCGTTTGCCTTTTGGTATCAAAACCGCCGGTGACATTTTTATTCAGGAAATGCACCGCGTCATGGGCGATATACCCAGTATTGGCATAGTCACGGACGATATTTTGGTATATGGGTCAACGGTTGAGGAACACAACGAGCGGCTCCGAGCCGTGTTGGACCGAACTAGGTCGGTTAATCTGAAGTTAAATGATGCTAAATCTTTGTTATGTAAAACAACAGTAAAATATGTAGGTCATCAACTTACCCAACAGGGTGTGAAGCCTGATCCAGACAGAATACAAGCAATAGTTGACATGCCAGAGCCGCGTGACAAACAAGGCGTCCAAAGTTCCTGGGCATGGTTGGATATGTACACAAGTTTATACCCAACATGTCCGAGATAGCCAAACCACTACGCACGCTCCTTGCAAAGGACGTGGCGTGGCACTGGCAAGCCAAACAGCAGGGCGCGTTTGATAAGTTGAAGGAGAAGTTAAGAATTGCTCCTGTGTTGTCATATTACAATGATAAGAAGACCATTGTGATTCAGGTAGATGCTTGTCAGTCAGGTTTAGGTGCTGCATTAATGTAAGATGATAAGCCGATTGCACTCGCATCTCGGGCGCTTAACTCAGCGCAGTGTGAATATGCCACGATAGAAAAAGAGATGCTCGCCATATGTTTCGGATGTCAACGGTTTCATGAGTGTAAGGTATATGTACAGTGCGTATAGCTTGTGGCTGGAGGGGTGACGTCATAGGAAGGAAGGAAATAAAGTACTCATACACTGGACGTCGAGGTGTTCACTTGTCTTCCATATACTACATGGTGTCAGATGTGGGGTCTGGACAATACATGCCCAAGATTTCAACATGGCGTTATCAGGTTTGAAGCCACCATTGCCGTTAAGCCTAGAGGGGAATTTGGCCATGAATTGGCGTGCTTGGTATCACGCCTACGACATATACAGTGTCACTTCAGGAGCAGCAAACAAGACTGAAAAAATTCAATGCTGCGTATTTCTGCACGTAGCCGGACAAGACGCGCAGAAGCTTCATCTCATGTTCAAGATCCCAGATGCCCAGAAAGAAAAGATTGAACCGCTAGTGAAGATGTTTGAGGACTATTGCGTCGGTAAATACAACATTACGGTGGTACGTTATGAGTTTAACTCATTCAACCAGATGACGGAGTCTATGGATATGTACATTCGCGAATTGAGGCACCGAGTGTCATACTGTGACTACTCGATGATGGAAGATTCGTTGCTATGTGACCGTTTAGTGTGCGGTGTAAAGGAAACGACGTTACGTGATAAGTTGCTACAGACACCAAACCTGACACTGGACAGTTGCCTGGAACTGTGTCGTTTAAGTGAGAACACACATTCACAACTGCACTCAGAAGATATAAACGGAACGAAGGAGCAAGTTGACACCGTAAACAAGCAACGAGTGGACTATGCATCACGTCCAAGGCAGAATTCCTCGACGTCGCGTGTGCTGAGGTGGCAGGACCATGGCACGCGCGTCTCTGTGCCTCATGCGAACTGCACCAAATGCGGTTATCAACATGGAAGTAGCGTATGCCCAGCAGCGGACAAGCAGTGTCTACAGTGTAACAGATATGGACACTTTCAGAAGGTGTGCCGATCTAGACGCGCGAGTCGTGCAGAAGTAAATGAGCTGGGCGTAAAAGATGGCATACAGGATGTTGTTGACATAGACGACGAGGACAACCTTTTGTTAGGTGAAATAACGGCCGAGGCGACGACCAGCAGCAGTTTGTGGTACGTGGAATATACGTTGCAAAACATTCCTGTTAAATTTAAACTGGACACTGGGTCCCAAGCCAATATTATACCACGTACTATCTATGATGCTCTGGAAAACACCGTGTTACAACCTTCACGTTGTTGTCTCGTCACATACTCAGGTGATCGGATACGTCCCGAAGGCGGGGCTAAAATCACCATCGGGGGGGTACCGTTGAAGTTTCAAGTTACGCCGATCCTGGGTAAAGAAGTGTGTGTACAACTGCACCTGATCCGACGAGTAGGGGAGATCACCGTATGGACAGAAAGAGCGACAGCCACCGGTTGAGCTGGAGAGACTTTGGTGGAAAAATATTCGGACATTTTCACTGGTTTAGGGACTATCAAAAGTAATGCTAAGATACATATTGATGTTAATATAGATCCTGTAATTGACCTGCCTAGACGGATTCCCCATGCGATTGTTGACAAGGTAAAGGAAGAGTTGGACAGAATGCTAGCTTTAGGTGTGATAGTGTGGCAACTCGTACCAACCCCGTGGGTGAATTCTTTAACAATCGTAAAAAAGCCAAATAAAATTAGAGTGTGCCTAAACCCAACCAAGCTTAATAAAGCCATATTAATTACCCCATATCCCACCAGGACTATAGAAGAAGTTATTGCGAAAACAAGCACGGCAAAGTTTTTTTCTGTCATTGATGCAAATAGTGGGTGTTGGCAAATAGAACTAGATTCTGATAGCTCGAAATTATGTACTTTTAATACCCCATGGGGACGTTTCCGGTATACCAGATTGCCATTTGGGATTAAGACTGCTGGGGCCATTTTTATTGGTGAAATGAACAAAATATTATACGATTTACCTGGAGTTAATGTAATTGCTGACGATATATTGGTATATGGTAGCACCGAGGAGGAACATAATAATAATTTAGAAAATGTTTTTAGAAGGGCTAGAGAGGCTGACTTACGCCTCAACCCGAAGAAATCTGTCATTTGCAAAACCGAGGTTAATTATGTGGGGCACACATTGACCCAATCTGGGTTAAAACCCACTGCAGACCGTGTCCGGGCCATAATTGACATCCCCACCCCCACTGACAAAGCAGCTGTTCAACGTTTTTTAGGCATGGTGGGCTATGTAGGGAAATTCATTCCGAATCTTTCCAACATTTCTAAACCGCTGAGACAAGTTCTATGTAAAAACGTTATCTGGTTCTGGCAACATGAACAAGAACATGCATTTCAAACTATAAAGAAACTTTTAATATCTGCACCTGTGCTAAAGTACTATGATGTACAAGACCAAATAACTTTGCAGGTGGACACTTCCAAGTCAGGCTTGGGTGCAGCCATTTTTCAGCAAAGTAGGCCTATTGCTATGGCATCCAAGGCATTGGATACGTGCCAGTCCAACTACGCAGTAATCGAGAAGGAACTTTTGGCAATTTGTTTTGGGTGTGTACGTTTCCACGATTACATTTATGGGAAAGAGGTGATAATCGAAACTGATCATAAACCACTTGTGTCGATAATGTCAAAGCCGTTGCATCTATTGTCAGCCAGGATGCAACGGATGCGCATGAGGCTACAGATCTATAACATAATAATGAAGTATGTCGTTGGTAAGGAGATGTTCTTTGCAGACACTCTTTCTCGCGCACACACCACCAAAATAACCCCAAACAAGCTATTTGACGACAACATTTCCGTGGCCACGGTAGATATTGCACATGACATGATTGCCCGGATCACCGAGGCTACAAAAACGGATACCACCCTTGCTGAAGTTACTAAGTTAGTGAGAGAGGGTTGGCCTACCCAAAATAACTTAGTGAAGTCGTGTGCAAAGCCATTCTTTACTTGTAAAGATGAAATAGTCAGTGCGGACAGTATGTTATTTAAAGGGAAACAAATAATTATCCCCTCTAGTTTACAAAAAGAGATGTTAGGTGTACTACACGAAACCCACTTGGGAATAATCAAGTGTAAGCAGCTGGCAAGGGACAATGTGTTTTGGCCCGGTATGAATCGTCAAATTGAAGACTTGATAGTCCGGTGGAGCATATGTCAGAATTATAGGAATTCCCTGAGTGCTGAGCCCATGATTCCTCACGACATACCCGATATACCATTCTGCAAAGTGGGGGTCGATTTATTTCAGTACCAGAATAAGACATATCTCATTCTAGTGGACTATTATTCTAAATTCCCTGAAGTCGTGGAACTACAACATACGACGTCCACTGCGATAATTAAATCCCTAAAAGAGATATTTGGATGTTATGGTATACCGACCTCACTAATGTCTGACAATGGGCCACAATTTGCAAGCAACAAATTCAAAGTTTTTGTGGACAGATATAAATTCAATCACGTTGTTTCTAGCCCATATTATCCTAAAAGTAATGGTCAGGTAGAATGTTATGTTCAAACAATAAAGAAAATGATGAAAAAAGCAGGAGACAACAATCAGGTTTTCAACCTGTACCTGTTGAACTACCGCAATACTCCTCTTAGACAAATGAATGCCTCCCCAGCTCAGCTGCTCATCATGAGTTGTCGTCTTCGTTCTAAAATGCCCACGACTAAAACCCAGTTACGACCACAGGTTCAAAAATCCAAAGCAGAAAGCATTGCCAAAACACAGGAACGTCAAAAACATTATTATGATAAAAGGGCTGGGAGAGCGAAAAAAGAACTGAACATTGCAGATCACGTCAAGTACAGAACACACGATGGTACATGGAGGGCTGGCACTATAACACATACAAACAAACGAAAACCCAAAGATTATGTAATTGTAAACTGTGCAGGGAAGGAATTACACCGAAACCGGGTTCACATGTTTAAAATACCAACCCCTAAAAATAATTGTCACCAGCCCATGCATACAATCGCACCGCACAATGGCACTAAAGCTGAACGTTCGACACACATGGCAGGCCTGACAGGACGACAAAATTATACACAACTCAAAGTGGGCGTGTCTCACGTCTGCCGGCTGCTAGGGATGTCAGAACACAACTACATATAAAAATCATCACTGATAAGCGTTGGTGTTCCCCACATGACTATTGTTGTACTGCTCATATAACACATGGTTAGTTTAAGCGTTCATAGAGGAGTATGTTTTCAAGCTCCTGGTTCAATCTGTTACCAGTTCATCTTTGTTTAAACAAGGTCACGACTTTAAATCCCCGAGTCACCACTGAAGATATCCTTTCAATCTATCTAAAAAATATAAAAAATTAAAATATAAAAAAGTTTGAGGGGGAAGATGTAAGGTATATGTGCAGTGCGTATAGCTTGTGGCTGGAGGGGTGACGTCATAGGAAGGAAGGAAATAAAGTACTCACACACTGGACATCGAGGTGTTCACTTGTCTTCCATATACTACAATGAGTATATCTTTGGCAAAGAGGTGCAAATTCAAACGGACCACAAGCCATTGGTGGCGATAATGCAGAAGCCAATATATAAACTCTCGGCTAAAATGCAGAGGATGCTGATGCGATTGCAAAATTACAACATTCAGCTATGTCATGTGAAGGGTTCTTTGATGTTTTTTGCAGACACGTTGTCCAGGGCGCATAGCATCAAAGTAGGTCAGGATAGCCTGTTCGATGACACGTTCTGCATTGCCGCAGTGGACATGCAGTCATCGAGTTTGTTGAGTAAGATTGTAAATGAATATGAAAAAGATGTGTCCATGTCCATGTTGATTTCACACATTGAAGATGGGTGGGACACTACACACATACAGACACCACTGTGTCTGAGACAGTACATCCCGTACAAACATGAGTTAACGATAGAAAACAATCTTGTAATGAACGGCAATCGGGTGGTGGTTCCTCTGGGTCTTCGTGGTGAGATGATAGAGGCTTTACATGAGACACACCTAGGGGTGACCAAGTCCAAGCAGTTGGCGCGTGACTGTATGTTTTGGCCGAATATGAATAAGCAAATTGAAGATAAGATCCCTCGGTGTGACACGTGCCAAAACAACCGGAAAAGTTTGCATAACGAGCCCTTGATCAGTCACCCGATCGCCTGTCAGCCGTATGAAAACATTGGTGCTGATTTATTTGAGTTAAATCATAAGAATTACCTGATAACTGTGGATTACTACACAAAGTATCCTGAGGTGATGTTGTTGGGCGATATGTCGTCTATCACTGTTATTGAAGTGTTGAAAGACAATTTTGCAAGACACGGTATTCCTAGTGAGGTCATTTCGGACAACGGTCCCCAGTTTAAAAGTCATGAGTATAGGGAGTTTGCACTACACTATGGGTTCAAAGCCGTGTATTCCAGTCCTCAGTATCCTCATAGTAACGGGCAGGTAGAAAGGTTTGTGCAGACAGTCAAGGACATGTTAAAGAAGTGCGAGAAAACTGGGTCTGATTTTCAGTTAGCTTTGCTAAATTATCGTAATACTCCGTTGCCCATCCTGAATGTGTCTCCGGCTCAGTTGCTCATGAGCAGACGGTTGAGGGGCAGGTTGCCGATGGCGGAGGAAATTTTGGTGCCCGAAATGCAAAATCCAAAGGAAAGACAGACAGCTAAACGGCAGCGAAGTCAGAAAGCGTTTCATGACCGGAAATGCGGTAGGCCGCATAAGCCTATGAAAGTCGGGGATAATATAAAGTACAAAAATCATGCTAGGGAATGGAAGAAAGAGGTTATTTTTGGACAAACAGGTGTTTCTGGGAGAGAATATCAAATTTTGAACGAGTCAGGTAATATGTTGTATCGCAACCGGGTTCAGATTATCAGGGCGCCTGTGGGGGGGCGACCTGAACCCGTCGTGCAGATGCAAACTGGGTCAGCGTCAGTGCCGAATGTAAACAGTGCGGCTAATCTAAGTAGGTCAGGTCGGCTGATAAGGCCGGCGAGCAGGTTAGACCTGTAGTGGGTCAGTGTAGATTGAGTGTGTACACGTATAGCATGTGCATGTAGGATTAAGTTGTATTTTCAGATATGTTCGTTCCTTTATGATATATGATGGACACTTTATGACGTCAGGCATTATGGCCAGACAGTTAAGGACTTCAGTGCATTGGGCGCTCAGACATTGGCAAGGACTTGCATTAAGTTAGGTATGCATATATATTATTGTGCTTTTGTTTGACTGGTATTTGCTATCGTCATTGTTATTTTGAAATATTTCATGTTTCAGAAATACTTTGAGGGGGGGATGTGATATATGCGTAATAGACATAGTGTGTTGATAATATATGTTAATGAGATGCAGAGGTTGAGACAAAGGGTTATGCAAATGAGATGACATCATGGAAAGTTTAGCCGGCGGGTCAAGCGTGCCCTGGGCCATGAATAAACCATTCAGTATCCAGAAGTCAAAGTGTTCAGACGTCGTACTTCCACAGGTGCCACATCAAGCTTTTTCTGCCGAAACAGAAGCTTCAATCAACACTATATTTGTTGGTCCGGTGCTGGAGACATGAAGACATGGTCATTTCTCAGACCAACCTTGCCAAGTATGATAAAAATCTCAACCAAATATTGTTCTGATTAGGTGGAGGAAAACTTGACCTTTCTGATGATATAATTTTCTGGACAATCCTGATTAATTTTCAAGAATGAGCGTCTAAATGTTTTCACTCCTTCTGTTCAATCAAATTTCCCACTGAAAGATAGCCATGCTTGATATGCTAATGAAGCCCGGTTTCTTCTCCATCTTTCATTGGTGGTTATTTTTTGCTCAGGTGACCATACTCAGCAAGGTAGCAATTTTAGGGAAGGTAGTGGCTAAGACTGGATGCAAACAGAATGGCAAACATGCACAGAGCTGCTGATGGTACACCCAAACTAGTTTCCATTGACTCTATTTTAATTCATCATGTTAATTAACAAATTGAATAGCCTAAAAGACAAAAAAACAGGCATTCACCTGATATAATTTTTATTTCAAACAAAGCAGAATTAGTGGAGATTGAAGTGGTTTTAGAATGGTTAAATTATGTCAGATTTTGTCATGCGGACAGCGTATTCGCGCACTTTGGGAGTACCTACTATAAGGCTTCGCTACCTATATAATACAGGTGAGAATAAATATATCAATTTAAGTAATTTGGTAGCACTTACAGGGTTTTCTTCCAAAGTAAACAACCCATGCTGAAATAATGCGTGGCCAGAGTAGTAGATTGCAAGTCATTTTCAATGAACAATGCTGACACTACAAATTAAAAATATCCATCATCATCATCATCATCATGCTGTCAGTCGTGATGCAACAAAGACTGCATTCATTACTTGACTTTCGCTCTCCATTTAGCTCTCTGCTGTGAGAGTGATGTCCATGAGTCGGTCTTAATGTGTCTCAGCTTCAGGTTTCTCTTGATCCACCATGCCCTCATAAAATCAGTGGAGACCCAAGTCAATAGTAACAGACATATGACTGTAGGATCGAACCCAAGCCCCTACAGAGGGACCAGTAACTTCTAGATTGGCGCAGTCACACTTAGAGGACATGAATAATGCAGAGACGCCAGAGGCCCTGGCAGGTGGTCAAGCCAGTAAACCCTCAACTGCAGTTCTACATACAAGTGTTGTCAGGTAGAGGCCTGGGATTCAGGCAAGAAATCAGCCGAAAGGAGAAACTAGTAATTCGATTAATATTTTAAAATATTAATAGAAATACCTCCTTATGCCCAAAATGACGGCAACCACCCAGCATCCCCTCAATACATTGATTCAAAAAGGTGGTTAGCGCCAGGGCGGCGCCGGGCCGGCGCAGCATCAGCGTCGTAGTGCTGAACACATGGTGAGCGCAACATTACATATTTTGGCGCTGCTAGGTCGGTGTCAGATCGGCGGCAGGTCGACACCCACTTGCCGACCAAGGGGTCGGTGACCTGGCGGTGCCAGGTCACCAACCACTTTTTAATGGCGCCGACCAAACTGTTCGCAAGGAGGTTGCAAGTGCAGCAGCTGCAACATTCTTGCGTCCAAAATTTCCGAAATGGTCACGGGGAGGTCGGCGACCTCGCGGTGCCAGTGTGTAAGGCAGTCGTAAGGAGGACGTATGGGCGTCGCGAATCGATCGGAAGAGAACGCAGGCCTCATGTGACTAGGGTATAACTTGGCAGTAAATTGGAGGAGTTGGTTGACGGCATATGAAATATATGTTGGTGCCGCAGGCCTCGCCAGTAAACCTGAGAAGACACAGTGCCTATTGTTTCTACATATTGCCAGCAGGGAGGCACAGAAGGTATTCCCAATGCTGCATATCGACAGTGAGCACTAGGATAAACTACAGCCACTCATAGCAGACTATTGTGAAAGTAAGTGCAACTAAACTGTAGTTCGTTATCAATTTAACACGTTCAATCAGACGTCGCAGTCAATTGACAGGTATATATAATTACGCCATAAAATTGCATTCTCTGAGTACGGAGACGTCGAGAACTCAATATTAAGAGACCGTCTCATCAGTGATGTCAAAGATAAGGAGCTATTTGATAGACTGCTGCAAACGCCAAAATTAACATTGGACAAGTGCCTAAAAATCTGCAGAGTTAGTGAATATAACGCCACACAACTCGACACCCCACAGGATGAAGCAGTTGACGCCCTCAACAAATATGGCAGGCGCCAGTCATGCCCACCACCACCGGCGACGCCATGGCGTCGCACACAGTCGAGTAGCAACTTGTTTGTTTGTTGTTGTTTTACGTCCTAGCAACATCTAAGGTCATCAGGACAGGTACCGACTTGTGACAGTGCGCACTCATGGCGACATTATAGTGCTGCACCACTGGAAGACCAGGCCACCAGCACCATGACCTGATATCCCACTCAGTCACTTTATCCTGACACTCAGCCAATCAGTCCTTGCCATATCCCAATAATGCCGAGCGGCAGGCTAGGAAGCAACAAGTATCAATTCTTAAGTCATTGGTTTGACTCGACCGGGGTTTGAACCCATGACCCCACGATCTACAAACACAGGAGACGGATGCTCTAACTCATTCGGCCATCCCGTCTGGTCTCGAGTAGCAACAACACCGGACGTGTTAATTGCTCATGCCATGGTTACATGCATAGGTTGGCAAACTGCCCAGCCAAGGACAAGGAGTGCAACAGGTGCGGCAAGGTGGGACACTTTATCAAGGTGTGTAGAGCTCGGAGATGCACAAATGCACTGATGAACGCCATAGATGTAGACCGAAGAAGCACCAGAGAGGAGTGGGAACTAACCTACTCAGATGACAATGACCCGGATTTGTTTGTCGGGGCCATGGAGGAAGAGGAGGACGATGACTCGAGGGATTTATGGTATAAGAACATACGTGTCAGGGAAAAGAAAGTGCGCTTTAAACTCTACATGGGCTCGGAGGCCAATATCATACCAACGAAGATGTTTCGTGCGGTAGGAATTGGAAGAATCGGACCAGCGCTGTGCAAGCTAATCACGTATCGTGTACAGCGGCTCAACCCGAAAGGAGAAGTCGAGCTGCCAATCAAAGGACAGATGATACGCTTCCAGGTAATGGACACTGGAAGCGCCATCCTTGGGAAGAATGCCTGCGTGTCACTGAAGCTTGTCAACTGCATAGATGCAGTCGGTCGGCGCATGATGAGACAGACAGATGCGGCAGACATGGTAAATAAGTTCAATGATGTATTTGAAGGCCTCGGTAAAATCAAAGTAAACGCAAAAATACATGTAAATCCTGATGTCAATCCTGTAATTGATCCGCCCAGGCGGATACCGCATGCTGTAATAAAAGAAGTCAAAACTGAGCTAGATAGAATGGTCAGGATCGGAGTAATCATACCGCAGGTAGAACCCACACCATGAGTTAACGCTATAACTGTAGTCTGCAAGCCAGGGAAGAAACAAATTTGTCTCGATCCAACAAAGCTAAACCGAGCCACCCTTAATAGCCCATATCCAAATAAGACTGGAGAGCAAGTAGTAGACAAGACAGCCGAAGCACAGTATTTCTCGGTGTTGGATGCCAACAGCGGGTATTGGCAGGTACAGTTGGACGAAGAAAGTTTGCTGCTCTGTACTTTCAATACCCCCTGGGGGCGTTAATATTACACAAGGCTACCATTCGGAATAAAAACAGCTGGAGATATTTTTATTCACGAGATGAATGCAATATTCAGAGACCTGGAAGGGGTAGAAATAATCGCAGATGACATTAATATTTGGGGCAATGTTAGAGCAACACAACAACAGACTCCTAAGAGTACTAGAGAGAGCAAGACAGGTAGATCTGAGGTTGAATCCTAAAGAATTGAGCATTTGTAAGACGTCGGTATCATATGTAGGACATGAACTGACCCAAGACGGGTTAAAATCTAACCCCGAAAGCATACGCGCTATTCTTGACATGCCAACACTCTCAGATATGGCCGCGGTATAAAGATTCCTAGGAATGATGAACTATGTGAGTAAATTTATACCCAGACTATCAGAAATAGCTAAACCACTCAGAATCATTTTGGGAAAAGACACCACCTGGCATTGGGAGGCGGCACAAGAAAACGCGTTCCGATGGCTTAAATCGTTACAAATAAAAGCTCCGGTATTGCATTACTATGATGTATCGAAACCGTTAGTACTAGAAGTAGATGAGTCTCAGTCAGGACTAGGGGGTGACACTATTTTAGGAACAACGCCCCATTGCAATGGCATCCAAAGCATTAGATAACACTCAGGCTAACTATGCAGTCATAGAAAAAGAGTTATTGGCGATCTGTTTCGGCTGTAAGAAGATCCATCTCTATATCTTTGGGAAGGCCATTACAGTCAAGACAGACCACAAACCACTTGTCAACATAATGCTTAAGCCCATAAACAGTCTATCCGCACGCATAGATAACTTGTCGTTAGGCAGTGGTGTTTCTGAGCATTCAGCGATTCACGCTGTGAATGTTGCGACACCTTGCGACCAAACAAGTAATTTGTCTAAATCATATTGTTCTAAATGTTTTCTTAAAACCGGAATGCCAAAATGGGTGTTGTCGACACGTCTCTGTGGACTGTTAGTGGTCCCTGATGTTGTAGGTTGTTCCTTTCTCTTGGGAATCTGACCACATATTTTGCTGCTGATGTTATTGCCGCTAGCCATGGGTCTGTTTCCCATGCTGGTACTATCAGTACTGCGTGTGTGTGTGATCCATCTTGATCTTCCTGGCCTCTGCTGATAATGCTGAATGGTGGAAATATGTAATAGAATTTATTATTCCAAATTAATGAGAATGCATCTACTCTCCAGGCTTCTGGCTTTGGATGCCAAGACACATATTTAGGTCACTTTTTGTTATTGCGTGATGTGAATAAGTGAATTTCTGGTTTGCCCCATTTGTGACAAATGTGGTCGAAAATACTCCGATTCATTGACCATTCTAAATGGTCGTGAAAATGTCGGCTTTTCTTGTCAGCCAAAGTATTTTGACTGCCTGGAATATGTGCTACTGTTAGAGTTTAGCCATATGGTTTGGAACGAGTCCCTCCCATATTACATATGTTAGCCATAGCTGTCATGTTATCTTTTAAAACCATTACATGATTTTTAGGGACGTGAATCAGACTACAGAGTCCTAGATAAATGGCTCTACTTTCTAATACATTAATGTGATCGGAGATTTCATCTTCCATCCAATGACCACTTGTTGCCTGTTGGTCTCTATGAGCCCCCCAGCCTTCTAATGAAGCGTCTGTTGTAACTGTAGTGTTGGGCTCTCCCATCCTAATGGGGTTGGGTGAGTTGTTAATGTGTGACAGCCACCACATAATATCATTTTGGCCATTCTAATGGGGTTCATCATTTTGGCCTTCTGGCGAAATTGTCATGGGCCGCTCAAAGTTTCCTTTTGTGCATGCCCACACCAAGTTCTTATCTATCTCTAGCGATTTAATATGAGCTTTGCCATAAAGAATAGCTGGTGCATATGCTATCATAATTCCTATCAATACTGCAACTTGTCATATCTTTGGGTTGTTCAATTTTAATAATTGATTTGCTGTTGTTGTAAATCTATCAACTTTTTGTTCTGTTAATGAAATGGACATTTCTGTGGTGTCAATAAAGAATCCCAGAAACTTTAACTTGTTTGTTGGTGTTAGTACTGATTTAGCTTCATGTATGTAGAACCCTAATTTTGTAAATGCTTCACATAATTTATCTACTGCTGTCTGGCATTGTTGTGTTTGTGCAACCATAAATGAATCATCAATATAAGGAAACACAATATGTCCTTCCCTAGCCATCTGTGAAAGAATTGCTTTAAGTAACCTTGTGAAAATGCGTGGACAGCAAGCCAGCCCATTCGGCATGCATGTGAACTCATAAAGTTTGGGGTTCCAACTAAATCTGAGATATTTCCGATCAAGTTTATAGATAGGTAATGTTTAGTATGCATCTTTAAGATCCACACTGGCTAGCCAGGAGCCTTGCGTCACTAAGTCTCTTGCTGTGTCTAAGGAAAACATTTTTAAATGTTTGTATTCTACGAATTTGTTAAATAATGTTAAATCTAAAATTAGTCTTACATCTCCATTTGGTTTGGGTCGCAAGAAAATATTGTACATGTTGCCGGTAAGACGCATAATTCAAAACCCTGACTATGGGCCCGTTAGTGATGCATACCATAGATACCATGTAGTGTAGCATTCCGTAACCTTGGTCGAAGTTAACTTCCGGTAGTAGATTTGAAAGCTAGGCCATTCCTTACCTGACACTCGATCAGTACAGACCCGAGGGCTGCAATATCGGCAATCTTAAAGTTTTGGTCGAAGTACAAGAGGATGCCGAGGTCATCCAAGTCGTGAAAAGAAGGGGGGGAGGCGATACTCCATGGCGATGCTGGAGTCGGTCGACAAAAGAAGGAGAAGCGGGTCGGAGCAGCAACGACGAGGGAATCACGACCGGGTTCGTCAGCATCTGGACGCGTTCGTATTTCTGATTTGGCTTCAACGCCCATAACTGTGCAACAGTCAGACCAGAGGTCGACGTTGGAGGATATTTCCTGTCTCCTTGACAAGAAATTAACTGTGGCGACTGCACCAATATTGGTGCGGTTGAGTTCTCTTGAAAATTCCAGCAGTGTGTAGTCGCCATTGTTGTGCGGAGATTTGAGCGGGCCAGAAGTAAACAATGATGACATCACGGTGAATGCAAGTACATCGACTGCGCATACTAAGCGAAAGTCAGTTCATCCAGCCCGCTCATGCATTGGTTGTGGGGAGGTTAATGGGTCTCTAGTAGGAAAAGGGTTGATTTCTGAGCTTAGTGAGAGTACCATATGGGGTGTTGACACTTCCGCCGAACCGGCCCATGGAAGTAAGAGGAGTGCAACCAAGCGAAAGTTAGAGATCGAAGCTTTTGAAGAGGGATCAGAATTGGACGATGGGATGATCAATGATTTAATACGTATAGCTGGGAAGAAAGCTAGATTGTCAGGTCAAATTAAATTACTCCCCCATAAGTATGTGATTAGAGACAAAAAGAAGGGTAAGGTAGCATTGGAGGATTCTAGGTGGTTCAAATATTTGGCAGCCATTAGGCGAATGGTAAAGAGGGGGGATGTGCCAGCTAGTTGGGTAGAGAAGATCGATGAGCACGTTGATACAATTTTGGACATGGCACAATCATATACATGGGAAACATGCTTAATCTATTCAGGAAAAATATCTAACATGATAGCTGATAAAAGACTGCCAGACGGGTGGAAGAACGAGGATAAAATAAATGAAGTGCATGGCGATGTGTGTGGTTTAGGGCAAAGGCTGTCGAAAGTTGGGGCGAAGAGTAAGGACTACGGGTCATCAGATTTTAATAGAGAGACAGATGGTAGGCCGTGTACGATTTGGAACCGGGGGAAGCATTGTGGATTCTATGGTAGTCACGGTGCGGGTAGTGACTGTTACGTGCATATTTGCGCTTGGTGTGCATTTAAATTACCAAAGAAACATTATCATAAAGAGATGGAGTGTAAGACAAAAGTGAAATCCAAGGAAGCAAATGGTGCATTTTCAGTGAGCAGTCGGCATGGGACTGCTTTCAACTCAAGTACAGTGCATATAGCGTTGGACGGAGGTCAGAGTTGTGAGCGACTTCCGCAAGATGGCAGTATCAACACGTATGCTGAACCACATCAGCGGCCATCGGTCCCAGTCGTCAGGCGCTGTGACCAGGTCAGTGAGAGCATTAATGCAGGCACTAAGTCACCGTTATTGTTACATAAATCTGTACAAATTGTTAACCCGATTGCTAGCCCTAATGATATTATGAATATTAATGCTGTGCCGCATACTCTGTCTTCTTGTGATATTAATCGTCTACCCCTCTCATGCCCCCCGGTGATTTTTTATAGTGGAATTTTGAAGACTTTTGAAAAGGTACTGCATACGCCATCTGGCGGAAATTCTAAAAGGCATAAGTTACAACTGTCAAAACAGATGGCGCCACCGGTTCAAATAATAAAATATTGGGGGGCTGTAGGGGCATTAATATGGTTTTGGGGGTTATTAATCGGTTTAATCATCGTTTGTGGCACAATAATAAAATTAGAAAGATTAATAATATTATTGGGGGCTGTAGCAAAAGGATGAATGTGAAATTAATGGTTGATTTACAGCAGACACCTCTCACTGGAGTCACCAGGACGACTGGGTTCCATAGAAGCAGTTGCCATGGTGAATCATACACAATGCCTTAACCCCAAGGCAGAGCAATCCACTCAAAACTAACGTTAACTGTCATCAATTTTCGTGTAGTGGTACTGCCCTTACAGACTGGAGCTTCTCTCCTAAAAATTACTTGTGTAATACAGACACTGTAAGTTCACCATGTATAGCTGGTCCTGCCACTGACTCGGTGCCTGCTTCTACCGCTGAACTCACCAGATTTTTGGATTTTAAGAAGAATTTAATGTTACATAAAGTTGAATTTATGCAAAAAAATTAAAATGTTGACGTTATACCATTTGAAAATGATATAGATATTGAACTAGAATTACTAGATAATAATTGCATTGATAGGCAAGCCTTCAGTGAAAAAAACCCACTACAGTATAGATGTAAATTATTAAATATATGGCCAATGATTAAAAATGTTTGTAACTTGGACACTACTTATTTACAAATTTATAATCCAGTACATACTACTGGGCTGCCTAATTACTTGAAAGCAAAAATCCCGGTTCCCTCGGGGTTAAATATAAAAAAAATTGGAAAAAATATTTAGTTAATTATGAGGATAAGGACTTGGTAACAATTTTAGAATTTGGATGGCCTGCTAAACTATACTGGAGATTTTGAACCTGTATCTACTGAAAATAATTATTCATGTGATGAGAAAGTTATATTTTGGATAAACAAATATGTGACCACGGAATTGGCCCATAGGGAACTCTTGGACCATTTAATCAGCCACATTTTATCCCTTGGGCACAAATTAGCCCTATTATGACTCGCCCAAAGAAAAATACTGAACATAGAATTGTAGTAGATCTTAGTTATCCTAAAGGGAAAGGGGTTAATGCAGGGATAGTTAAAGGTTTTTATCAAGGGAAAAGGTATACATATAACTTACCAACAATAATGTCATTAGCTAAAGTTACAAAATTAGGAAAAAATAGTTTTATGTGGTCGACAGACCTGGCAAGAGCGTACAGGGAATTAAGAACCTGCCGTGTTAGTGTGCCTTTATTCAGAATTAAAGTGGAGGGGAAATATTATTTTGACACAGCACCACCATTTGGATGTAAGACGTCTAGTATGGCTTGTGCCAGAAGAACGTCAGCTGTAGTGCATTTAATGCAAAAAAGGTTTTTTTCGCATTATGCTATTTAGACGATTTTGTAGGAGTAGAAAGCACATTAGAGAATGCAGAGCAGGCTTATGACTACATTAGGCCTAACAAAAGAATTATGTCTAGATTTATCAGTTAGAAAATGCACCCCACCTGCTAAAAAGACGATTTGATTAGGGTATGAAATTAAATCAGAGGATATGGTAGTTAAGATCCCAAAAGATAAGCTTATTGAAATTTTGGTGGAGTGTACTAAATGGAAAATTGGTAGCAAGGTAACAAGAAAAAATGTGCAATGGTTAGTAGGTAGGTCACAATTCCTTTCTAAACATGTAGTTCATTCAAGAATTTTTCTTAATAGAATATTAGTTTTTTTTAGAAATACCCCATTTACTGGAAAAGTAATAGTTACAGAAGGTTTAGTAAGGGACGTAGTTTGGTTCCTATGTTTTGCAGAAGGGAGTAATGGGCTAGTTTTACTCAAAACCTTTCCCAAGAAAAAAATGGGTGATTGAATGTGATTCATCATTACTAGGAGGTGGGGCATTCAGTGACTCAAATTATATTTCAGAATTATACATCCCCAAGTTTTTTATTAACAATTTTCATATAGCACAATTAGAAGCAATAAATCTGGTGGTAGCTCTTAAAAATGTATATCCTAAAAAACCTGAAGATTTTATCATTATTGTCAATAATGATAATGAAGCTTCCCAACAGATGTTCTCTGGTGCTGGAAAGAATCCAGTCTTGTGTGCCTGTGCCAGAGAAATCTGGAGATTTGCAGCACCAAAATGATGCGAGGTACAGGTAATTCACAAGGTATTAGCTGACGACCGTAGTAGGTTGTTTTTTTACCCTAAAGCAAAATTAGTAGCTGACAAATTATGTCATGACAATCTGTTATCCAAAATAAATGCTTCTCATGATAACATTTTTGATTTATACCTATGAGCTTGCTCGTTGCTAATTTATTTGTTGCCTTTATCAACTCACATTGGTTAATAAGCTAAGCATATATTTCAAGGCGGGACTCTCGGACGGAACATGGGAAAATAAGAGGGTACATTTCGTGGAGTATTTGAAGTTTTGTAAAAAAACAAAAAGATAACCCTAAAAAACCCAAACTTAAAACGGTAATGTTATATGATTTGTATTTAAATGATAAATTAAACATGTTGGCTGCAGGCTAACATGGGTAATTTGCACACGAGGCTGTGTTCTATTTTTAGCTTTCCTCGCGGATCGCGTACGCCTAATACAGTCACTTCACCCCTCGCTGCTCTACTCACCAGTCCGATCACTTGCTGCTCCTGCCTTTCAACCACGTCTGTCGCTACTGAACTTGCTGCTGTTACAGTGTACTCATGCCGCCTGTTTCTAAGCGCAGAGGTAGGCCGCCTCTTTCACAGATTTTGCCACGTAGTCAGCCGAGTAGAGCAGTAAGGTCTTCCTGTGAGCCTATTCTGGAACATAGCTTGCCTGGCTCGTCTATGTCTACGCCGTTACGGCTAGGACAACCTGTTCCTTCAACATCTGCCACATCGTATCAGGAGTCCGACCAGGATGTGATTAGGCGACTGAGTAGAGAAACGCAGAGATATTCGGATGTCACCGAACATATAGTTGCTTTGGAACGGGTAGCTGCGCTTCCCTTTAGAAGTCTGCCGGCGCAGTCACCTGTCATTTGCCGGCCGCCTCCACCTGCTACTCCAGTGCGGCCCATGTGGATAGTGCCTGCCATGACACCCCTCCTGCCTGTCGTGTCACCTGTAGTTCGCTCCCCGCCAGCAGTGCTCACCCCCTGCCCTGCACTGGGAGTGCCTGTCACACCGCGGGCTAGGCTGCCCCCCCAGCCGGTTGCTTTGGTTCCTATGCCTACTCCGCCCCCACCTAGGCCCCTGAGGGTTCTGCCGCCAGCTGCCACCGCATTTGTAGAGGCCGTTCCTGCTCTGCAACAGCCGAAAGGTACTACTTTCTTCCCACATAATTTCATATTTCGTGGGGATGCCTGCAAGAAGGTTGGGATTGGGGAGGCCACATGGGCAGAGTACTTCGTGGCCCTACGTAGGATTGCAGTTCACCCAGCATTCCCGGAGGAATGGTGGGGCCCATTTCTTCAACACGAGGAGGAGGTCACGCGCATGGCCATCACCTGGGAATGGGCCACCTGTAGGAGGTGGTCTGAGCGCATTTTTCAGATGGTCACGGATGGCCTCCTGCCAGACGCGTGGGCTGACCACGTGGCTATCAAGGACGTGAAGAGGGAGGTCTGTACAGATGCGTCATGGCAACCGCCGCCCCGCCCTGTCTACATTCAGCCTGCTGAACGCCCGGCGCCTCTCCCTGCTGTCGTCGCACCCTCCTCTGCTCAGGCCCCTCTTAATGCTCGTGAAGATTATAATAAGGAGGTGGTCACGGATGGCCTCCTGCCAGACGCGTGGGCTGACCACGTGGCTATCAAGGACGTGAAGAGGGAGGTCTGTACAGATGCATCATGGCAACCGCCGCCCCGCCCTGTCTACATTCAGCCTGCTGAACGCCCGGCGCCTCTCCCTGCGTCGTCGCACCCTCCTCTGCTCAGGCCCCTCTTAATGCTCGTGAAGATTATAATAAGGAGGCGGATGGGAAAGCCTGCTATCAGTGGAACTGGGGGAAGGATTGTGGCTTTCAGGTCTCCCATGGTGTGCTGCCAGAGAGATTCGTTCATGTGTGTGCGTACTGTGCGTACAGGTTCAAACGGAGCCTGCCGCATCGTGAGCAAGATTGCATGAAAAAGCGCAAGTACACAGACAAGAAGCTGTCCGAGCAGGCTTCTGGGGCAGTAAGTGTTCTTTCCCCTCCCGTGATTTGTCTCCCCTGCCCCGTCGCCCACCCCGATCCAGTACTTCAGGGTGAGCATGTGGTGCCTCACTCTGTGCATGATGCCATCTTGGGTGACCTAGTTGCGCCGGGCCCTCCCAGCCTACCCCCTTGCTCGCCTATCCCTCCAGCCAATCACAGCCCGTCCTCCGCCTCAGACCATGTGCGTCCGCCTTTGCCCACCCTACCGGCCTCGGGTCCCACCCTCCCCCCTGACTAGTCTATCCCTCCAGCCAATGGCAGTCCGTTCTGCACTAATGACCACATGCGGTCACCCTCGCCCACCCCACCGGCCTTGGGCTCTGCACCGCTTCTCTCCTCTGATACTGATCTTTCACTGCCCGATGTTATCGTTGACTGGTTTAATACTGAACCTGTTTCTATTGATGCTATGTCTACTTTTACTCCTCCTCCCTCACCTATTCTATTTAGTGCTAAGTTGGCTGAATTCTGGCCGGTGTAGCAGGAAATCGCAAACCCTGTAAATCGCAAACCCCCACTTGTGATTTCCTAGGAAATCGCAAACCCCCATGCCATATATGGGCATGGGGGGTTTGCGATTTCCTAGGAAATCGCATATCCCCCCTGGAGATCGCAAACCCCCCATCCAGTGGCGGCGGCGGCGATTTGTTTACTTTACGTTCGTCGAATTTAGGGTTAAATTGGTCAAATTTCACTCTCTGTTTTTAATACTTTCAGCGTAAATTGCTCTTAGGTTACATTAAATACTTCAGGTCTTCCTCTTCAATCGCGCATTAAGATATTTTTAATCGATCCAATGAAAGCTTTTAGATGTATTTTACAAAAATAAATGCTCTGCATAGGCATATCATTGCTGCAGTCAGCAGTGTTTACCCTTCGCGAAGGGTAAAATACGGCAATGCTATGTCTATGTGGAGCATTTATTTTTGTAAAATACATCTAAAAGCTTTCATTGGATCGATTAAAAATATCTTAATGCGCGATTGAAGAGGAAGATCTGAAGTATTTAATGTAACCTAAGAGCAATTCACGCTGAAAGTATTAAAAACAGAGATAATAGTGAAAGTTGGGATATTCTGAGTGTCAGTGCCAGTGCATTGTCAATGGCCGTGAGCAATCTTCTTACAGAAAAAGTGAAATATCTCTAAAAAGACACCACCCAGAGACAAACCGCTTGGTACACATATAGAAAACATATTTAATGAATAGATTATATTAGATTCATATGTTTAGGCTTCTGCATTTCTATTCATTTTGAATAAAATAAACGTTTTACACTGCGCGTACGGGCAAACTCAGTGGCAGTGTGCCTTCGTTCTGCAGCCGAGCTGCGCGCGCATACACAATGTTTACAAACATTGAAAGGCATCTATGCGGCGGTAGCCTTAATAACGCTTCGAATTTAGGGTTAATTTAATGAAATTTCACGATTTGAGTATATAATTCTGTTAAATATGGTCGCATTGAATAGATTTGGCCCGAATCGGTCCCAAAACACAGGGGGGTTTGCGATTTCCAGGGGGGGTTTGTGATTTCCTAGTAAATCGCAAACCCCAGGGTGTGCAATTTCCAGGGGTTTGCGATTTACTGCCACACCGGTACCTTCCCCTTCATTGTGGTCCTCAGTGAAGGATTATTGTGAGATTTACATGGCAGTGCGTGATACAGCTCTACCGAATAACTTATCTGTGCGTATCCCAGTCCCGTCGGGGTTGAAGATTCTGGCGTGGCGGGCTCTGTTATTAGACTACCCAGATACCTTGTTAGTCGACCACCTGGAATTTGGGTGGTCCTCCTCTCAGATTCCGGTCCCACCATTTGTTAATCATACTGTAGGGGCGGATAGTGACGTTCATATTAATTCTTTTATCCGTAAAGAATTGTCAATGAAAGCTCTGCTAGGTCCGTTTGATGTGACTCCCTTCACTCCCTGGTGCCAGGTGGGTCCCATGATGACTAGACCCAAAAAGAATTTGGTTAATAAGAGAGTAATAGTCGACTTGAGTTTCCCCCAAGGGCATAGCGTTAATGTGGGTATTATTAAGGGTTTCTATCAAGGTCTTCCATTTAATTTTTCCTTGCCGTCAGTATCGACTTTGACAGATTGTTTGTCTTTGCTCGGCGCCTCGGCTTGGCTGTGGGCCGCGGATTTGTCCAGGGCGTATCACCAGTTGAGAGTCTGTCCTCTCTCTGTGCCGCTGTTAGGGATTTCATTGAATAGTCAGTTATATCTAGATATCGCTCCTCCATTTAGGTGCAGAACCTCGTCTCTCGCCTGTGCTCGCACCACTAGGGCGGTGGTGTGGTTGCTAAGGAAGGAAGGGTTTTTCGCATTGTGTTATCTCAACGATTTTGTGGGTTTAGAGCCGACATATGATAGGGCAGTTGCCACATATGCGAGATTTCTTGAGTTAAGTGATGTGCTGGGTTTGGAGTTGGGGTTGGAAAAGTGCTCACCTCCTGTTACCTCGTGAGTGTGGCTGGGTTTCAAGATTGATGCTCCGGCTATGACAGTGTCTTTGCCGGATGATAAGTTGGCCGAGGTTTTGAAGGAATGCCTAGCATGGAAAGAGAAAGTGAAAGCATCAAGGAAGCAGCTTCAGAGCTTAGCGGGGAAGTTGCAGCACTTGTCCAGGTGTATTAAGCCCTCGGTCAGATTTACGAATAGGATACTGGAGGCATTGAGGAATACCCCCTTTACGGGTCAACATGTGTTCTCGAAAGATATCTTAGATGATTTGGAGTGGTTCGAGAAGTTCACTGCATCATACAATGCGCTGCAATTGCTTCCATCAGCTCCTAGGCAGGAGTTCCTGATTGAACGAGATGCTACTCTCACACCAGGAGGGGCCTTCTCGCCACCGCAGTACTACTCGGTGGAGTTCCCTTCCTCTGTGCTGACTAAGGAGCTGTCGATAGCTCAGCTAAAAGCTCTAATCTAGTCCATGCGGTAGCGTCTCTTCTCCCGAATGACCCCCAGAATTACTGTGTAATAGTGAATACTGATAATGCTGCTTCGCAGGCTGTCCTCGAGTCGGGAAAAGGGAGGGATAGATTTCTATGTGTGTGTGCGTGTCAGTTGTGGTTATTCTCAGCTGCGAGTAATTTTGAGCTGGTTATTAGGCATAAGCCTGGGTCTGAGTTGGTAGTGGCCGATGCGCTGAGTAGGTCGTTTTCATCACCCGCCATGAAATTGAGAGCACAAAGAATGTGTAATGAGAGTAACTTAGCTAGGGTGTCTCCGTCTTTAGCCTTGAATGTACTTGATTTTGTTGTATGATATGTATCTTGTATGTCCTGGAATATAGTATTATTTTTGCCTCTATCTTCCAGACTACACAGTGACGCACCACGCTGAGCTCATCAGTCTCTTCACATCTGGTTTGGCGGTTCGCACATGGCAGAATAAGGCAGCCCATTTAACAAGATATTTCTCTTCCTGTAGTATTAATCATGTCTCTCCTCTTAAGCCTACTGTCTATGACCTACTTTTTTTCTTATTGTTTCTGTCTAAGTCTCTCAAGTCCCCGGGAGCAGTTCTTAACTATTTTTCGTCTGTTAAACTCTGGGTAAGCGGAAGTCCTGGCTCTCATCCCCAATTTCAAGCTAACGAGATCAAGCGTGCAATCCTGAAATCCTCTCGACATGTGGTGATTAGAGCTCCTCCGATAACTCCAGTGGAATATTTCAATTTTAAAATAATACTGTTAATATTGCGTATCCACTAAGAATTAAGCATATTAAATTAATTGTATTCAAATTCCGAAAAATGGGTGATAAATATGGTCTGGTGTTGATTGCTGCTTTATTGATAGGCTATAGATGTTTGCTAAGACAGTCCAATTTATTTTATTCCGAGATGCTGGGCGATGGCGGTCATACGTTGCTCCAATTCTCCATTCTGTCCGGTGCGTGCATGGAAAAAGTACTGCCGTTTCTTCCATGTGCATAAGGGAGCCCCAGCATTCGGTCTGTCGAACGGGGACCCACTGAACAGCCAAATCTTCACGAAATGCATGTGAACACCTCTGAAGGCTGCTGATCTACGTTGGTGGCCAATGGTGATGTCCCATAGTCTTCTTTGAGGGGCAGCACAAGAATATGCAAGAGTGCGGATGCCTTTGGACTGCATTAAGACATTGGGACACTGGAAATCAAGCAGTGTGTTCACTTACGTGAATAACAGATTTATTAGTCAGGGACCATCAACTCTCCTGTACCAACTTGGCTGAGAGCTAGATGGTCAAAAAATTCCTATGTTTAAATGTGTGAAAATGATTTGCAAGTGATGTGTGCCTGGTGTGTTTCGACAGTATGACCATGATCAACCCATAGATGATGCCGGTTCATCGGTTTTGAAAATCCTCCCTCATCTTCTTGAAGCGGTTAGGATTCACGTCTGTGGACTTCTTGTCCGTTTCCATATGTTTGCCACACTTTGAACCCGTCTCCACTTGTTTAAACAAGTACTGGAATTGCCCACCGAACATCTTCGTCTTGTCCAGTAGTTTCCCCTTAATGTGCTTGGGGGCAAGGGAAAAAAGTATATTCCTTGGAAAAACGTATATTCCTTGGAAAAACGTATATTCCTTCCCGTCATTGTCGGTGATCTTCTTAGATCTGGCTACCTCCTTGCCTGCATCCGTGCACAGAGCCTTGAAAACATCCTCAAATCGTCTGTATGAGAGGAAATTGCATGTCGCCGTCAGCAAAGCAATCCCTATCAATCCCAATATCATTGCACAGCGACGAGAACTTGTTCTCAGCCATTATGCTGTTGGCTATAGATGCGATTCTGAGTCCATTTCCTTAATGGCGGATTACGGGATCCTTTTGATCCCCGTGAACTTCTCAGCCATTTTGATAATCACTTCGGCGAGCTTAAACATGTTGGTGTGCCCCTGGATCGTCTTCCTCATAAGCATAGTTATGTGGACTTTCTTCCGCCTCTGCACCTTGCACTTTTTGGTCTCCTTGCCACAGGATTTACCATATTTCTCTGCGTGCTTTGTATCTGAGTCAGAGGTGGTTGAAGGAGTCATCCCCTTCTGATGAGTGCTCTTTTTTCTTGTTTATGCATTTACGCGCAGACACAACCACTTCCTCCTCTGACTCATCCCCGCCCTGACATGACCTTAGATGTTGCTAGGACGTAAAACAACAACAAACAAACAAACAATCTGACTCATCGTCAGATAAGGCCTGATCCTCTGAGAGGTCCTCCCCACACAGACTCGTCCATTTGGATCTCTTTTTCTTTGTGGCCGCCACTCCAGAAGGAAGCATCTCCTCCATCTTCTGTTGAACAAGTCGTGCAACTTGCTCATCCAGATCAGCTGGGCCGGAGACGGTATCATACCCCCCCCCACCTCGTCGGAATCTCTTGTTTCTGGCAAGGGCGACCTTTCTACCTGTGCCGGCGGTGAGCGGTCTTCATCTTCACTGAGCGCATGAGATGCCTCTGCCTTAATCCGCTTCGTAGCCATGGCAAGTAGACTGTGAGTAAAAACCAAAATTAAAGGTTAGGCATTATTTAGGCTGACTATCACACCTATTTTGTTTGTTTGTTGTTTTATGTCCTAGCAACATCTAAGGTCATATCAGGATACCGACTTGTGACAGTGCGCACTCATGGTGACTTTATATTGCTGCCCCACTTGGAAATCAGGCCGCCGGCACCATGACCCGATGTCCCACTCAGTCACATTATCCTGACACTGAGCTAACCAGTCCTTGCCCTATCCTACTAATGCCGAGTGCCAGGCAAGGAAGCGACAAGTACCAATTTTAAAGTGATTGGTTTGACTCGACCAGGAACCAAACTCCCGACCTTCCACACGTGAGGCCCACACTCTACCGATTAGACCACCACGCCCGGTCCTATCACACTGATAATTAGAGTATAATTATACTAGTTGTGTATTATGGCGTTACAACAGTTTTTAATGCAGGCTTATGGCTAATAGACTGTCGCAGAATGATGGTATGGTAAACCAACCGAGCCAAACGAGGGGTAGGGACCAGTGTAGTGGTAGCCTCCCACACTCTAAGAACTTATAAACTTCTCCCACCTGTGGGTTTCTTTGCCAACAAGTTGAAGAAAATATTAAAGGACTCAGAGGTATGTGCTAACGAGAATAACAATTAGGAAATCTTAACGGGACCCAGGAATAAATCCTAGCGATGTAAGTGGCTCCTACCAAACATCTCTACGTTCGGCAAAGGGCAGCTTCAAATTTAACCGAACAATGGAGGCATTGTTCTAACATTCATATGTAATACGATCGAACCTAAGCTGTAAAACAGTGATAATTTATCAAAAAGTTTTTAAAAATTTTGTATGTGAATGCTAACATGAAATGAACCAACGTATTGATTTTGAAAGCTACTAAACCTGGTTGGTTTTGTAGTTAATGTACAAAAACTGCCAGAGCTGCTCACAAATGTCCTCCTGCTGTGACGAGTGTGAGCTGATTATGCTAATTGCTGGATAGGGATGTGCTTCCTTCTCCCTGGGCTACGAGGTAAAATATATATATATCTCAGTCACATTATAATATATATGGACAATTGGTCTTCCTTATTCCACTTATCCTTGCCCGATCCTAGTAATGCCAGGAGCTGGTCTATGGAGATGCCATTAGTTAGACTTGAGAGGGGTTGGAACCCCTCACCTGCCACATAAAGAAAGCGAGCATTCAACTCATTCGGTCACCCCAACCATCTTATTTCTGGCATTGCATATTCAAATTAACAACTCCAACACTACACTTGGGTTTCTGGAATCACTAATATATTTATTCTGTTCGATAACCAACTGTCGATATTACAATGCATTATCTTGACACTTGTCGAGACATCCTAATAATAGTAATATTATCTCTGACCATTCACCTGTGTTAATTTCTCATGCTAATCCCCATCCGCAATTCCCACGTCACACATAACTGTAACTGTTACTTCCCGTAAGTAGAACAGGTTTTCTTATTTTACATGTATGACACAAATCATTCTGAATGTTATGCATATATAGGGACATCACTAGTGACAGATAACCCCAATACAACACATATAGTGTTGCCACCAAAGATAAAAGTGCACAGCAAATTCATGACAAAAGAAATATGTACATTTTCTGACGTCCTGTATTCAAATTATTAACACCACCTACGTGACTGAATTTACTGAAAGTTTTGATGGGACATAATTTGATATTTTATCACGAATCAAATTATTACAACAATCCTGTTCAATAACACCAATAGATATAGCGGTGGATGGCCAGTATATTACGTTAAATTCAGAGGGATCTAGGTTGTTCCCTTTTTCAAAGATATTATTGACAACATAATAGTAGAGATTACGAAAAAAATATAGTAGTTGGTGTTTCAAGAATCATTATTAAATTACTGTGTTTTGGGAAAGGACACTTATTTGGTGGGGTTTTCTCAAACACACAACGGTATAATAAAAGAATTCCCCAATGGCATTATCTCTTAGTAGAATGCTTAGAGTTCAACACAATTTCTAAATATAATGATATCCTATTACTTCAGGAACGTTATCATATTCAGTGAAAGAGAAATTCTAGCACTGTGCCTGCACCATTGTATAACACAGCTAGTAGATTGGCATATGCTACAGCGCTGCCACCTGGAGTTAAACCTCAACAACACACCGTGGCCGGTGTGGCGTTTTCAGCGCCCGGTCATTGTCAGCGGCCTGTCGTGGCTTCTGCGCCTGCGCGGATTTTCGCACGTTGCGGCAATCACTGCTATTTGTTTTGTTTACACTTGGCGATTCGACGCTGATCTAGCTGCTATGTTAATATCGCTTGGAATTTAAGGTTAATTTAATTAAATTTCATTATCTGAGTATGTAATTCTGTTAAATATGATCGCATTCAATAGATTTCGGCCTAATCGGTCCCTAACACTGCCGGGTACCGTGGCTGAGCTTGTAGCCGGCGAGGGCATGGGTGTTTTGCATATGTCTTAAAATCCGCGCATGCGCAGAAGCCACAACAGGCCGCTGACACTGACCGGGCGCTGAAAACGCCACACCGGACTTAAAATACTACTAATCCGAGCATGAACCATGACTAGGGACCCAACTTTCGAGCAATTAGGCAATATCTGCCTCGTAATAATGTAACTTAGGAATACTATGCATTTATTTGTACAAAGCAGAGCTTGAAATCTACATATTCCAAAAGTATCATCACAATGGAGATTTTATAATGTAGGCCTACATTAAAATACCTGTCACTTTAGTAGCCCGAATAATGTAATCTGTTTGTGCCCACCCTACGTGCATATTATACCCGGGTATCAGCTAAGAATTCATAAGCATGGGCTAGCCAATCACTAGAAATTATGGGCCAATAGAATTTATATTGGGGGGGGGGGGGGGGCACCACTGTCCCATATGATATGCAGCATTTCAGTGCACTATTTTTTATGCAGCTTTTGGTTGTTTTTTTAATGTCAATAACAGATTGTTTTTTAATGTCAATTGTTGTATTAACACCAAAGCAAGCGTAAAACGCTCACATATACGCATCAATTGACCCCGAAAATACGTTAAGTCCTGCAATGGCAAAGTCTAGCTGATACCCGGTATATCCTCTGCAAATCTACATCTGAAATTAATCCATTCGGTGCCCATTTTTCATTATCGTTCATTCTAACTAAATGTATTCCACTGCTTTTTTTTTTTTTAATGTTTTGTTTGCGTGTAATTTGTAATATCATATTGAAACGGCGGGCGACATGTAGTTGTAGGAGATGCTGTAAAAAAAGGTCAGATACATAACTGAAATTGTATACATAAACTTCTCACTAAATATGGCCTAACCTTGATGACAAGTAACCGGAATGTACCACTTACAGGTAGGTACATGTCCATTAAAGGCTGCTGAAGGAAGTTATATTAAATTGTTGTTTCTTTCTGCTTATAATTAAAACTGCAGTCCATTAAAGGCTGCTGAAGTAAGTTATATTAAATTGTTGTTTCTTTCTGCTTATAATTAAAACTGTAGTCCATTAAAGGCTGCTGAAGGAAGTTATATTAAATTGTTGTTTCTTTCTGCTTATAATTAAAACTGCAGTCCATTAAAGGCTGCTGAAGTAAGTTATATTAAATTGTTGTTTCTTTCTGCTTATAATTAAAACTGCCGTCCATTAAAGGCTGCTGAAGGAAGTTATATTAAATTGTTGTTTCTTTCTGCTTATAATTAAAACTGCATCGTCCGATATAAGCTACAATATTTCAAAATCAAAACACTTATAAATCTAGATTTGATCGTACATATCTAACTTAGTACTGATGCACTTATTAAGCATTTGTTGCCACATAAATAAAAATGCTGAGTCACTTTAATAGAATCTCTTACTGCTGAAACCTATGGTGTCAGAGTTTTGGCGTGCTTGCCAAATATTTGCTTTCATTGCACTTCAAATATCTCCATTTAACCATTTAAAATAAAGGTTGCTTCAGGTTAAAGTAAGGTAGATTATGACCATGAACCTAATATCTTTATCTCAGAAATTACAGAAACTCAAAACCATCGGACTACGCAACTTTAAAAAACTGGTTGTAAGACAGTCATCCCGCTAGTGTTATGTTAATATGGCAACCTTTTAGCCCTGCTTCCTTCGGAAGATAGCGCCAGCATCCTTGAGGAGAATGTCCAATTTGCCGGCGCTCTTGAGTTTGATGGTCTCCGTGCCTCCTCCGATACATTGGCCGCCAATGAAAACCCTCGGAACCTACCAAACATCAAAGCATTAAGTAGGGCATCTCTGCGGCTAGCCAGCTACATAACCATTAAAACGAGGCTCATCCAGGAAGAACAGACTACAACACTTGCAAATTTTACCACACTGTCTTTCAATAATCTCAGATTGTGTGCGCGCGCGTGTGTGTGTCTGTGTGTGTGTTGGTGTGTGTGTGTGTTGTGGTGTGCGTGCGCTGTGGTGTGCGCGCGCGCGTGCGTGTGTTGTGGTGTGCGCGCGCGTGCGTGTGTTGTGGTGTGTGCGCGCGTGCGTGTGTTGTGGTGTGTGCGCGCGTGCGTGTGTTGTGGTGTGTGCGCGCGCGCGCGTGCGTGCCTGTGCAAATATATATATTGCATACCTGCTCAGTCACACACATACACACGCACACATACAGATGTACCTTCTAAGATTACTGCAACACAGGGTGGTCAGATGTGGTCTCAAGCGGAATGAGAGGAAATGAGTAGGACTAGGTTTGGGTTGCGTTTATCTTCTCTGGCAGGGAAAATATATTCCCTCCCGGTAAAGGTTTGAAAGTGAGCGGAGGGTGACCGTTGGTCACAGTTAGCAGGAGGCGGGTGTAGTGAATGAGTGTGGATGCGTTAAGTTTGGGTGTGACTTGTTCCCTGGCCCTCGCTCATGTGAGCGCTCACGTCACCAGCATTGCAGAGCCCCGTATTCCGTACACAGTTGACACGCCCACATCTTACAGCGGAGACCAGAGTGACTAGGTCAGAGCGAATTACAGCATATCTGAGGTAGCTTAGTACCTGTGATGTATCCGGAAGGTGACAGCAATGAAACATTGGTGAGCATTCTCTTCATTTATATCCACATAATAAATTATCGAGCATATAGTCATATATAATATATATATCCAGAACTTTCTAATCCATGTGTGTAATAATCATCCCTTATAAAGCTCCCATGCGATCAAATACATATATTTTTAATGTAATACTAATAATATCAAAATAATCTAACACTAGTAATTTACTCACGGTACGTTCGCCAGTGATCTTGAGGAGGACATCCTGGAAGGCGTCACAATCGTCTCGCTTATCGATTTCCTCTACGGTGTAGTTGACCTGGACATCATCTAGAACCTTCTTAGCCATGACGCAGAAGGAGCATGTCGTCTTGGAGAAAATCACCACAGGGTGCTGCTCCACCTCCGTCTTAATGAACTTCCCTTGAGGGGTCTCGAGGACATCCTTCTGAAATTGTTTAAAGAAATGGCATGATTTAACTATTGAAGAATGTTCTCTAATTCCAAGGCAGTTTTTTTGTTTAGTCACTAAATTATTCATGTAAGCTCACACTTGTTATATTCAAATATATTTTAAATCACATATCAGGGAATATATTAAAGTGTAGTTTAATTACATACTAAATCACCTGTTTAGATTTCACAGCCCACGAGGTTGGCTTACCTAGCCAATTGACTGGTCAAAGACATCCTCAGTTTAAGTTCATAAAAATTGGCATAGTGCGATTAATATCTATCGCAGAGCAACACAAGTATATATATTCGTAATTGTATCAATGAGGTCTACCAATTTAGCATGGCTTCAATGCAATCAGAACAACTTTAAAAAAATGACCAACAACAACGTCCTTAGTCCTATTATTAGTAATACCGACCCCCCCCCCCCCAAAGGGGAGGCTAAGTACATGTTTAACAACAAGATTATATTAAATTGATACGTTTAGGGTTCTGGATTTCTATTAATTTTGAATAAAACTAACGTTTGTCACTGCACCTACTGGCAAACTCAATGCATTGTCAATGGCAGTGAGCAATCTTCATACAGAAAAAGTGAAATATCTCTAAAACCACACCACCTAGAAACAAATCGCTTGGTACACATATAGAAAACATGTTTACCAAAAAGATTATATTAAATTGATATGGTTAGGGTTATGCATTTCTATTAATTTTTAATAAAACTAACGTTTTGCACTGCGTGTACAGGCAAACTCTATGGGTGTAATCGATTAATCAACTCGGGTCACCCGAGCCACTTTTTGGCGTATGCGCACATCCTACAGACTCGGGTTGAATAAACGAATACGCTCGGCATGGAAAAAATGGTGGCTTAATCTAAAACTTTATATTTTTTTCAATAACCGATATAAGTACAGCAAAATAGGATTTAAAGTATTTTATGTTTGTAGAAGCTGACAATCTGGGTTATTAAACAAAAATCATTAAAATGACACGTAGGTAGCTGTTATCCTACAGGTACCAGCACAGATGTGATGTCATCACTCCTAGCAAACCCCAGCCAAGAGGTGGGTTACTGGGGTCAGGTCGTTTTCCACACGGCTCATGTATTTCTCGACTCCACTCGCTGTGTTCGATTTGAAATTCTGACGACTCGGGTGACCCGAGTCGCCCGGGTCGTGTTAATCGATTATGGCCCCCAGCCTGCCCAGGGATGTTTACTGGTTGATATCGCCACAATGGCCGCGCATTCGGTTGATGACGTCACGTGAATACGCTATATTAGTAAGAATTACATTTAGTTGATTTACAGTGGCAGCTATGACATAAAAAGATATTGTTAAAGCATTATTCTATTTGTTGTTTTTAAGCGCTAAAACTAATCTAAAAATGTGCTATTAGTTAGTGAAACCAGTAGATTCTAAGATTGCTATTACGTTCTGACCTACCGTGAAATATGCCACTCCCATTTTCTGAGCACTGCCAAGTACACCCTTTTTCGCCCATGCTGGTAGGAATCGTTCAATGTACTGGTAGATGAATTTGTGAAAGACCCACAGTAACACCGGCACAACGATACATGGTATGCAGACCATTTTGAGATATGTTGCCAATTTCAAAATGAACGATCTGACGTCGCTTTTCAAGTCAACAGTCTTCCCAAAATCCTAAATAAAATGTTTGCTTCGCCCCTTTCTCAAATGGCGAACTTGTGTAACTCTCTGTGTTATATAACTTGACACCAATGATTAGTAACTGTACGAGCTGGGACCAACGTGCATATTTCACACTACCTCAGCGCTAGATCCGAAATTCTATTTCTATGTTTTCAAGATTGGGAATTTGCTCAGTGTGAAATGGGAAAGCATGTGTGCCATAACACTACTTATGCTTCTAGACCCCACACACCATACCACTAATAACTAATAAGGCGCTTGTGCAGTGTGGTGTATGTTCCCTGTCTCAGCAGTTTGATAAATATACAGTCAGCAAGCTCTTTCGTTCCACAAGTAAATGCCAGAGTCCAGTGCCTTAAGCTAAGATTCCATATACGCGGTATGCTGCATGTGGCATTGAATGCGAATGTGGTATATGCGGCATAGATATATGCCAACCCCCAATAGCTGATGTTTACTTTTTGTGCTGGGAGATGGTTAAACAAACAAACACACCAAAAAAGTTACCCATAACATTTTTGGGGGTTTTTCCTCCAAATTTGTGAAGGAAGATCAAAGTTACTATTGTTTTCTATGGCAAACGCAGCAGTATTCGCATTCGCATTCACACCGATCGGTCCATGGGTCGATCCATTTTTCGCGTTCGTATTCGCATTCGGAAGCACCACTATTCATTTACATGCTTTTCAATTTTTTGCCGCATTCGCATGCCGCATACCGCATATAAGGAATCTTAGCTTTAAGCCCCTGATCCGGGTAGGTGTGTCAATGCGAATGCTGCTGCGTTTGCTACAGAAAACAACAGTAACTTTTACTTTTCTTCACAAATTTGGAGCAAAAAAAACCCAAAATGGAATGGGTATCTTTTTTTTGTGTTTTTGTTTGTATAATGACCCCCCAGCACAAAAGGTAGACAGACATCAGCTATTGGGGGTCTGCATGGGTATCTATGCCGCATACACATGCTGCATACCGCATATATAGAATATTAGCTTTAAGCTAAGATTCCATATACATGGTATGCAGCATGCGAATGCGGTATATGTGGCATAGATCTAAGCCAGACCCAATAGCCGATGTCTACTTTTTGTGCTGGGGGTCGTTAAACAAACAAGCAAAATCTAAAAACATACCCATGCCATTTATTTTTTTTTGTGTCCAAATTTGTGAAGGAAAGTCAAAGTTAATGTTGTTTTCTATGGCAAACGCAGCAGCATTCGCATGGGTCGATCCATTTGCGGTGACACCAATGGTTAGTAACTGTAATAGCTGGGACCAATGCGCATAATTCACACTACCTTAGCCCTTAGCTTCTAGACCCCACACACCATACCACTAATAACTAATAAAGGGCTTGTGCAGTGTGGCTTATGTTCCCTGTCTCAGCAGTTCGATAAATATACAGTCGGCAAGCTCTTTCGTTCCACAAGTAAATGCCAGAGTCCAGTGCCTTAAGCTAAGATTCCATATATGCGGTATGCTGCATGCGGCATGCAAATGCGAATGTGATATATGCAGCATAGATATATGCCAACCCCCAATAGCCGATGTTTACTTTTTGTGCTGGGAGATGGTTAAACAAACAAACACACCAAAAAAGTTACCCATAACATCTTTGGGGGTTTTTCCTCCAAATTTGTGAAGGAAGATCAAAGTTACTATTGTTTTCTATGGCAAACGCAGCAGTATTCGCATTCGCATTCGCACCGATCGGTCCATGGGTCGATCCATTTGCTGCATTCGCGTTCGTATTCGCATTCGGACGTATGGAAGCGCCACTATTCATTTACATGCTTTTCGATTTTTTTCCGCATTCCCATGCCGCATACCGCGTATAAGGAATCTTAGCTTTAAGCCCCTGATCAGAGTAGGTGTGACAGGGCTTTAAGCTAAGATTCCATATGTGTATGCCGTATGCGAATGCGAAAACAAATCGAAAAGCATGGAAAGGCATAGTAGTGCTTCCAAACATCCAAATGCAATTGCGAACACGATTGCAATTGTGAATGCAGCAAATGGATCGATCCATGGACCGATCGGTGCGAATGTCAATGCGAATGCTGCTGCGTTTGCTATAGAAAACAACAGTAACTTTGACTTTCCTTCACAAATTTGGAGCAAAAAAAAACCAAAATGGGATGGGTATCTTTTTTTTTGTGTTTTTGTTTGTATAATGACCCCCCAGCACAAAAGGTAGACATCAGCTATTGGGGGTCTGCATGGGTATCTATGCCGCATACACATGCTGCATACCACATATATAGAATATTAGCTTTAAGCTAAGATTCCATATACATAGTATGCAGCATGCGAATGCGGTATATATGGCATCGATCTAAGCCGGCCCCAATAGCCGATGTCTACTTTTTGTGCTGGGGGGTCGTTAAACAAACAAGCAAGCAAAAACTAAAAAGATACCCATGCCATTTTTTTTTTTTGTGTCCAAATTTGTGAAGGAAAGTCAAAGTAAATGTTGTTTTCTATGGCAAACGCAGCAGCATTCGCATGGGTCGATCCATTTGCGGTATTCACATTCGCAATCGCATTCGGATTTAAAGCTAAGAATCCATGCGAATGCCGCAAAAAATCTAAAAGCATGTAAAAGCATGGTAGTGCACATACATCCGAATGCGATTGCGAATGTCAATACTGCAAATGGATCGACCCATGCGAATGCTGCTGGAAATTTGGAGGAAAAAAATACCCGACTTGTGACTGCACTCATGGCAACTTTATAGTGCTGCCCCAGTGGGAGACCTGGCCTCTAGCGCCATTACCTGATATCGCTGGCACTGTATTATCCTGACACTGAGCCAACCAGTCATTGCCCTATCCTAATAATGCCAACCCGGAGGGCCTGGCTAGGAAGTGACAAGTGTAGATTTTTAAGTCATTGGTTTGACTCGACCAGGGTTCGAATCCCACGATTGATCAAAACGGGAGACGGACGCTCCACTTATTCGGTCACCCCGAGGGCCGTAATCGATTAACACGACCCGGGCCACTCGGGTTACCGGAGTCTTCAGAATTTCCAATCGAACACCGCGAGTGGAGTCGAGAAATACATGTGCCGTGTGCAAAACGACCCGACCCCAGTAACCCACCTCTTGGCTGGGGTTTGCTAGGAGCGATGATGTCACATCTGTGCTGGTACCTGTAGGATAACAGCTACCGTACAAGTCCTTTCTGTTGTTTAAATGCTTTTTTTTTAATAACCCAGATTGTCAGCTCCTGCAATCATGACATACTTTAAATCCTATTTTGCTGTACTTATATCGGTTATTGAACAAAAATATAAAGTTTTAGATTAAGCCACCATTTTGTCCACCCCGAGCGTATTCGTTTATTCAACCCAAGTCTGTAGGATGTGTGCATGTGCCAAAAAGTGGCTCGGGTGACCCGAGTTGATTAATCGATTACTTATTGGACTTATTGGATCTTCGGGCTCCTGTTTTAGACATGGTCTAGTCGTGCCCACCTTGAAGTATCATCTCAATCGAATTTGTACGGTCGATGTTTCCATACATCGTTAAGCCCAGTCTTGAAGCACTTGACGGACTCGGCGTCAACCAGGTAGTCAGGTAGCGCGTTCCAATCATCCACCACCCTGTGCATGAAACTAAGCCCTCTGAGGTGTGTATTACTTCTTTCCTTGAAGATTTTATATTTATTACCACGAGTATATTTATTACCTCTGGTCATCTAGGAACAGTGTTGCGGGAGTAACAAACCGATATCACTTTAATCAATATAGGGCCTATAATTATAAAGAAGCTAACAAATTTGGAAATTGTCCAATCCGTAAACAGATAAGAAAACTAGATGGGTTGGCCGAATGAGTTGAGCACCTGCTTCCCTGAATTACTCCCGCATCACTGGCTCAGGGTAGGGGTAGGGGTCAAACTACCACAGCACAGGGTGAATCTTTTTATCTACTTGGTTCCCCTCTACGGACTTGATCGAGGCGGGGAATAAAGCTAACCCTTGGGATAGCTCAGGGCCACGATGACCCGCCTATCGACCGTGTTCTTCTTGGGACACGACAAAGGATTCGCTGGCGCTCGTGTGTGAGAGTTGGGCCTTGTAATAATGGACACGTCTGGATAACACGAGGACTTGTTAAGAACTGGTTTATTTACGTTCCTGTCACGTGACCATCCGAGGTTCCCCTGTCACGTGGTGGGGTATCCCCACACGATATATATACATTACATCTCCCCCTCTTATATATATGAACATGAACACTTAGCCTAATGAAATGTACATTGTATTTGTTATACTGGTGTTTATATCGTCTTACTGTATCCTTAGAATGTATGTTAGACCACTGCTAAATGACTGTTATAAGCCTGCGTCCTGGCTGTACTACCCGACCGTATCGATTGACATAATTTGAGTTATCCGTGTCTGGACCACCACCTTGAGATACCTGCCCATACGGCCTTCCGCTGTCGGGTGTCTTTGTGAATGTGCCTGCTGTCTGTTTTGTTTGTCTACTTGGAACCTTAACTATATATTTCCTATTCCTTCTTAATACATTTCCTTCTACATTCTTTATTTTATAATCTTGCGGTCCCGGTGTGTTTGTTTGCACTATCTTTCCACGCTTCCACTTATCTTCGTGGCTTATGTACTGAATGTGGTCATTTATATTTAATCTACTGTGTTGCCTACCGGCGTTCTTGTCGTGATATTTCTTTTGTTTTTCCTGCAGCTTGTTGAACTCCTCCGAATTGGATTGTTGTACTACTGGTTGCAAGTGTGTTTTGGTTGCTGGTAATTTGCATCTAAGTCTTCTGCTAAGTAGCAGCTGTGCTGGGGAGGCATTTATATTACTGAGGGGCGTATTCCTGTAATTTAACAGACCAATATTGTAATCTTGGTTTTCTGTCGATGATTTTTTTATGAAGCGCTTAACTGTTTGCACGTATCTTTCAGCTAGGCCATTACTTTGTGCGTGTAGTGGATTCGAAAACACTGGCCGAAATCCGAACTCTTCAGCAAATTCTTTGTACTTTGCACTTTGGAACTGTGGACCATTGTCCGACACAATGACCTCGGGTATTCCAAAACGACAAAAAATTTGCTTTAATGCCTTGATTGTATTCTCACTGGTTGTCGAAGTTAACTCTACCACTTCTGGATATTTCGAATAATAGTCAACTGTAACCATACAATTTTTTTCATGTATTTGAAACAGATCAACAGCTATCCGTTGGAATGGTAGTTGAGGCACTTCATGGCATATCAATGGTTCTGAATGGATTTTGTTTCGCAATACTTGGCACTTTGTACACCGCGATATCATATCCTCTATCTGTTTCGACATTCCTGGCCAAAAGACATTATCACGTGCCAACTCTTTACACTTTACGATACCCAGGTGTGATTCGTGTAACACTCTCAGCATTTCATGTTGTAGTTTAGAAGGTATTATTATTTGGCTATCTTTAAAGAGTAAACCGTCTACATATGTTATGTTTTCTTTAAACGTGGCAAATGGTTTTGCTAATACATGCACTCTTTTATTATTGTCCGGCCAACCTTGTTGTGTGAGTCGAATCACCTCGAGTAAAGTTTCGTCGGTTTGTGTACTGTTCGCAATGTGCTGCATCAAGTGTGGGGCCACCTCGATTTCAGCCACCTCTAGAGTTGAGTCGAATAAATTATTCGGGTGAACGGTAGTGGAGTGAGCACGCGATAGGGCATCTGCAAAATACATGTTTATGCCTTTAACATATGTTACTACAATATTGTAATTTTGCAGACGAAGCCTCATTCGCTGCATCCGAGCAGATAGCATGTGAATTGGTTTAGACATTATAGCAATTAATGGTTTATGATCGGTTTGTACCGTGACTTGTTGTCCAAAGATATACTGATGGAACTTTATACAACCGAAACATATCGCTAAGAGTTCCTTCTCAATTACTGCGTAGCTCGACTGCGCTCGGTCTAGTGATTTTGATGCCATGGCGACTGGGCGATTATTTTGAAATAATGCTGCTCCCAATCCTGACTTGGAAGCGTCTACTTGTAGGGTTATTGGTTTCTTTACATTATAAAACTGCAGAACTGGTGCAGTCATTAATAATATTTTTAACAATGAAAACGCTCCTATTTGTTCATGTTGCCAGTGCCATTCGACGTTCTTTTCTAATAATGCTCGCAGTGGCTTAGCTACTTCTGACATGTTGGGGATAAATTTACCGACATACCCTATCATTCCCAGAAACCTTTGTACCCCTGCTTTATCTGTTGGGGACGGCATGTCCACGATGGCTTGGATTCTTTCTTTGGTTGGTTTTACTCCTGACTCTGTTAATGTATGTCCTACGTATTCTACTTCTTTTCTGCATATTTTGGACTTAGTCGGGTTAAATTTTAAGTTTACTTCCCTTGCTTTTTTGAAAAACCGCTTCTAGGCGGGCATTATGTTGCTCCACTGTTGCACCATACACTAATATGTCGTCTGTCACAACATTGACTCCTGGCAAACCATATAGAATTTGGTTCATTTCATGTATGAATATATCGCCGGCTGTCTTTATGCCGAACGGTAGCCTAGTGAAACGGTACCGACCCCATGGTGTATTGAATGTACACAATTTACTACTTTTGTTGTCCAGCTCTATTTGCCAATATCCGCTATTTGTGTCAATGACGGAAAAATATTTAGCTTCTGACGTATGAGCAATAACTTCCTCTATAGTTCTCGTCGGATATGGACTACTGTTGGATCTAAACAAATGCGGATTTTGTTAGGTTTTTTAACTATTGTTATTGAGTTAACCCATGGGGTGGGATCTGTTTCTTCAACGATTACCCCTAACCGGATCATTTTCTTTAACTCGTATTTTACTTGATCTGCTACGGCATGCGGTATTCGCCTAGGTGGGTCAATACATGGGGGTACAGTATCATCGATATGGATAACAGCGTTGCTTTTGATTTTCCCTAGCCCTTCAAAAATGTCAGCATATTTGTTTACCAGGATTTGAGCATTCGGTTCGTCTGTCCCGGTAGGTATTGTCTGCTGCACTGGAGTCTTGTGTCTTGATAACATGTTGACGCGTCGTATTAGCTTCAGTTTGCTGCACGCCTCCGTTCCCAATATCGCGCAGCCGGTTGTCGTAACTTGGTATCTCAGCTGTTCGCCGTTCGTGATGATTTGCGCCTCTCCTTCCGGATGAATTCGTTCTCCGGAGAACGTGACCAGAGTACACTTTGTCGGTTCCAGCACCACATTCCTCAGCTTGTTATAGATGCTTTTAGGGATTATATTTGCTTGTGAACCTGTATCCAATTTAAATTTCACTTGTTCGTCCCCCAGTGATACCGTGGCAAACCATAGTTTTGCCTCATCCACCTCGGGCGTTGCTATGTATCCGACAAACAAATCATTTTCGTCATCGTCAAAGTCACTTTCGTCAGGTGTCGGAGGTGGATTATTTTCGTCTACTTGAATTAAATCTAGGCTTGCATAATTTGGTCTCTTTGTTTTACATACTTTAGAGAAGTGCCTTAGTAGATGGCATTTCGAGCATTGTTTTCCTTTTGCCGGGCACTGACCTTGTGTATGCACGTAGCCGCATCTACCACACTGTGTGCGGCCGCTGCCTGGCCTTGACGATGCGCGTTGACCTGCCCATGCTGGTGTACGTGGCGTCACGGGGGCGGGTGTCACATGGCGTACATTGACAGCATCGACTTGCTCCATATCCGTAGTTTTTGTCGCCTCTGATAACAATCCTGATCGGTGCTCACTCAGACGGCATGTTTCCAAACAATGTTCCAGAGACAAATTCGGTGTTTGCAACAAACGGTCTCTCAACTTGGCATCTTTGACGCCGCACACTAACCTGTCACATAACATTGATTCAGTCAGCTCACCGTAATTGCAATACGCTATTCGGTATTGCAGCTCTCTTATGTACGTGTCCATTGACTGTGTTGTTTGTTGTAGCGAATTGAAGTTGTATCGAATAACCGTTATGTTTGTTTTGCCTTCGCAATATTTTTTTAACGCTGCCACCAACGGTTGAATTTTGTCGATGATGTTTGTGTCTTTTTTCAGTGTTCTGTACACTTTTTGGGCCTCGGCTCCTGCTACGTGTAGGAATACCGCGCACTGCGTCTTTTCCGGCTTGTTATGAATTCCAGCTGCTGCGGCATAAAATTCGTACGAATCGTACCATGTTTCCCAATTTAGGGCCATATTATCCTCTAGGTTGAGAGGGCCTGGTGGTTTCAGACCTGTGAGCGCCATCCTGAGTTCTTTGTATCTGACACCATGTAATAATGGACACGTCTGGATAACACGAGGACTTGTTAAGAACTGGTTTATTTACGTTCCTGTCACGTGACCATCCGAGGTTCCCCTGTCACGTGGTGGGGTATCCCCACACGATATATATACATTACAGGCCTAGCTCATATTTACTGGCTTAAAGCTAAGATTCCTTATACACGTTATGCGGCATGCGAATGCGGCAAAAAATCGAAAAGCATGTAAATGAATAGTGGTGCTTCCATACGTCCGAATGTGAATACGAACGGAAATGCAAATGTGAATGCGGCAAATGGATCGACCCATGGACTGATCGGTGTGAATGCAAATGCGAATACTGCTGCGTTTGGCATAGAAACAATAGTAACTTTGATCTTCCTTCACAAATTTGGAGGAAAAATCCCAAAAATGTCATGGGTAACTTTTTTGGTTTGTTTTTTTGTTTAACCATATCCCAGCACAAAAAGTAAACATCGGCTATTGGGGGTTGGCATATATCTATTCCGTATATACCGCAATAAAAAAGCATGTAAATGAACAGTGGTGCTCCCATGTGTCCAAATGCGAATGCGAATGCTGCAAATGGATCGACCCATGGACCGATCGGTGCGAATGCGCTTACTTCTGCGTTTGCCATAGAAAACAATAATAACTTTGATCTTCCTTCACAAAATTGGAGCAAAAATCCCCCAAATATCTTGTTGGTGTGTTTGTATATTTAACGATCCCCAGCACAAAAAGTAAACATTGGCTATTGGGGGTTGGCATATATCTATGCCGCGTATACCCCATTCGCATTCGCATGCCGCACACCTCGTATATGGAATCTTAGCTTTACACAAGTTACAGACTTTTACATCAGGCCGCCGGAACTAGTTTTCGTGTTCGTGGCGCAGGCGCACTAAATAGTGCCATGCAGTTCCGCTCGGCAGGGGAATTTAGTTGGTGGACGTGTTGGCAGGATGTCTACTTTGACAGATTGTGTACTTCCTATTGATACATTTACCATAATTGTAGACCGATGAGTTTCCCAAAGGAGAAGCTCATTTTGATACTTTTATTTTGGATGAGTGCGGAGGTGGCTCGGTAATGAACACTGGTTACCATCGACCGACCAGCTACACGGTCCAAGATGGTTATCTGGACCCAGTTGATCGTGATTTGCCAATTGACGGACAGCTCCAAGACATCAATACATCTAGAGTTTACCTCTTCGGAGATGCTAACTTTGAAGAGGATGGGAATCTAGACCAATACGAAGCCGAAATGCCAGAACTAAGGTCCCGCGGGCCAGCTAGAAAACAACCCGACACAGCAACACAGGTGGAAGAGGGCCCTAGCTACTTTGAAAAAGCACTGAGTGACAATGATACTTTGCTTGGTGTGGCCCTTAAATACGGTTGTAAGGTAAGAATGTATTTATTATCCGAATAATTAATGTCAACATGTATAACTCTGGAATCGTCTATAAAGATTTAAATTAGATGTAACTACTAACTAGGTTCCCATGAAACGTGATGCTCCAGCCTCCATCAGCCTTATTATCCCTATATAGTATATTTAGGTATGTGACAAAAAAATTAAAAGTTAACAGATTCCAACATAAAATACATCATTGCAAAGGTATTGTAAGGTCCTTTCTAATGATACATAAATCATCATCCTGTGACAATTATCAAGGAAGTTGTGACACTTTCTAACGTGTTTTTTATGGTTAATTTGGTTCCATTGTTTCAATGGAAAACCAGTTGAAGTTTGTGACCCATCTCAAGTGTGGTGTGCACCGCGCAGTGCACCGCGCAGTGCTCCGCGCACGCACCGTGGGACACACGAGTAGCGTGAAAGTGGCGTTTTTTTTCGCATACACACCTTTTTATCCGCCCTCAAAATCACTGTTCCGGTCCTCACATTAACACCAAATTACATCCTAATATAGAGAAGTATATAAAGAAACAAAATAAACTAATTTCAAAATTATCAAAACATACCTTCAGGTAGAATTCCAGTGACTTAAACAGATATAAATTTGAATAAAGATTTTTTGTCACTTCTATAATCGGACAGCAAATATTTTTAGATGTAGCAGTAGAGCAAAATGTGAACTAAATCATCCATATGGTTGAATTCCTGGTAGTCCTAAAATAAAGGTTGCAAGAGAGAAGTAAAATGAGAGTCAAATGCGCACTGCGCAGTGCTCCGCGCAAGCACCGTGGGACAAGCGAGTCCCGTGTTATTCGCATACCTACTATATTAGGTACCCCAGTAAAATTTTCAAATTATTCCAAACATCCAAATTATAATTTCATTGGAAGCTCCAATGAATCACAAGCAATATGCTTTTTGAATTTTTAAGATATTCCAAAAATTGAATGAGCTATGTGCATTTGAACTTTGTTGAATTTAAGATTTTTTGTTTTAGCTAATGCATTAGAGAAGTGCCTTATGTAGGGCTGTTAAATAGACTAATTATAACAATATTTCTTTGTAGTTTCTTTATTAATGATCAGATCCTGATCAAACTTCACACCAAGGTTCTTCATCGTATAGCAATTCACCCCAGCTTATCAAAACTGATATAAAAAAAATAGATCACAGGAAAATGTAGGTTTCCATGGCAACCGTAATACAATCACTCCCACCTCCATGTCCGTTTAGCATCTGTAGAATCGTGAGTTGTTTATATAATAATATGAAACTTTGTATTTAAAACCTTTCGAATGAGCTCTTTACATTGGTGTAATCCGCTAAGCTCTACTCCTATTATCCAATGAGTATTAGGCATGTGCACATCACAGTATTTACCCGACTTTCGCTCTGGCCGATAATCATGAATATTTATTATTATTTGAGGATATAAATTTTTTAATCTACCATATTCATTTTCGTATACCTGTTTTCTATGTATTGACCAATTTTCATGAAAATTGGGTGATGATCAGATGCATTGTGATGATGCATAATAGGCTGTGTGATGACTTACTCACCCCAGCCATAACATTCTGACCTAGAGAATCCAGTAAAAACTGCCTGACACCAACTTTTGGCCGCCAGATTCTAGAGTTGCACTTCCAGTTGTAGTCATTGTGTGACCATTTTTTAGAAAGAAAAAATGCTAAAGATTCACATTCTGATAGTTAACATGCACATTCCTGGCAGTCTTACCTCTGATTTTTGCATCTGAAGACTTTAATGGCTTAGTAAAATGCCTTTCAAACGTCATACAACAATGAAAATAGTCTCTATCTGTGCTGACGTCTTTGGTGCTTCAAAAACGGATGCAAAAATAAAGGTACTGCACAAGAGTCTCGGGTGGGGTACCTTTTCCTGAATCTACTCTGCCTGAGAATTTTGATGAGGTCGCAAAAAGTTGTACAAGTTTTATCGGTCCGGCAACAGTGGCGTTCCCGGCGGATTCTAGGGTACCTACCTATATCAGGGATGAAAATTCTCCGCGATTTCGCGGATTTCCGGGATTTAGGGAAAATCAACTCTTTTGGTTGTTTCCAACATTTTGGACTTAAAACCCCAAGATACAAGCAATCTAATATGTTTTAAAAAAAATCGACTACCTATTGTTAATACAGAATTCTCTATACACTTGAAGCATTTAACTGTACCTCAGGGTCAGGCTTGCGATGGCTGGTGTCACGATTTCAGTTCTCCACCAGTTTCAGTTCTCAACATCGCTTCTGCGCATGCTTCAACATCGAACAGCATCGTCCAGGCATTGTCAATGGTCGTGAGCAATCTTCATGCAGAAAAAGTGAAATATCTCTCAAACCACACCACCTAGAAACAAATCGCTTGGTACACATATAGAAAACATGTTTACCAAAAAGATTATATTAAATTGATATGGTTAGGGTTTTGGATTTCTATTAATTTTGAACAATGTTTTGCACTGCACGTACTGGCAAACTCAAGGCATTGTCAATGGTCGTAAGCAATCTTCATACAGAAAAAGTGAAATATCTCTAAACCACACCACCTAGAAACAAATCGCTTGGTACACATATAGAAAACATGTTTACCGAAAAGATTATATTAAATTTATAAGGTTAGTGATACTGACACTATAGTGACAGTGTGAGTGCAGCGATTTGCGGCGATCGGAGACTGTTTGAATCGGACTCGACGTTGACACATGCGCAGACGATGCTGTTCGATGTTGATGCATGCGCAGAAGCGATGTTGAGAACTGAAACTGGTTGAGAACTGAAACCGCAACACTGGGTAAACATGTTTTCTATATATGTGTACCAAGCGATTTGTTTCTAGGTGGTGTGGTTTTAAGCCGTGTTCACACGGACAAAATCTAAAGCGATTTAGACAAGGCGGATAGCATGAGTCGAATTAGCCACCCGTTCACACGGGCACTACTTGGGCCGGAAGTCGATATCAGCGCATGAGCAAGTCCAGTCTGACCAGCGCCAGTTTTTGGTTAGGCGAAGTCACCACGAGAGAGTGCGTTCGACCTAGATATGTATGGACTGAATCTTATTGGTTTGGAATGATCAAAACTTCGGCTGGGCAGTGAAAACATTAAAATAAATGATGAAAGAAATATCTGTGCCCAGCTAGCGGTTTCATAGACTAAATTATATAATATGCACTTTTGATCAACCGGATAGTCAACAAACTAAGGTCTCGACTGCGCATGCGTGTGACGTCCTTAATCCGCCTCAGTGCATCCACACGGGCAAAATAATCCGCATCACAGAAATCGATTCACGTAAACTACCTCGCTAGGTGGTTTACAGTATCCGCATCACGCGAATCGATTCAGCCTTAATCCGCCTCAGACGCCCGTTCACACACGAAATGTAATCCGAACTATGCAAGTCGCTTTCTACGAATCGATTTACATCGCCCGTGTGAACACGGCTTTAGAGATATTTCACTTTTTCTGTATGAAGATTGCTCACGACCATTGACAATGCCTTGAGTTTGACAGTACGCGCAGTGCAAAACATTTGTCAAAATTAATAGAAATCCAGAACCCTAACCATATCAATTTAATATAATCCTTTTGGTAAACATGTTTTCTATATGTGCAATTTGTTTCTAGGTGGTGTGGTTTTAGAGATATTTAACTTTTTCTGTATGAAGATTGCTCACGACCATTAACAATTCCTTGACGATGCTGTTTGATTTTGACGCATGCGCAGAATCGATGTGGAGAACTGAAACTGGTGGAGAACTGAAACCATGACACCTGTCTTCAAATATGGCTGCTCTACATCCTGGCATTTCCAAATAACTCAGTGGCTCCCTCTATATTTAACTTGGTGAATTAAATTAAATGTGCAAAGACATGAGGTAACGGTAAAGAAAGAAAAGTGTTGTGATACTTTTTTCATTATTTTGGGTGAAGCAAAGCATCAGATATATACAACAAATGCTAGAAGTCACCAACATTGATACCAATTTAATGCGGCAAATTGAGTTAATTGCGTTAATATTATTTAATATAAGAAATATTTGTATTTTCCAATTTATTCCCATGGTAAAGGTGAATAAATCTTGGCCATAAATTATAAAAGAACTTTGTTCATATGATATTACAAACATTATTCCTACCTATATTTATTGTAAAATAGGGAATATAATGTCATATCCTTTAAATTTCAGTAAATACAAATGCTGTCAAAGTAATAAAATAAAAATAATTCTAAAAAAGTTCTTTACCGTTACTTGTACATTTGTTTGAAAATGTCCCTTATATAGTTATATTAATTAAATTCAAAACGTAGTGGATTGATTGCACAATCTACTGCATAGTAGGCCTACTGTGTTTTTGTTTGTTTGTTGTTTTACGTCCTAGCAACATCTAAGGTCATATCAGGATGGGTACCGACTTGTGACAGTGTGCACACATGGCGACTTTATAGTGCTGTCCCACTGGGAAACCAGGCCGCCGGCACCATGACCTGGTATCCCACTCAGTCACATTATCCTGACACTGAGCCAACCAGTCCTTGTCCTATCCTAATAATGCCGAGCGCCAGGCTAGGAAGCGACAAGTATCAATTTTTACGTCATTGGTTTGACTCGACCAGGGTTCGAACCCACGATCTACCAGCACGGGAGACGGACCCTCTAACTCATTCGGCCATCCCGTCTGGTCGGCCTACTGTGTAGTATGTGATACTATTATAGGGCACATTCTCGGGATTCTGTGAGAGTTGTGGTTTTGTTTCAAGTCCTAGAAAATCTCAGATTTGTGTGTGTGTACATATATATATATAACATTAACACTGACTACAGTAGAACTGGCTTTGACCTGTGTTTTAGTAGGTAATCCAAATTGATTTTGATTTCTCATTAAGTTAATTTGCAACGGGCAGAGTTACAAAGATATTACCATTCTGATTACAATGATATATATGTTAAAAGTAAATTGCGCCCGAGTTATGATTTTTTTAATGTTTATTGTTTGCACCCATTGTGTGTGATATTGGAAATACTCAAATCGGATGTTTGAAGCTGCCTGCTCAAGGAAAATTACATTTTAATTGCGTCATTATTTTAAAAATAAGTTCTAATCTCATTGTTCAGACCCCTACAAATACGTTTGTGTGTGGGTGTTTTTTTTTATAGCAATTTGACATCAACCATGACAAATTATACAATTTTACCTAACCGTTATTAATCAAATCTTATCTTTGGATCTATTTTAATCAGCCCTTTATTTTGACTACCTAGTTTTAGCTACTGGACATGTTGGCTGAATCGGTTGCTTCCCATGCGGAAGGTGTTCGAATCCCGACCGAGTCAACCCAATGACTTACAAAATTGATACGTGTCACTACCTAGCTTGGTAGTAATGGCACTCTGCATTACTAAGACAGGGCAAGAACTGGTTTGCTAAGTACCAGGATAAGGTGACCGAGTGGGATATCAGGTCAATAGGAAAAATAGTTAATTTGATGGTGCCGGTAGCCCAGTCTCCCAGTGGGGCAGCACTATGAAAGTCACCATGAGTGTGCACTGTCACAACCTGGTACGACGTTAAATGTTGCGAACACATAAAACCCCAACAAACAAACAAAATTGTTTGATCTGTTAAATATATGCACTAATTTTCTGGCCGAACGTCAATTATACTGATGTAAAAACACTGAGTTCTGTCAATTCAGCTTCCAAATTATGTTACTTTATTCAACATGCGCTGAACTTAAAGTTGCATAGTCCGATGGTTTTCAGTTTTTGTCATTTTCTATATTAGGTTGATTGTTATAATCTACTGTACTTAAGTTTGAAGTAGCTTTTATTTTAAATAGCTGACTTTTGAGATAAGAACATGCAAAATTAGTTTTGGCAGGCATGCCAAAATTCTGACACCATAGACTCATGAAGTAACAAATTCTATTAAATTGCCCCAGTATTCCGTTCTATGTGGCTACACATGTTTAATAAGTGTGCCAATATCTAGATTAGATATATATGTAAAATCAAATCAAAATAATTGCCTAGGTTTTAAAAAGTTGATGTTTTCATTGAACTATGCAGCTTTAATATATGGGTCACTCTCCTGAAAACTGGCTAGAAGTGTCACATGGAGAGTTAAAATTTAATATTTGAATTTTAAGCATTTTTTTGGTTGCAAATAAAAGCTGGAAATCTCCCCTTTACATCTATGTAAAATATAAATTGATGAGATAAAAAATAAAGGTGTAGTCGATGATTAAGCTATGTCATATGGCAGTATAACATGTGTTGCTCAGACATAACACATGTTTAGGACACCACACAGTCTGCTTAATAAAAATCTAAGCAGAATTAAATAATTTCATACTGAGAAGCATATTAATCATGGCATAATATACAGAAATATGTAGTGCTTATATTGATATAAAAAAAAGAAGTAATTCCCAGCCATGCTTTATTCACTGAATAATTAGTGTACAATATTTGTGTGGCATCAGGACACCACTGGTTACATCTGTGATGGAAATTTGTAATGTTATTTCTGAAGACGTCAAATAAATTTGTTTAAATTTAAGCATGTATACATGTTAATAAATACTTCCTTTTGATTTGGGAACTGTTTTGTTTGATATATCAATGCAATTCAAGATGTTATTAGGGATCCAACCATATCCCATATGTCATGTTACAAATGGTTGACTGGACAATGTTGTTCTTTTTGTACAAAAAACTTCATAACTAAGAAGACCAAAGTTGCATGTGGTTTATTTTATTTCCCTTATTTCTTACCTCAAACCTGAACATGAATATGAAAAGTATAAGGAGACAAATAAGTATGACGTTTTCTATTGATGTTTTAAAATCCCACCCCTTGCTGACCAGTTTTCAGGAGAGACCCATATATTCCTTTCACAGAATTAGTTATTTCGCATATCTTTGGCGGAGGCAGTGCTCATTAAAAGACAATATCAATGATTGCTCTCTTCTTTTCCTTCTAGGTATCCGAGCTAAAAAGAACAAACAACTTAATCCGAGACCAGGACTTTTACGGGCTGAAAACGGTCCTCATCCCTGTACAGCGCCATGGCCTACTCACTGAGCTCAAGGAACACCAGACTAACAGCGACACTCACTCAGCCGATCTGGGAGGGGGCGCCACCGCACACAATTCCATGCCCGACTATGGCGTCATAGAGGATGTGGACGAGGAGGACTATGACGCCGAGACGGACACAGAACATCGGGCACTGCTTGTGCGAAACCTCAGTATCAGGGACGCCTTTGGCACTCAGGGCGGAGAAGCTGCCAGCTTCCTCAAGAGGATGGACAAGGACATTAAGAATATCATCCAGAATGCAAACAGTAGGAAGGACACCCTGGAGGAGGTGCGGGACACGCTGATGTGCAAGAGCATTCACCCACTACGCGCTTCGAGGACTATATTTGATGGGGTAGACTGCGGCATGCGGTGGTGGAGTGTAGTGATAGTCATGCTGGTCCTGTTGTTGGGATGCCCCTTGTTGTACTTCTTGTATTTTCAGTATGTTAAACCCAGTAGTTGATCGAAAATGGCTGCTAGTCGGCGGATTGTAACAAATGGCGTAGATGTGATGACTGAGTGCTTGCAAGTGTGTACGTGTATGTGAGCGTTATCTAATATTATGTACATATTTACTAAATGAAATTAATTAAATGGACATGTTCACGGCTATGTTAAATGGACATGTGGACAACTATAGAGCTATGCCTCTATTTTAAATGTGTATTGTTTTTAACCGCCATACATTGAATGGTACCTTAATTGTATTTGGTGTGAAGCTGGTTTTCCATTTAGTGCTTAGGTCTCAGTCACACTACGGCTTGTGACCAAAAGCCGATTTCGCCGTGAATATGGCCTATGCTGCCGACACGGCGCAAAGCAACCACCAATCAATCAATCAATCAATCCTCTATGCGACCAAAGCAACAACAACAAAATCGGGGAAACAATAGTCAGCGACTGATCGCCAACCAATCACCGACCTCCGGGCAACCATTTTGGTGGCAAGGAGGTTGCAGGTGCTGCACCAACAACCTCCTTGCCACCAAAATGGTCACCAACCATTTTCAGTGCTTGCGACCAGTCGGCCTTCTGGTCGTCAATGGTCGATGTAGCGTGACTGGGGCTTAAGGAATTGACTTGATAACATTAAATAAGGATCTTATCAAATGTAGAACAATTTTACACCACACAGCTCGTTACGATTCAACAAATATTAAATCTGAAGTACCTACTGGTTATTTGCAAAACAACTTCCCAATCAACATGAGAAATCATATGTAGTTTGGCTGTGTTGTAAACAAGAATTACTGCTGTTTAGTGTGACGTATATAACATTCATCTGACTGTTTTGTTATGGCAGCATGGTAGTGCTTCCCCCCCCCCCCCTCCCCCGCCATCGAATTCTAATTCCAAATAATCCTGTCATAAGATGTACTCGCCATATGACAATATATACCAACACCAAAACAGGTAGTAAAATGTGATGGTTGTTTGGTGTGTGGGTTTTGTTTGTATATTTTAATGGGTACTGTGGCAGCACCCCGAATTCCAGTCTGGTTGACTTGACTCCTCGATATTCACTTGGGTATACCTTCAACGTGACTTGTGATTTTCACAGCGCCGGCTAGATTTGTCTTTAAAATGTTATTTAACCATTACACTAACTAATAAAGTGCAGTAGTACGTATATCTATTTTCAACTGACCAATGTCCCGTCATCGAATGGATAATTAAATTAAAGTTGCATAGTCCGATGAAAGCATCAACTTTTCAAAAGCTAAACTCTTATCTAGTTTTGAACCTACAAATCAACTTGATATGGCAAAAAGAGTAAAAGAAATAACAACTACCAAAGTATACCCACCAGCCTATAACACCTGACTAAACCAATAAAACATATACTACTGACAAAGCTATAGTTGACCCAAAACAATTTAAATGAGTCGTGCAACCATTATTTGCATAATCCAAAATCCATGACTACCTGTATCAGCAAGTCATGCCCATTATATTAATGTCTCCTCACAGGTATGATCATCAAATCACTGATATAGTCTAAAGGTAAATGGCTATTCTCCAGTCTACATGGGCAAAATAAGATCCCCACTATATTTGTAATGCCTCATTTTAACCTACTACTGTCTATATTGTTCATACCATCGCATCATCTCATCCATAAATAGTTCATATGCACTATAATTGTTAAGGCTGGAAGACCAGCACCTAGGAGCTGAAAAAAGATGTTATTCAACTGGAATAAAAATTTGGGTGGAAAAAACCCCTTAAAAAAACCACTTAGATACTGGTGCAATTATTAAGCATTTGATGTTACATAGGGCGTTTTAAGACAATTTAGCAGAACATGTTGCTCCTGAAGCCTGTGGGATCAGAGTTTTGGCATGCATGCCAAAATTAATTTGGCATGTTTTCACTTCAAATATCTCCTAAGTTAGTAATTTTAAAGCAAAGTTACTTCAAACTAAAGTAATGTAGATTATAATAATCAACTTAATATATTTATCTAAGAAAATGACAGAAACTAAAAAAAAACATCGGACTATCGCAACTTTAAACAAACACATTTTGTGCATTGGAAAATTGTCCGCACATGGCAGGGGTTCGATAACCACATGAAGCGGTGAAGACAGGTACTACTGTATTCATATATTCAGGTCACCCACCCATAACAAGTCCGGTTAATATGAAGGTTTATGAAACATTCCTGTAGTAGCTACGTCAAAACAATTGGAGGCGTTAGTATTCTGTACTGGCTATATTGTAATGGCCGCTACCTATTATCATTTTATACAGATATTATACACCGTTGTGATATAGCTTGTCGATCCATGTCATCTCATATGCTCAAGCTGTTCTGCAAACGTTAAATGTCTATGTTTACTTTAATATAAACGGGGACAATTTTGACATTTGAAACTTATTATGATGATACATTCAGTTCTATGTTTAATCACCAGATACGGATTAACCTCACGTTGGTTTTAGTAATTGCAAATAGGGATGCAGTTTTGATGGTATTCATTGGTGATTGATTCTAGCTAAAACTGTTCAGTTTCATGCTAATATTTAACCAGCTTCACATATCCCATAGGTGTTGACAGCTGATTCTGTTAATGGTAATATGCCAGTCGCATTAAGGCTGCTATGATAACTTGAAGAGCCGGTAGCAATGCAAGCTTATCTAAATACTGTGGCGGTGAGATCTATATTAAACGAGAGGTGTGCGTGCAAGAGAGAAAGAGAGTATGGGAAATGTCATGGTGCCGGTGCAGAATGTGTTGTATCTTATTGACTAATGGTCTTTTCTGAATGATGTGCCTTTCATGTCCTTCGTGTATGTTTAATGTGGAACAGACCTGAGATGAACCATGTGGTATTTACCTGGCATAAAATAACACTCCACACTCATGGAACACCAGGTATTAATCGGTCCCTACAGCGAAAAGTATATACCGTATTTCTACGACCAAATTGTCAACATTGATAGGGCTTTTTTTTCTTCTTTTCTTCAGAATGATTTTTTTTCTCACTAACAAGTTTTACCGTTTAATTGTTAAAAGTTTAATTCAGAAGGTTCGCAATTGCGAAACTATGGCACATACCAACTTGGGTTTAGGTTAGATTCATGAGATTACTCTGCTGCATTCAATACTAAACACCCATGTTAGCGTGGTCACTTTTCACATACCTGGTTTATTAAAGAATCCCCTCCACCTCACACACACACATCTATTTCTCGTGGAAAATATTAAATGTAATATCTAGCTTAATGCATTAACAGTCTTGATTAGGTAGATGTATACCGTCTGTAAATTAATGCACTGGTGATGATGGGTTCCATAACTTGTAAGTTTATCAACATTGTCCCTTTTGAGTTTCACACACTCCCATGTTTGTGAACATTATGGCTACACTGTACTCTACGCACAGAGTTGTGCACTTAATGTCCTCTGATCATTTTGAGGGAGAAGGATACGCCAAATGGTTACATATGGGTCGTTCTCAGAAGTTGTGTACCAATAGTGTGACATCAGTACCAGAAAATCAAAATGCTGCCAAAGTCCTATAAGCAAGTTTCCTCAATGTGTATGTCCTTTTGCATCTGAATAATTGAAAATAAACATATTCTGGCATTTTTAAGTAGGTTAAATGATGCTCACACCCAATAAATAGCACTATAGCATGGAAACCAATCTGACTCAAATCAAATATTTTCCACACAAAACTTGACATTTTTAGGACATTTCACATGCCACTTGCTTTATAAACAGTAGTAATAATAATTTGAAACCTCATTGCTATGGTTTTGTCTTATTTGTGAATATTAAAGAGAAAAGCAAGAAAATATTAGCAGAGTAACGGATTAGCAGAGTAACAAAGTGGAAACAAACAATTTTACACAAATGTTCGGCTCAAATTTCAATGTTTAGGGGCAATTTCAGGATTTATCTTTTACTATACCATAACTGGGTCCATGCATAGTGTCAAATGGTGAAAATAATTCCTGTACTGTATCTGTACTCAGTGTTTGATACAGAGTTTCATAGTATTTGCAAGTGGAAACGAAATGTTACGATGTTAATGACTCCAGAAAATGTTAACTATTTCATCATTTCATTTTTTTTTTTAGAAATAAATGTCTTCAACTTAATGAAGACATTGTATATGACCATTTGAAGTGAAATGAGCTGTTGTTCAGAGGTTTTCATTAAGTTTGTGACACTTTATTTTCAATGCTGTTGACAATGTCACAAATTAGTGATGTAATTTTCTATGTATTTAGCTACATCCATCCCAATAAGATACATAATACACAATATTAACATTTACTTTTGATCTAAACTATCTCCCACATTATTTGGCTAACTGATGAAATCTAAATATTGACACTCCAATAAAGGGTTTCCTTGAAATATGCATTTCTAGTAGACTACCTCAAGTGGTACACAGCTTCTGAGAACGACCCATTATATACATAACTAATATGAATAATATATAAACCTATTTTAACATGTCTGAGTTTGAATACAATGTCAAACTATAAAGTATGGAATATTCTGTTTGTGTTTATTGTCGTGTATGTGAATTTTGCATATTTGGGATTTAATGGAAAAATATAGATATTTAAAGTCTCCAGTTATACCCCGTGGCGACGGGAACCGTACACCGACAAATGCACTCCAATATGTGTGTAGAGAGTAGTGCTGAGGTCGGGGGGGGGGGGGGTTCTGAGGCTGGGACTAGCTGGCAGCTGTTGTATTAAAAATGGCTGGGTGAGTGGAGAGAAGGGAGAGTAAAACTGGGGTATTTTCAATTTTCTTTAGAGTAGTTCAATCAGGAAATATATTTGCATAATGTAAAATATATGATAGTACAATTACATTGCATAATTCAATGAGAAACACATATAGATGAAAAACGTTTTTGTGTTGTTGAATGTAAAAACATTTTGGACTGTATGGGGTTTGAACCCACACCACCAAACCACTTCAGATTACAAGTTCAACACTCTAACCACTAGGCCACAGAGACCACACATCATTAGTAGTCTCAGTTCAGGCTATTTGTGTATAGGACATCACATATACAAGGTGTAAATGTATGTTTTGCGTGCATCCGTTTGAAATTTGTCAGTTAAGCCCCAGTCACACGACGGCCTGAGTCCGCTTGCGGTCACTTGGCGACCAAAAGTCTGTGAGCTCCTTGTGACAAAAATGAAACAATTTGTAGCAAACTATTTTAATACGTCGCCATGTTGACAATGATGCACGAGGCGACATTGTGACGTCATCGTACATGCGCCACATCGCATCAGTCGGCGATTAGTAGTAAGATGGTCTGCAAAATGCCCGAGAATCGATCGTAAGACGCCTCGTGTGACACTTGAGTACAGCTACTATGGTCGCAGATCAGTCGGCGACCGGTGGAGACGCCAGAGGTCGCAAGGAGATTGTTGGTGCTGCAGCTACAACCTCCTTGCGACCAAAAAGGGCCGAAATGATCGGCGATCAGTCACAGAGCACTCGGCGATTAGTCATATGGTGGTCGTAATTTAATTGCAAAATGGTTGCAGATCGATCATAAGCGAACACAGGCCTCATGTGAAAGGGGTATACACTGTATATAAAACGGAAAAGGTATATATCGTGGATAGTGCATAGAACTTGTAATCTGAAGTTGTTTGGTGGTGTGGGTTCAAACCCCATACACTTCAAAACCTTTTTACATTAAACAAAATAACGTTTTTCATCTATATGTGTTTCTCATTGAATTATGCAATGTAATTGTACTAACATATATTTCACATTAAAGCAAATATATTTCCTGTTTGAACTACTCTAAAGAAAATTGAAAATACCTCAGTTTTACCCTCCCTTCTCTACACTGACCCAGCCATTTTCACAACAACAGCTGTCACATGACCGATCTAGGTCACTCGACACCACCAAGTGGAAAAGTTCAGTACTAAGCATGCGCCACCCTGTGGCACAAATCTGGTCTAGGTCACTCTACACCACCAAGTGGAAAAGTTCAGTACTAAGCATGCACCACCCTGTGGCACAAGTCTAAACTATTCAGAGTTTGTTTGTTTTCCCGACGAGGTATAGCTCGCCACTTTAACACTATCATCTCCAACAGAAACTCTTTATAAAGTATTGATTGAAGAGAAACATTAATTAGCCAAATTGATTTTTAGCCCTATTATCTGCAATAACAGACTCATAATAATGGTGCTGTTTTTTTACGACGCTTCTCACCGACGTGCCGCCAACGCGCAAAATCACTTTTAATTGTTGAGAGACGTCAAACTTTTCGGCATCAGTGCAACGTAATGTTAGCGCGCGGCCGACGTTGTGAGAAAAAAAACAAAAAAGTTTGGTGCACTGCCTGATGACCTTACATGTTGCTAGGACGTAAAACAACAGACAAACAAAGCAACAGTTTGGGAAAATGTGTGGGAACGACCCTCACTCGTGCGTGGCATGTGCATAACCTTCGCATAACGTTATTCCAGCGCGTCCAACGTCCCCATAATGTTGGCAGTCCCGCGTTGTCGCACGTCGAAAGTTTTGTGCAAGCACAAAACTTTGCCGATCCCCTAACGCGCACCGCTGACCGTCACCGTCCATCAACGATTACCAATGCGCGCTTAACACACACGTAATGCGTCCTGACGTATCCCGACGTTGTGCCAAAATATCACATTCGTCGACGCGCGTTGGCGAGAAGCGTCGTAATGTGACCACCATAAGTCTACATATTGAAGAGTATTAATTGACTTTGAACATCTATCTCCAACAACACGCAGACCATCAGCACAATAAGATACTACACTTTTCCTATCGCTTTCCTATCTGATTAACAACACAAAGCTAAACGGGAGGGCAAGTGGCGGTAACACTTAAAGTTACATAGTCCGATAAGAGCATCAAATTTAGAGCAAAACACTTATCCAGATTTGAACTTACATATATCTAACTTCATTAACCCATTTACTGTCAGAGAATTGGTTTTTATGGGTGTGCTGTACCGAACCATTTTAGCGCCTGATAATATTCCAAATTAACACTTCTTTCACAAAGACGTATCTACCACAAAGAGATATATCATGCAGCGCTTTAAAACTGTTGAGATATATTGTCACAATTCCCTATCTATCTACCACCACAACCTGATGGAATTCATTATCAGCTGAGCTGAGACTGCGCTGAGACTGTTGTCTTCAACAACATCTGGGAGTCGGGTGTCGTCCCCGCCTCTTGGCGGGAGGCGACAGTAATACCGATTCCCAAACCTGGTAAAGACCAGAGTGAAGCCAACAACTATCATCCCATAGCCCTCACAAGCTGCATCTGTAAAACCATGGAGCGAATGGTAAACAACCGCCTAGTCTGGCTCCTGGAGTCAGGACACCACCTGTCCAACCTCCAATGTGGCTTCAGACAGGGCCGCAGCACCCTTGACCATTTGGTGTGCATGGAGACCTTCATAAGAGATGCTTTCCTTAAGAAAGAGCATGTTGTGGCTGTCTTTTTCGACCTCGAAAAAGCCTATGACACAATGTGGCAGCATGGCATCATGGAAGATCTCCATGCGATTGGCCTTCGTGGCCACCTGCCAATTTTCACGAGGAACTTTCTAGCCTTCAGGCATCTCCGCGTCCGCGTCAAGACTACCTATTCTAGCCTACACTCACAGAAACTAGGAGTACCTCAAGGCAGCATACTGGCCATGACCCTTTTCGGGGTCAAGATCAATGGTATCGCTGCTGCTGTCAAGTGGGGGTCTCCTGTAGTTTTTTCGTGGACGACTTTGTTTTATATTACAGCGGTCCTAACATGAATGTCATAGAGAGACAGCTATAAATGGGATCCATCGATGGTCAGTTCTGAACGGATTCAAATTTTCCAAGACCAAAACAGTCAGCATGTACTTCTGCCTGCTGTGTAGAATGCATGCGGAACCGGAGCTGACCCTTGATGGGGATCCCATTAAAGTCGTTGAGGAAACCAAATTTTTGGGCATCATTTTCAACACAAAACTGTCTTTCGTGCCACATATGAAGTACCTGAAAACAAGATGCCTGAAAGCGCTAGATATTCTGAGGGTGCTGTCCGGCTCAGAGTGGGGAGTAGACAGATGTTCTTGTTCTGCTCTCCGCGTACCGAACCTTGGTTCGGTCACAAGTGGATTACGGCAGCATAGTATACGGTTCCGCAAGGAATCGTATATTGGGCTGCTAGACACGGTCCACCACCAGGGGCTGCACCTGGCCCTTGGGGCCTTCCAAACGTCACCGGTTCAGAGCCTCTACGTCGAAGCCAACGAACCGTCACTTAACAACAGGAGAATCAAACTGGTCATGCAATATGTAGTCAAGATAAAAACTAATGAATTGAATCCTGCACACAATTGTCTATTCGAGCAACATGATGAAGCCAGGCCGAATTACATCCAGCCACTGAGGCTCCGAATGAAACCTCATTTGGAGGCCTTAGGTGTGGATTTGGGCGTTTTGGAGGATGCCGAAGTCCCAGAACATCCCCCGTGGTCATTGAGGAAGCTGTTGGTTATCCTCCGACTCACGGAACTGAGGAAGTCTGGGACACATCCACTCGAATACCAAGGACTGCCTGCAGAGATTCAAGGCCAGTTTACAGACCACCTCTCCATATACACTGATGGTTCGAAAGACCAAAGCCGGTAGCTGCTGTGGCAGTCTGCCGATGGAAAAAAAATTGCCCTACGCTTGCCCGATCCGAGCTCGATTTTCACTGCGGAAGCCCGAGCACCCCTTCTCGCATTGGAGTGTATCAAGGTATCCAACCACACTAACTATGTTACAGTGATTCATTCTCCTGCCTCCTGGCTGTTGCTGGACTGAAAATGAATCACCCTATTCTAGCAACGGTCATTTATAAAATTAACCAACTGGCAACGGATGGATATGACATCCACCTGTGCTGGATGCCTGGCCATGCCGGCATACAAGGAAACAAACGAGCTGATCGGGCTGCGAAGAAGGCCCTGAACTGTGATCTTGAACCGTGTCTGATCCCTCACTCTGATCTGAAACCGCTAATAGCCACCCACATAAAATCCAAATGGCAACATGAGTGGGATGAAAACATTAATAAACTTAAAGAAATTGAACCATCTGTGGGAAAACCACCACAGACTCATGCGGGAGGTCGGCGGGACCAAGTGGTCCTTAGCTGGTGCCATATTGGCCACTCGTGGCTTACACATGCTTTTCTGCTCATGGGGGAGCCTCCCCCTGAATGTATTGGGTGTCAGTCTCCGCCGGCACTCAAACACATTTTACTAAGCTGTGTTGATTTTTTGGCCCTGCGCCAACAAGTTTACACTGCAGACAGTTTGCATGACCTTTTTACTAATGTAAAACAAGAAAACATTTTATCCTTTTTGAGGGCAGCTGGACTACCACCTCATATAGTTTACTAAATAAAGTCTATCAATTATTAATCAAACTATTCTTTTTCTACGGGAATTTGTTTCCCTTGGCCACAAATATATGATTTTGAGATTTTTAATTTAATGAGTTTGTTTGTTGTTGTTGTTTTACATCTTAGCAACATCTAAGGTCATATCAGGACGGGTACCGACTTGTGACAGTGCGCACTCATGGCGACTTTATACTGCTGTCTCACTGGGAAACCAGGCCACCGGCACCATGACCAGGTATCCCACTGTCACATTATCCTGACACTGAGCACACCAGTACTTGACCTGTCCTAATAATGCCGAGCGCCTGGCTAGGAAGCGACAAGTATCAATTTTTAATTCATTGGTTTGACTCGACCAGGGTTCGAACCCATGACCCCACGATCTACCAGCACGGGAGATGGACGCTCTAACTCATTCGGCCATCCCGTCTGGTCTTTAATTAGTATCTATTGGCACATAATTGATTGTCTGCTTTTTCAAATAAAAGTGATGGTTTGAACAAAAAACAAACATGAATATGGCCTCTGCTGCTGACACAGCATAAAGCAACCACCAATCAATCAAACAATCATATACCACCACAAGAAATTGTTCCTTGTGGATTTATTCTTTGAATTTGGTCAGGATGCCCTACCAAACCAGTGAGGGAGAGCACATTTATCAATAATTTGGAATATGATTAAATGCTAAGCTGTCTCATTAGGGCATTCCAACCAAGTTAAAAGTGTGGTAGTCTTCGCTGACCTCAGACAATGAATCTCAGCGATGAATAAACATGGATTCGGTGATTACACCAAGGAGCCTAGATAACATAGGGGTTAGGACGCTAGCCCTGGAATGCAAGAAGTGTGGGTTTAAAACCTGTTCTATGTTCCTAAGTGCAATATTCCCTCTTTACATCATGAAAGTAATAAACTCATACCTAATAAGGATAGGACGTGATTCCTGGAGCAACATAGATAATGCATTATGGAATAAAGGTAAGATCAGATTTTAAGCCTTTCCTAACATCAGAGAAGCAGTGTGCTGACAATTTGCAATTCGATTCGGCACTAAATCAAGTCCAGGTCAACTGTGGCATCCCGACAGACTTCAAAGTGTCATACGCCCATGTCTAATAGTGACTTTACTGACAGTAGATAGGTAACGCATTATGGACAGTTTCTGTTTGGGAAAGCCAAAAAAGAAGCATGAATACCTTGGAATACAATTAGGTGGTCAAATTGTTCAATAGGGCAACCAACCATGTTTAAAGTAGAATACATTTAAATCTAATAAATTTTGGAACATATAGCTAATACACCACAAATTATATCTAAAAACTGCTCTCCTTGGGAGAGCACAAAATGTATTAATTCGGTATCAGGGTGGCCATTTCCAAATCTCCAAAAAGAAGGGCACAGCCGCTGTGTGTGTGGTGTGTATCTGTGTGGTGTGTGTGTGGCAAGAACTCAAACCATTAGATGATGGGACTTTAAAATATAACCCCATTTTTAATATAGTGACTTTCAATGACTGGGCTATGCTGCCCTAGTAACAAACGTAACATTTGCTAATGTCAAAAGATTGTAGAGATAAGAGCATTGTACCGGCTTCGGGTTTACATGAGGCTGAGGTTCATGTGGCGGGTCGAGATTCGCCTGTCATTATCTCACACAATGTAAAGTAGGCCATATAGTGCGGATATTTAGATAACACGATGTTTCAATAGCTACCTGTATGTGTATTCACAGGAGCCCATGATACATTACTTAAATGCCTTCTGAAACTGTCTCTTCCTTCTGCCATCCCTATATGCATCCATCTGCTTGCTGCCTACCATACAATCCTCTACAACTACCCAACATATGTGCATATTTCCAGATTTGCCCCATTTATCAGACCATTAGAATCCAAACAAATGAAATTAACCAACAATACAGACTTACAATAGGCAACATGTCATATGGCCATTCCAGAGCATCATCATAAAAAAAAGTATAAATTTTAATATAAATCGTCTTTCATCACAACCGGGTGCTTTGGCCGAATCGTTAGAGCGTGGGCTTTGCGTGCAGGAGATCGGGAGTTCGGTTCCTGGTCGAGTCAAACTAATGACTTATAAAAATTGATATGCCTACTTGTTGCTTCCTCGGTATTAATAGGATAGGGCAAGGACTGGTTAGCTCAGTATCAGGATAATGTGAGTGGGATATCGGGTATTGGCGCTGGCAGCCTGATTTCCCAGTGGGGCAACACTACAGTCACCATGAGTGTGCACTGTCGGTACCCGTCCTGATATGACCTTAGATGTTGACAGGAGATAAAACAACCACCTTTAAAAAATCAAACCGTTTTACAATGTAGCCTAAAGCAGGAGCAGAGATGTATATCCAAGTATACAAATTTTTTTTAAAATCAACTATATGCCCAATTATTTGCAAGAACACGAGACTTGAGCATTATCATTAACTTATATACCTCGTTTAATTAATTATAATACGTGATTTATATCTACAAATAGAAAATGAATGAGACAAACGAATGGCGAATTTATTATATAACTATCATATTGTATATTTTAACAAATCGTGTAAAATTATAGAATGATATAAACCTGGCCTTGAACATGTTAATGATTATTTATTATGTTTTTTCTTTGAATCAGATCAACCTAAAATAACACATTACAATTTCCTGAATCAAAATATGATATAACCAACCACAAAGTTGGTAAAAAAAAAAGCTTCTTTAAAAAAAGTACAAGTACAATATGTGAATAATATAAAACATAATAATCAACCATTAAAGTTATATATATACTCATGTCTAATGTATTATTACGACACACGGTTTGTCGTCCATTAGTACCTATATAATCACACAACATGGCGCTTCAGATTAGTTACTGTTATTACATAACTTACTGATTGCCCCTCGAAAGATTACTACATCATTGTATCATAGCGAATCAATAGTACTTATGCGTTATGGCTAATGTATATGCTTTTGGGTCGTTCTCAGAAACTCTAAACCACTTGAGGTAGTCTACTTGAAATGCATATTTCAAAGAAACCCATTATTGGAGTGTCAATATTTAGATTTCATCATTTAGCCCAATAATGTGGGAGATATTTTTTTATCAAAAGTAAATGTTAATATTGTGTATTATGTAACTTATTGGGATGGATGTAGCTAAATAAATAGAAAATTACATCACTAATTTGTGACATTGTCAACAGCATTGAAAATAAAGTGTCACAAACTTAATGAAAACCACATTTCACTTCAAATGGTCATATACAATGCCTTCATTAAGTTGAAGACATTTATTTCTATAAAAATTATGAAATAGTTAACCTTTTCTGGAGTCATTAACATCATAACATTTCATTTCCACTTGCAAGTACTATGAAACTCTGTATCAAACACCGAGTACAGATACAGCAGAGGAACTATTTTCACCATTTGACACTATGCATGGACCCAGTTATGGTATAGTAAAAGATAAATCCTGAAATTTCCCCATAACATTGAAATTTGAGCCAAACATTTGTCTAAAATTGTTGATTACACTTGGACTGTTACATTGTTAATATTTTTCTGCTTTTCTCTTTAATCATCACAAATAACAAAACCATAGCAATGAGGTTTCAGATTATTATTACTACTACTGCTTATAAAGCAAGTGGCATGTGAAATGTCCTAAAAATGTCAAGCTTTGTGTGGACAATATTTGATTTTGGAGTCAGATTGGTTTCCATGCTATACTGCTATTTATTGGGTGTGAGCATCATTTGACCTACTTAAAAATGTCAGAATATGTTTATTTTCAATTATTCAGATGCAAAAGGACATACAAATTGTGTGGTACTGATGTCACAGTATTGGTACACAACTTCTGAGAACAACCCTCTTCTACTAATACTGTAGTGCATTTGTAATGAAAGTATGAGATATTTCCTTTAAAATTGAGCATCAATTAAGATACGTATGCATTGCCCAATTCTTTCAGTTCATGTGTTATAAAAAGGACATAAAAGAATATGGTTGTGAACAATTTTCAATCTTTTACAATTCGGTTAATTATTTTGTTAAATTCTTGTTAAGAGAAAAGAAATGTATATATAATGGAATACTGTGTTCACACTGTTTAGTCTAAAGAAAGCCTACAATTTTCTAAACCAGGGGACTTATTGACTGCCGGTCCTAATAAAAAAAGATTGTAAAGAACTCACACCACACCACACACCTTCAGTCAGTATTACATTCTGAGTCTTTTGTCTTTCGAGAGAAAGTTTTTTTTTTGATAAGGCATGTGCAAGATATACTTGTTAAAGGCCGAGTGTTTTTTGTCCTTTTTCTTTTGTTCAAAGAGTGTAAGCTTTGAAATCCAAGGTATTTTAGTCATTAATCAATAGTACCCTAATCACAAATACAACTTACTTTGCCCAAATGCGTATAGCAATTTGCTTGTGGGTTCTCCTTTTTTCAGGCTCTACTTTTAATCCATTTGAATCCATACACACCTGTGGAGAGCTAATTGAAGTGAATTGTTTTCTTTCGCTGTTGTATCCACCTATCAACAACTTCCATCGCATACTGTCATATTAATTCAATTACATGCAAGTACCTTTCACTCAAATTGAAGCATAATACATGTGTAGTGTGTAGAAGGGGAGGGAGGGCCATCTACAAGTAGGATACTCAAACAGGGATACACACCTGGATAGATGAAGCCCTTTGTAGATGTGGTCAGTGTCTCGACAGAAGATACTATGTTGATCCTAAAGTTGCATAGTCCGATAGTTTTGAGTTTCTGTCACTTTTCTGAGATGAATATATTAAACTTATTGTTATAATCTACCATACTTGAGTTTAAAGTAAATTGATATTTCAAATGGCTAACTTTTGAGATTTTGAAATCTAAACCTGTCAAATTAGTTCTGGCAACCACGCCAAAACTAAAGGCTTCTACAGTAACCTGTTCTATTAAATTGACTCAGTCTTCTCTTCTATGTGGCAATACAAGACTTATTAAGTGCATCAGTATCTAAGTTAGATATTTAGAATAAAATCGAAATAATTGTTTTGGTTTTGAAAATGTTATACTTCATCGGACTATGCAGCTCTAATTAAACAAATATATACTATAATACAGACTAGATTGCCCAATCGGAGTACCATGATGTGGTAGCCCGTTATATAATATACATGATATAAAATTCTCATAAAATTATAGCTATTGATTGATGTTGAGGTTGGAGAGGAGCGGATGGGGGAAGGTAAGGAGTATAGGATCGGCAAAGGTTCAGTAACAAGTAACATACTCCACAACATGCAAAGGGGTGGGACTGCTAAAAGAAATACTAGATTTGGTCATCATGCTCTCATACTATCACACAGTGTTAGCTTATTGAATTAAGATATAAATACCGATGCCTTTTTAGTAGCATGCATTAGTACCATGCTGTAATAGGTATTATAACGAACACAGCTGGCTTATTATGGCAGTGGTGAACTCGTATTTGGACACCGCCAAGCAGTATTCAACTAGACCTTAGGCCAAAGAAAATTAAAATATTTGTGATTATCCCCAACCGTGCCTGAAAAATCGGCCACCCCTTAGTTAAATTTTTTGTTTTCCTTCTTCTGAAACTGTTAAATGGAGAGGGTGGGTGGAGTGAGAAATAGAAAGGGGAGTAAGAGCTGGGGAATGGACAAGGCAGTGGGGAAAGGAATGGAGAGGAATTTATGGGGTGATAGGGAGGGAACTGGGAAGGGGAGGGAGAAGGGTCGAGAGTGGAGTGAAAAACAATAAAAATTAAAATCGCCCACCGACCCGGACTTTTATTTCAAAAGGACGATCACCCAACTTTTTTTGTATTTGGCCTTAGTATGAGCATGTCGATCTGGCATGGCGTCAGGTGCAGGGAATTACACAATCATGAGACTCTGCTGTAACAGTCTTCCACGCACTTTTAACGACAGATATAATATTGTCAATCAAACGTCATGGTGCCGGTGTGCAAAGAATACACCTATACAGGTGTGGTAAAATAAAATATAAACTATTACCTTAAAATGTAATATAGTTATCAAGACTGTACAAATGTGGTAGAATAGGGCAGTATTTATTAAATTTCGAGTTACAATATACAGGAATTTGAAGCGGTGAT